>OY982571.1:5579785-6179785 GCA_963859945.1 Euplagia quadripunctaria | reverse complement strand
ACACACAGTTTAATTTTAATTAAATTTAGTAATATACATATTTATATTTTTGACTAGCTGTGCTCGCGACTTCGTTCGCGCTTATGTGGGAAAACAGTAATATGTCGCTTCTACACCTCTTCATGAAATTCTCAATCTTGTTTTATACTTTATTGGCGGTGAAACAGAGGTTGTTTCACCGCCGAGCGTACAAAACACTGGGCTGAGCTCACTTTACCGGGCTATTGGTGAAGCCAATCAGACTTAAACAGACTTAAACCACACGGTGTGCCTTACAGCGCCTGTTATAAGTGCATCGTCGGTACTACGACGTTTTACCTCCAATGGTCCACTCAGACGTATCGATAGATCGTGAAAATCCTCAAGTTATATGCACCAACTGCTCATTGGATTCTTTACGACCATATGAAAGTACAGAAACTTTGTTTACTCTGGGTACTTGATGACCAATGTGATGAGAGAGCAGTGTGTAACTTAGCCTCGTAAAATATTTAAAAAAATTGAAGACGGCTGATCTAATTATATGAACTCGTTTGTTACATGTGATAAAACCTGGTTGTATTATTTCGACGTTCCTACTAAATCCCAGAGTAATGTGTGTTTGAAGATGAACCACCGCCGAAACCAGTGAAAATGTCCCGATCCGTAAAGAAAATAATGGTTGAAGTATTTTTTACTAAGCGAGGAATATTGGCTACAGTTGTGCTTAATAAAGGCAAGACTGTTACTGCTGCTACACAGGAATGTTTATCTCAAGTATTAACGCCTTAAGAAATGACGAGCAATCTCAAGACTCGGTACCTGGCTTTTGAGTCAAGATAACGCCGTTGCACCAAGTTAGAATCCAATTGCTGGGACACGCTCTTTATAGACTGGATTTAGCACAACGACTTTGCACTATTCCAGTATGTAAAAAAAAAAAATTAAAGGGACGCAAGTTTTCGAGTGACGAGCTTATATGAACTGGAGTTATGTTTCGGAGCGACGTCTTCCGCGCGCGTTTCTCTGATTTGGAGTCGGGTAAGGCCCCCATACTCCACGATGTGGTCGCCTACTGTCAGGCGGTCAAGGTAGGTAGGGGTTCCCGGAGGCTTCTTTCTTAGAGTATGCCCAGGTTCCCTGCACTAGACCTACTTATAATGGAACACCGTGTGGTTTTAGTCCGTACGATTCCAACATACCACTTCACCGTTAGCTCCGGTAAGATAAAAAGGAGACTTGCTAAAACAAAAGTTGCCTTCCAAGGTTTTGTAACTAAATATCAAACGTTGTCCAAAAAGCTGACACAGGTTGAGGTTTAGTAATGTACCCGCATTATATCACGATTCCGCTCTCAATACAAGTTCAACATTGTTGCTCTTTATTTTGTACAGATAATGTACTTCTTATTATGAGATGCTTGCTTGCTATATATGGTAATTCATTTTCAATTGTTTCAATATTATTTTATAAAAATTAGATGTATAAATTATCACTTTCTATGATACCTTTTTTTAGTTTCACGTTTAAATAAATACGTAAACAAGTTTTGGAAGTCAATTTAAACCTACTTTTAATTGTCGTATCGAAATGCAACTTTGTATTATATATACTTAGTTTGGATGACAGTACTATAATTTGGCATCTTGGAGCTAATCTGATCAGAGCCAGGAGGTGGATATTAGAACTTTCAGTGGTACTACTACCGGTAATAAATCTATCGTGTTTGGGCTCATATGATTCGTTTTGACAAGTTCAACAGATTTTACGATGCGGATTGGTAGAACTAGAACCAAACA
The DNA here is from genome assembly GCA_963859945.1 of Euplagia quadripunctaria. Taxonomy (NCBI): domain Eukaryota; kingdom Metazoa; phylum Arthropoda; class Insecta; order Lepidoptera; family Erebidae; genus Euplagia; species Euplagia quadripunctaria. The sequence goes on along the minus strand of OY982571.1, from coordinate 6,178,007 downwards.
ACGTTTTCAGCTTAATTATGTTAGAAGGTATAGATACTAAACATTAAATAAACTATATGCGCTTTATTTATACGAAGTATGTTTAGTTTGGGAAATAGGAAAAGTCCAGCGATTTCGTCAGAGTAGTCTACTCACGACAAACAGGGTATGGTGGCGAATTTAAACCAATCGGATGTCGTAAAAACTCCAGTTTATGACGTGGTGCGTGACGCATCAACTTGGTAGCTTTGTGAAATGAAATTTTACGCGTACTTTAGCGTCCAAGTTAAGTCATAAAATGGTGATCTATTTTAAGCTTTTAAGTACCTAAGAAAGTTCCTCTTCCAAAAGCAGAACATTGTTATTTTACTACCACATTCCACGGGATATGACTAAGTCCATCGACAAATTTAAGAACCATAAAGCGATGTTTTACTACAACACATGTTGTAGCAATACAAAATGGCACATATAAACCTTGTAAATGCTTTATGAGGGCATTTCAAACGGCATTACACAAGGATCTAGCCATAGAACCAGAGCTTAATACTTTACGATTATGAGTACATCAGATTTTGTATGGTAGTGGAGATTCTTGCAAAATTTAAGCAATATTTTAGTACCAAATGTCTATCTGTCAAAAACGGCTAGTACAAAATTCTACACCATGTATGCTATTTTGATTTTTCTTATTACCTACATAATGGTACTCGTAGACAGTAGAATTTATTATTATTTATTTTTTTAGAATGTGCGAAATAACAACAAAACACAACACAACACAAAAAATACAATGACAAGCATGAAATTGCAAGTGCAATTTTATAGTAAGTATATGTCTTTTTTTATATGGTATACGGGGCAAACGAACAGATGGTTCACCTGATGGTTACTGACTACCGCCGCCCTTGGGCACCTGCAACTCAAGACCCGGTGCCCTTGGGCACCTCCGGTAACCTCACTCATTTGGCGAAAAGCAATACAATCATTGCTTAACTGCCGGTTTTCTGTGAGGCCGTGGTATCACTCCGGTCGAGCCGGCACGTACGCGCCGAAGCATGCCTCTCCCACGATATCATCATAGCCATACTGTGTCTAAAGTTATCGCATTTGTGTTTAATGAATATATATATAAGTATTTAATCAGTCTAAGTAAGATAGGTTACGGGAAATTACCACTTGAGTTGGAGCCGACAGGGGTATTACCCCCTTTGTAAAACTGTACTTTTTTGCTTGTTGTCACACTTTCAGGATGGACGGATGAGACGTTTTAGAATGCATTATTATTGAATACTTTACAGGAACGTTTTTCACTCAGTTAGATCTATTGATAGTTTAGCTTCAACACAGATTTACTTCTATTGTTCCAAATAGGTCACGTAACTAAAACATAGGGTTTCATTTTATTATAATTATATATATATATATATGTCTATTCTCCAATGTAATCGTATAACTTTCTCCCTTAAGATGTGTTCATAAAAGAAGTTATTATTATATTCCTGCTTGGGCGAGTCTTCTAATTTTCCCTAAATAAGCTTCGATAAAACTCCTAACAAAGTATTTATTTTCGGCCCTCTGATGTCAATTTGGGACTGGCCCTAGGGGATAAAAGATAATAAGGAATGGTACGTCTTAATTTGCAAGCTATTAAACTTACTTGGACAAAGTTACCCGAACTTACATTGGAGTAAGAAAAACTACTTATAATAGTTGACTGAACAGCTAGCGAAACGTAGAAAGAAAGAAAGAAAAATCAATACATATAAATAAAATTTAAGTAACTGTTTGTAATGTCAAAATAATAGTTATTTTTAAGTTCATACAGTTATTTACACGATACCTATGCCTAAAAATCAGTTTTTAAAATGTTTGTCTGTTTTTTTCCGGCTAATCTCCGGAACGGCTGGACTAATTTCCACGGGACTTTCACTGGCAGACAGCTGGTGTTATAAGGAGTAACTTAGGTTACTTTCATTTTAGAAAAATAATTGCGCGAGCGAAGCCACGCGGGAACTGCTAATCAATAATATAATGTTTCACCCTAAATGGAACTTAGACGTTATTAAGCAAATCCGATTATATATTACTCGACTACACCTGATTGTATTTTGTTGATTTATTTAAATCGACGTTAAACTGATTTTATAAAATTAATAAATTTAACAATGGCAGTACCTAGATAAGGAAATATTCGTGATAGTATGCAGAAAGTAAGCCCGAACGGGGTAGTATCTCCAACCCTTTAAAACACCATGGTTGAAAGCACTTCTAAAGATCAACTTTTATTTTGCTGGTGAGTAGACATTCCAAAGCTCCATGAGAGAGAGCCATGGTTAGCAAAGTTGTTAACTCGCTGTTGCGGTAATCACTTAGCATCAGACAAACTGTAATAAGGCATTTCTTTGTCACGACAGATGTCACAAAAAGTTAGGATTGTAAACGGCAAAGTACTTAAATATAGATGTAGGCACGTCGATGTTACGTGATATTATGAAAGTTAAAAAGTTCATTACAAAGGTGGATTTCGACAAACTTTTCTACTTTTCGTAGGCTTTGAATAAAGTTTGGCATATGTGAATAAATGTTACGTACGTTTCTCCTTTTGGCTCACGAATAAAAAGCACGTAAACTGCATGAATTTGAAGCAATTTTGTTATTAGTAAAAATGTTATATAATAAGATTAGTCTATGTTATGAAATATTTTGACTGTATATGTATGTACATAAATGTATATGTGTAATGTATATGTGTGTAGACAGTGCTACGAAGAAGATACTATCAAATACAAACATAACAAAATGCAGGCTATAATAACACTAGATGACATAATAATAAAGAATGAAAGGAAAGTGAGCGCATTTGAGTGTAATCTAAGAATTTTGTACTAAAAATACGCAGAATGATTTTGCAAACAAATTAATAAAAGACTAGATCTGTCGTATATTCTGGTTTCAAAACATGTTCCATTTCATCTAATCTATCATGATTCATTGAAGGGTTTGAGAGAGATACATCAGTGAAATTCTATGGGTATATGGCCAGTATGAATGCCGCATGGCGGAGTAGGTATTATTGTTAAAGTGTTAGGGTACGAACATGCCAACGACTGTTTAAGTACGTATCTAAGATGCAATGCCAGTTAAGTCGAGAGGGAGTGCCGACTTAGGCCCACGAGGTTTGTGAGCTCAGGCTCAGAGAGTCAAACGGATTTTCAAATAATTGTACCCGTTTTTGTAGCTTAACTTCTTTTTTTCAACATTCCGATCACCATGAGTGAAATTTAAAGCATTTTGCCATTTTTGCCTAGCGTGAAGGAGATCAAGGAATATGTAATGGTCAATTTAAAGATATACACTTACATGTACCTTATACGAAATTTGTATACTTATAATTTATGTAAAAGTACTTATGATTGTTGGAGGCATCAGTGCCATCATATGAGTCACCTGCTGCAAGAAAAACAGTGAAAAATAGAGTGGTAAAGTGGTTCAGCTTGAGTCATAGGAATAGTTAAATCTTAAAACACAGCCCTTTAAAGTGAAAATTACCTTACTGGGTGTATACTTCTCATTTTTTATTTATTGGGTACGTCCGAAATTCTATGTGGGTACTTGTACGATGGCATTTATATTTTTTATTCTAAATGTGGGATATAAAGGAAAAATATACTTTAAACACTTAATTCTGTTCTCACTACCATTTCTGTAATATTTTCCTTACTATTTTAGCTTCAATTATGATGCAGTGCTATACATTAAATGAATAATATGGATATTCATACGATAAAGGCCAAAGTGAATTCGATATAAAAGAGCGGTTTTGATCACTAATCGGTTCAATACAGCTTTATAAATAATAAACTCGAGGAAAAAATATTGTTCTTTATAAGCACAGATTACTTAAGTCATACTGCAAACTTTCTGGTTTCTGATTAATAAAACCAGATATTAGACTGATATTACATTTATTGTTTTTCAAAGTATATGCCCTCACAATTTATACATTTTCATTTGCCAAGACTGGTCCAACTGCTTTTTATAATGGTTCCACATTGTAAAAAGCAGTCGTGTAAAATGTGCCTGCCTATAAATTTGTCTTTAATTTTAGGAACCGAAAATACGTCGGTGCGAGGCCCTGGCTGTATGGCGGATGCGTCATCAGTTCTACTTTTAAAAGCCTTCAAAAACGCTTCCTTTACGCTAAAAAAATCATTGAGTGAACATTTTAAGGAGTTAAATTCATTCACAATTTTCTAAAGGGCGCCACAATGATAAAAAAAAATGACAGTCTAGTCAGTGACAGTCGCAAATTAAAGAGTACCGAGAGAGTTCCATTTTCGAATTTCGTAATTGCTCTTCTTTTTTTTATTGTAATTGGATAGTTCCAGAAACTTTCAGTATGCCCCACGTAGAACTATATAAATATTGAAGTGAAATAAGCTAAATTCGCAACGTTTAACATCCACTCCTGCATCTGAATTGAAAATTTTAAAGTAAGCCAAGAAAATCACCTATGTAGAGTTAAATCCAAATTGCATTTCGTGTTCAATTCCCCGAGTCCCCAAACTATAGGGAGTGCGTCTATGTACATGTTCGTTAATCCTATGGATGAGCCGCTCTATTTGCCTGTTAGCCAACAAGCCAACATGTTACATTGACCATGTGACAACTAACGAGATGCAGTTAATTGTGCAGTGGTTTCCCGGTATCATAGTGAAATTGAATTTGGTTGCGGTACACGGACACAATGCCTATAGTTAGTTAATTATAGTAGGGAGACATGCGTGGAAACTAATCTTCGCTACATACTATTCTGTATAGTTTGAGTTGGTAAATTAAATTTTTTATAAATGTTTTAGCTAACAAACACAGTTTAATTAAAATTAAACTGTTATAAATTAAGTTTAAAATTCTCAAGGGTAGTCATAGAAAATGCCGGTACCAACAAGCTTCAAAGTAGAAATCGACGTGTAAAAGTGTCTAAATCGAACTATTTGCATAAATAAATTCATTAGTAATTTATCATAAAGCACACGGTCCGCTTCATTATAAACAGTTACTAATGCTTAGAAACACTTACAAAATATGAATTCTAAGCTACTTGGGAACTCTGGTTCATCTTTAAAGCTACTTTTTAGGGTTCCGTACCCGAAGGGTAACCAACGGGACCCTATTACTAAGCCTCCGCTGTCCGTCCGTCAGTCTGTCTGTCAGCGGGCTGTATCTCATGTTTAAAGGGACTCCCCTACTAGAAACATGTTTATTTTGCTCGATCTTAATGTTTTGTTCAACGATGGTACGGAAACCTTTGTGTGCGAGTCTGACGCGCACTTGGCCGGTTTTATTTATTTTATTAACCTTTCTGCACATTAGTACATAGGCGGACTTAATGCCTAAGGCATTCTCTACCAGTCAACCTTTGGGTGATGCAGAGAAGAGAAGTAGGTGCACTTAAAAATTATGTTAAAAATTGTAAAATAAATGGGATACATACTAAAATTGAATATGAATTTATACAATATATACGTGACACATATATATACGTATGCACACATACATAGCTATATAATACATATACTATTATAAATACATATATCGACATTAAATGATAAACTATTAACGAGTTGATTCTGCTAATGCTTTAAATAAGAGCTCCTTTACCTTAAAAGTGTAACAATTTGTTGCCATCCTGCCTTCGAGAGGAAGTGCATTCCATAGACGAATAGATTGAACCGGGAAAGAAGAGCCGACGAACCCAGTAGAGTGTGTGTGTTTTACTACTACTCTCAAGTAGAAAAAGAGCACTACGCTTGAGGTGTTCTTTTTTTTAATTTTTATTGTAAATGTTTAAAAGTAAATTGGTATTTAGGTTGCATGCAATTAAGGCTCTTAAAAGATGTAGATGCTAACAAAGGTACAATCGCTATTTCTTGAAATAATTATTTGACTTTTGATTTTGACGCCTAAGTATTTAAAAGTTTTTAAACTTTCGCGTTCCATGAAATTATTATGTACTTATACGGGAATTAACGCGATCACGAAAAGGTATTACATACCTCTGAATTGCCTGACGTTTCGACCAGGTTGCACTGGCCGTGGTCACAGGCTGACTGACTCAGCGGTGCACGCCCTCCGTCGTCGAGATCGTGAGGTAGAAGGTTCTTCATCCACCCGCACATTTTCGATATTTTTAATATTTTGATTTCGCCATGTACCGTCACATACTATACTAACAGTGTCCCTATTCTCTAAGCAAATCGATGTGCCCCTATTCTGGTGTTCACCCGACTGCGCATAAAAGCGAGGTGGCATGTTTTTTATCACTGGATTCCACGCTGTTGATAATTTGAAACCAACTTCCCGATTGAAAGTTTTGTGTTTTTTAATTTCAATCGCTTCACGTACAACTCTTGAGTAAAAGTGACGTTCCGTGGAGAGGACTTGCGTACGGTGAAACTCAATCCAGTAGTTGGTGCCCGCTTCGAGTGCATGTTCTGCAATCGCTGATTTGCTAATCTGTCGGTTCGTCACAGCAGCGATGTGTTTTTTGACCCTTTCAGCAATAGTCCGCTTTGTTTGGCCTATGTAGGAACTGTTATGACTTCACTAAAGAACAGAGCATACGATCTTTGTGACCCTGAACATTTGGAGCGAGAGCTGTATCATGTTCAGGAGGTACTCAAAAGTAACGGATATCAGGTGAATGGAACACGGAAGCGACCGATAATGGGACGCAAGCATCCGGAGGTGAACAGACAACCAGCCTACATGCCATATGTCAAAAGAGTAACTGATAAGATCGGCTCCGTGTTAAAGAAATACTCCATTCCGACAGTGTACACACCAGCCATAAAAGTTCAAAACATCGTGGGCACACCAAAGGATGTCTTGCCTTTACAAACTCCAGGTGTCTACAAAATAAACTGCAGCTGCGGTAGTTCCTACATAGGCCAAACAAAGCGGACTATTGCTGAAAGGGTCAAAGAACACATCGCTGCTGTGAAGAACCGACAGATTAGCAAATCAGCGATTGCAGAACATGCACTCGAAGCGGGCACCAACCACTGGATTGAGTTTCACCGTACGCAAGTCCTCTCCACGGAACGTCACTTTTACTCAAGAGTTGTACGTGAAGCGATTGAAATTAAAAAACACAAAACTTTCAATCGGGAAGATGGTTTCAAATTATCAACAGCGTGGAATCCAGTGATAAAAAACATGCCACCTCGCTTTTATGCGCAGTCGGGTGAACACCAGAATAGGGGCACATCGGTTTGCTTAGAGAATAGGGACACTGTTAGTATAGTATGTGACGATACATGGCGAAATCAAAATATTAAAAATATCGAAAATGTGCGGGTGGATGAAGAACCTTCTACCTCACGATCTCGACGACGGAGGGCGTGCACCGCTGAGCCAGTCAGCCTGTGACCACGGCCAGTGCAACCTGGTCGAAACGTCAGGCAATTCAGAGGTATGTAATACCTTTTCGTGATCGCGTTAATTCCCGTATAAGTACATAATTATATTTAAAAGTTTTATCACTTATTTATACGTATCCATGTAAAAAGCAACACCGATTCCGGACTCGAGACGCGAAAAGATCCTTTCCGAGATAAGTTTGAGGCTAGAGCTTCATAACTTTTCCGCCGCGCGACCAATGAAACAGCATTTTCGTCATAAAACTACTACATACTGCAGTGATCTCAAATTGACAGCCCACGTAACGTGGGTTTGGGAAAAGTGATGATATAGAAAAGAAAAAATACAAAAATTGGATTACAATTTAAGTACTCACTTAGTTATTTGATCGGCCAGAATATGACGTAGAAACGAGTATAATGTGTTTGATTTAGTTCTATTAGAAATTTTCAATCGATACTCAAGACTCAGTATATGTAAGCTTATAACTTTGAACTAACAGTGCAATAAACTATCTAACTATAAACAATTTTACAGTCCGACACATCAATCACTTAATACCAACTCTCAACCACTAAAGTTATACCTATTGAAATTAATTAGACCAATCAGATCTACTGCGCAGTGTTTCAATTAATTGAACAAAATAGCTTCGGTGGGTTAGCCATTTCTCAATCTTGAGACGAGACCGATTGCTTTTAATAAATCTCCTTAAATATTAAGTCTGACCCCATTGACCTTTTTATATCCTTGAATATAGCGTTGTTAATCCAACATTGTTACAATAATGAATAAATTATAAGAAATAAGCTTGTAACAAAGTAGCCCGACCTCTTCTAGCCTTGAAGCGTACATTAAGCGGTTGGTCCCCGGTGTAGTATGAACCTCTAAAGCTCTTGTTACAAGCGTAAATAAACCTTACGAGTATAAGGTAAGATCACGAGGTACTCACGGAACCTGTGACGTCTTACTAAAGAGTGCTTCGCGATATTAACTGAACAACATTAAGTTGATTATTTAGTATTAAAAAAAAAACAATTTCAAAGGTAAACTTTTTGGGATCAATCGTCGTTGTCTTTAGATTTATTCTTACATAAAAACATATTTACTTGAATAATAATAATAATAATTTCACACATCTCACACACGGCCGTCTGATCCCAAACTAGGCAGAGCTTGTACTATGGTAACCAGACTGCTGATAAACATACTTATATATTTCTAAATACATACATATTATAGATAAATTACACCCAGACACAGAACAAATGATCAATCTCATCAAACAGTTATTTGTCCTGGGTGGGAATGGAACCCACGACCTCTGGTTTAGCAGTCAGGATCACTAACCACTAGATGAACAGGCCAGAATGTATAATTATGTGTCTGTAATTCTATGTCAGGTTAGCCTTTCAGTCTTGGGTCTTTAAAATCTAAAGTAGGTTTTGTATCACTTGCACTTTTTACAGCTGAAGGTAATTGTGTTTGTCTGAGTGTATGTATCATAGATTCATAAAAGAAATTCTAAATAAGTATTACATACTTATTACCTACTGTAGCGAAGAGTTATATATTTTTAAGCAAAAACTAACACATTAATAACGAGATTCGTAAAGAAGAATGTATATTCTAACAGCACGTTCTTAATTTTTTTCCTTTTTTTACAAAACCTATAGAAACCTATCATGATGTTTGTTTAATATCTTAACCATCTTGGGGCAATTTAAATATTTAAACTTCTAAAGCTGTTTAAACAAACGCGGAATCAATTTAATTCGCAAACAGTGTAATCGGATTTAGTATCTAAACGACAAACTTGTTCCAAGGAAATGTTATTTAAACAATAATCAAGATTGATTCAGAATACAGCAAAGTTATTAAAACTTTAAGTACACTCAAGTTTGCAGCAACAGCTGTGTGCCAATTAATTGTGCGGCAAACGAAATAGTTGCGGCATTGCGTCAGAGGTTAAATGTGCGACATAATGAAACTGTTGTAGCAATAACATTCACGTGGATGTTATATACCTATTTTACAACTAAGGGTATATAAATTATGTTTTCAAATTTCGAAGCGGCTCCCCGAGGCTATATGGGCGTTTTCTTACGAAGCCGCAATGCGAAGCTTTGTATAGAATATCAGGCATATATTTAGACACGGGTTTTTGCCTAGTTATGGGCTTGGTCGTTCCAACGAATGATCGGAATATAAATGATGACGGAAAGAGAACGATAGACATTTAAACAGAATTTTAAATTCCCTTACCAAATATTCATTTCTTCGTATTCTATTAATTAATTACTAACTGGAAGAGATCCCTAAAATTACTTTATATTCCCAAATTCTACAATTTTTTTTAAAGAAATACAAAAACATATTGTATATTTATTTTCAGAAGCAATAAATTAAACAAACGATGTTCTTACCCTTATTCTGTACAGATCAAGGCTTTTCTGAAGGGTTTTAAGGACGGTCTGATCAAGTTCGAAGGTCCCCTACACTGGGGTCGGATAACAAATTACCCTTATTTATTCTGAAACAAGTTTGCCTATCAGCGATATACTAAAGCCATTAAACAGATAATAGCATCGTTTCAATGAAACCAAACATTGTTTCGGTAAATTTTGTTTAGAAGAAATTCTTTTAGAGTTTAGGCAACACCGAACGGAAAATTATGAATCTTTTTATTCAATAGGGTAATGTCAAGTTGGGAAAGTATTGTACTTTTACATTCCTAAGAGTGATCGTTAACGAATCATTTCATCTACGCTGTCAATGATGTCAAGCCCTGTGTATAAACAGAAGCACAAAAACCTCAAAGTACACACGTATTTTTGTGAACAGAACAAAGACTTTTCCCTTGCTCCGTCGGTGGAAAAGTTCCTATTCCTTATCAGATGTTTTTATATTATTGTGAATAACATCGAAAATATGTTCAACTGATACTAAAGCTCCTAATTTTTCATATGGTGTGTAACGATTTATTTTTGGACATTTTTGAAATGTTTAAAATACGTATAAACATATATGACTGGCCTGTTGGCCTAGTGGTTAGTGACCCTGACTGCTATGCCGTAGGTCGTGGGTTCGATTCCCACCAAAGTCTGGGTGTTCTTTGTGTCCGTTGTTTGTATGTTTGTAAAGTCCCCCGCGACACAGGAGTAATTAATAATGCGGGAGTTGTCTTTATACTAAGAATAAAAAAAAAAGATGTTTATACGTATTTTACACATTTAAAACATTGATAATATCGGATATCAGGAGTTTGTTTCGCTTGTTTAGGAGATGGCCTCGTCTATCATGCTGTGACCAAAGGCATCACCAGCCAAGATAAAAATAGCTCAAGCTTTGGATCACTCTCTTTCTTTACAGCTCTAGACTCGTCCATTCATCTCATTTGCCATCAAAGCGATATTTATTCGACATGGACATGGATATTTAAAATGTCACCGGAATCATGTTATGAAACTTTTTATCTTGATTATTATTGTATAGTTTATTTATGAAATACTATGTCTTTAGTGTATAATAGTATTTATACAGCGTGTAAATTTATGATGGCTCAGTCGTTTTATTTTTAAACTCCTACAATTGTTTTTTTTTATCAATGTCATTCTTACATCAAGTACTCACCCTATAGTTCTTTGCCTTACCCCCAGTATTACCGTTTAATGTAGTAGAAGTTTAAAATACCTAAATGAATAAGTTACAATTCCAGTAGTACTAAAAAAGTTTGTGCAAAAGATCCTAGGCAAAACTAATCTACTTAGACAGCCTCTAGAAACACTCGCAACAAATTAAGTCCATTTGCACCAACAACCTAAGGAACAAAACACGGGTAGTAAGTACAAGTAATTGTAGTCTTTATTGCTGTAATGAAAGAGGCGGTTTTACTTTCAATCTGCTACTTTACTGAATAGACGCAATCAAGGAGGTTTCCATACTTTGTGCAATACTTGCTTTCTAGTTTTGATACAGACTATGTTTATGTTTGACGTGTGGCAATTTAGGGAAGCTTGAAATAATAGTAGGAAATCAGTATATAATGTAGATATATTATATGTAAAGGTGCTCCCTCACCGGGAGCATTCGCCTGTAATGTAAGATTTATAATTCGATTTCGAGCATTTCTACATTATAAATACTGCCACCCTGACTGACGAGCATTCGCCTGTAATGTAACATTTATGATTCAAGCTGTAATCAACTAATGTTGATTCCACAATGTCAGCGGTCGTTGTGATGAGCGCGGCAATATTAATTCGATATTGTTATTTACGTACAAAATCCAGAAGAAACGATTTTGGTGCCATTATTCATTTCAAAGTGGTACGTGGTCCGCGTCCGTGACACACTTGTGGTGTGCATTGATGTTACAAGTTGTATCAAAATATTACAGATTGTACAAGTCGCGCTCTGTAATGCTCGGTTCACCTCCGTCACCGATGTAAAGATCTGTAACGTTAAATTTCAGGCGACTGCTCTCGGTGACGGAGCACCTTAAATAATATATGTTATGTAGATTTATAATGTATCTAGTTAGTGGTAGGTATTGTAGGATATCAGTTCATGCGAACAGCATAATCATCAACGAATAAAAAAAATATTCTTTTTTTTACCGCCATGTTTGCTCTATGGAAATTTGCAACTACTAGGGTATCAGGCACGCATTGAAAATCCTGGCAAGTAAATAAAGTAAAAAAAAACACTCCATTAATGTAATTTTAGAGGAACCCTGTACTGTAATTATAGTATGACGTTTTACATTACCACGGTCTTTACAAATGACTATTACCTTTCCTATATTTTAGGTATGTTAAAAATTTAACTAATTTAATATCCTCTCACGCCATCACTTACACTTATTTTTCGTAGTTCCGTGTCTATGTTTTTGCCCGCTCAATGTATCATGGTATGGGCCCTCTGAATTTGTATTGCTAATATCTTAAACCACATTTTTTTAACGTAAAATTAAAGTACTTGCATAGAATTCAAAGCGACGAACGTGCAAATACCCACTGGACTAATTTGAATTAAATTGTTTACTGCTGGAAATTGCTTTGCATTTCCTTTACAAGCAGCTTTTCTAAACCAATTACGGTTGGTAACAAACACGCTCTTTACTGCAACTTGCAAAACTGTTTTAACATTTGGCGAGAAAGTACAGTGGAATGGGGATTAACTCCCCTACCCCCCTCACCCCTTCTCGCCAAATTTGAATGCTGAGAAAAGCCTCGAACTGACAAAAACATGTTTGAACCTTCGTCTTTACGTCGTCCTTCTACCTGAATACAGTCGTTATGAATTTTAAAAAATTTAAAATAATCTTATTTTTCTTCTTACTTTCAGACTTTCGCGTTTCATGATAAGGTTGAAACCAGTTTGTACTGGCCGTGGTCAAAGACTGACTAGAAATGTCAGGCAAATCAATAAATAAATATCTTTCAAATACGTGATCGCGTTAATTCCCTTTAATATAATATAGTATAGTATAGTATTCTTTCTTTTTCAAAGTGTCATTTAAAAAAACAAATCATTAGAGCCTTATCTCCAACTAGGTTTCACCTGCGGCTTCTTTCGCGTACAAGTAGTTTCTATCTTTCGAAAACAGTACTTTTTGTTGATAAAAGATACCCTATATCTATATATTATAATGATATAGAAGTTAGGATATTTACGATTGCGGCTAGCACTCCTTAGCTAGTAAGTTCTCTTTATTGCAGATATAAAAACCAAAATCCAGATATCTTTAAATATAATATGCATAAAAAATACATTGAGCGGTCTTATCACAAAGAGCAATATATCCCAGGCAACCTTTTCAGTTTTAAAATGGAGCTAAAGTTAAAAAGCTCAGATGTTTATGCTACCCACAATATTACGGGTTTAACGACATAGTTGCAATATAGAAGATATACAAGCAACGAAATTGAAACAATCTCTGTATTTTCGCATTCAGGGAGATCATTTCTAAGGTACAACGAAATGTTTGGAAAGATTATACTGTTCATTATTGATTAAGATGATCAATCTAATGTTTGTCTAATCGGCTCTTGCGATAATGCATGAATGTCAATGACCCATCCATCCATCTATCCATCCATCCATCCAACTTTCACATATAATATTAGTGGGATAGTGGGACAAACAAAAATATATAAAAATATACTTTTTAGCACCCAAACATTACAAAAGGTAAACCAAGCTCTTCCTAATAAAAACGTTGATTCGCCTCTTACGATAAGTTTTACGATTCAAAATTTAGGTGAAAATATCCTTACAATTAGTAGAAAATTAATTACACCTAGTATAATACGCCACGAGCGGCAAAAGCAGTTAGAGTTCTACGCATTCACGGCACGCAATAAAGTAGCAATCATGGCAGTGTTACTTATATTACCGCGCAACCCTACTGGGTGAAATAAAAGTTACTTTAAGGAACGTTTTTGGTTACGTTTTTTATTTTCCGGTGTGGTTGAATTCTATACTGCTATGGTCACGAAGTGCTGCGTACTAATAGTCGTTTTGGCTGTTTAACCTGTTATTACCGAACTACACGCGTGGTTTGATAAACAGTAAAATGAAAATTATTATTGGATTTGTAAAAGTTTATTCATTGCCAACAGTTTTTTTCACATCGTATGAAAAACAAGATAATAAAATGGCTGATCATCATGGCTGAAACGATGACGATATCACTGTAACATTATGGATTCTATGTAACGCGTAAATGTTACCCGATAAAACGTTATTTTTGAAGAAAGGTAATGAAATTTTAATTTTGAGCTACGTTAAAATAAAGTAATTAATAAATATAATGGCACAGTTTGCGTGTTCAGTATAATTGTTACTGCTCACATGCTCAAAGAGCAGTATGAAAAAAGAGCACTTTTCATTGTATATTTAATAAAATTCCTAGCAAGATACGAGATCTGCCGCTATCACAATTCAAAGCTAGATTATATTCATGGCATGTCAAAAAATGTTTTTATACCATTCATGAATTCTTACAAAATACACGTGGAAAATAGATCATAAGTAGGTACTTCAATTTAGTATGTCGGTAACAAAGTAAGTCCCGATCCCGTAGGAATGTTGCGATAAAAAGTAGCCTATGCGTTAATCCAGGTCTCCAGCTATCTACATACCAAGTTTCATCGCAGTCGGTTGAATGGTTTTTGCGTGAAAGAGTAACAAACATCCATCCATCCATCCATCTGTCCATCCATCCAAACTTTCACATTTATAATATTAGTGGGATAATAAACAAGACATTTTAATAGCAAGTAAATATAATGCCCTCGGAGAGGCCTTTGTCCAGCTGTGGGCGGCGATAGACTGATGATGATGATGATGAAATATAGTGTTATTAATTTAAATATATTATGAGTATTCGCATGCCTAGAAAAGGCAAAATAAAGTGAGAATACCAACTTTTCAAAAGCAACATGTAACCATATTTCGAGCGAATAAATGTTTATTTCTTCTTTCTGTGCTCTGCTTGTATTTCTTACTTTAACTTCAACATATATGTGTTTCGACAGTAAAATATCTGGATAATAAATGTCATTGACCTTTCAGTTATCTACCTATAAACCTAAAAGTGCCGAGACCAGACTACAGCTGTCCAATTAATGGCATGTGCAGAACAAAGTTTTAATTATGTTGTAGAACAGTTTGTGTGTTATTGGAGTATTTAGGCAAGGGCTAAGGGTCGCTATCGTTGAAGCGTACCCCCCATTTATATTAATACAACCCTAGAAATTAATGTCTCGACTTAAATGTGACAGTTATTTATACTGCTAAATGTTAAGGGTGTATTCAAATTAAGTAACTGATATAACTTTATAGTAAACTAGCAACCCGCCCCGGCTTCGCACGGGTAGTAGAGACATCTTCGACAATCAGCATCATATTTCAATCAATTTACACAAAACGTTAACAAATTATACACCAAAACTCTGTCGATTGGTGAAAACCGCATGAAAATCCGACAAACAGACGTGGCAGGAGACTTTGTTTTATAATATGTAGTGATAAATTGTAATTGATTTTTACTTCATATTTACGTTCACTACAGTTCACCCACGTTTGTGGTCGCTGATCCACTCCGAATGGTAGTAGCGTGATGTTTATGTGTCTATAAACTTCCTCTAGAATTGGGCTACCAAATTTCAATAGAATTTTCCAAATCCAACTTTCAGTTACAGAGATTGAAAAAAAACTCTTCAGTCTTATTATTGAGTTATACAGTTTTATCCTTACGCAACAGTAGCACTGACTTTGTTTAGTAGATTCACCCTAAATTTACCAACATTAAACACATGTTTTCCCATGAGTTCGTAGAACAATCAAATCTAAAGAAGTGAAAGAATATCCAATGTTATTCTTACCAATAAATGACTACAATATCTTTGTAGAGTAATATCTACAAAAGCAGGTTCCATAAAAAGAAAGATTTCTAACACAATAAAAAGGATTACACATTTTTTTATAGTAAATTCGAGCTTGATGAATAATTTTATTTCTTTAAGAGTTGAGGCAACAAATGGCAACATATTTCTAACCATGACACTTCAATAAAGTTTTCTTAAGATTTTTTTTCGTTTTTAAAAGTGTGTACGGTATAAAATTACATTTCATCAAAAGAAAATTATATTACGTGGGGTACACTGAAAGTTTTGCGTAACTCATTAATAACATAATTTACATGTAAAGTAATATACTTACTGGTTTTCGAAGTATTCTCCATTACGTTTTAAACAATTTTTCATTCGGTCAAACCATTTTTGAAAATATGAGGACCATTGGTCTAAGGGCATGTTTTTCACGTGCTGGTTGAAAGCTCTTCCGGCCCTGTAACTGTCATATCTCTCATCTAATCTTGAATTTTTGGGAAAATTAAAAAATCGCATGGTGCCAGGTCTGGACTATGTGCGGGATGGGTCACTAGCTCTACCTTTTCAAAAGCCAAAAATGATTTTGTCTTTTTCGTGTGCGCCAAAGCATTGTCATGGTGCAACATAGTGCAATAGGATGCGACTTCTTGGTCGTTTTCCCTAACTTTTTCAAAGACACTGGGCAAACAAATGGTGATGAAGGAATCCAGCGGTAACAAAGTTTTCTAACTTTCAAATGTTGTTGCAAGATTTTTTGAATTTGACTTATACCAATCCCCAAATGTCCTCGACTCTCCTCATAGGTTATGCGCCGGTTTTCTTCAATTAGTTGCCTGACAGAAGCTACATTTTTCTCAGTGATCGCAGTTGAGAGCCGATCTTCACAAATTTCATCATGGAGAGAAACAAGGCCACGATCAAATTCTGCATAAGGTGGTCGAATAAGGTGCTTCAATCCCAAAAGTATTTTGAAGACGAGCAGTGCAGTCTTGTGGAGTCAGTGAACTTTTGAAATCATAAAAAATCAGCGCCCTAAAATCTTTTCGCGTTAATTCCATTTTTGCTACGGATGACGACCTTTAACTTGTGATAAAAACAATTGACAAGCGATTTCCCGCTATTTTTTTTAAATCAATCAAATCAAATTCAAACATTTAGAGCGCAGAACTTTCAGTGTGCCCTATGTACTCAGTACTTAGAGGCTCATCCGACTATTTATAATGTTAGGTAAACATAAACGAAGATTACCTTATAAATGGATACACTGTCGATGAAAAAGGATTGGAATAGATTTTTAATTTTATTTTTATAATATTGAATATTGAGATAAAAGCAAAAAACTACAGCTAGGCACAGACCATAATCACCTTTTAAGTAGAATTTTAAATTTGACAAATATTGTTGTTTTACAAAACAAAGTTACAACAGATTGCAGAATAGATTTATAATTTCAGTTAGAATAGTAGATGTTCTTGGCACAGATCAAATAATGTATTTTAGAATGAGTAGTTTGTTGAAAATACTTGAAAGGATATACATACCTATATCTGCGTTAATTACAGTTGTATGTGTTGTAGTTGTAGCTTGAGTTACTTGACTATTCATGTCACGTAATAAACTGCTAATCACAGTTACACACAACCGTAGCAAAACCAATAGTACTTCATTAGTTTACGTAATAAAGTGCCGAGAGATCATAAAATCAAAAAGTGACAGATATTAAACTTCAACCTAATTATTGAATCATATTATATATTTCCATGTACTCACTACTTTATACAAATAATAAAACAAGTTTTGTAATCTAAAAAGATAAAAAGTACATTAACGACGTTATAATAGCCTTGCAGAAACCAAAAACTCGGAATAGTCAGACCATTTTTCACATATCATACATTTTTATATACAGGGATCTACCCTGTATATAAAAATGTATGATATGTGAAAAATGGTCACAGTGCAGCAATATTTCAGGGTTTGTTAAACTGTTTTTGCCTTTAAAACATTTTAACAAATCCTGTAATACTGCATTGTATAATAGGGTATTTTAGGACAGTAGGAAAATCTTAGATTCAATTCATAAATTTAGAAATATAATTTTATAATTAATTTCAACATTCACATTTTTTTATCTCTTTTACAAATTGCGCAACGCAAGCCGCGATGATATTAAGTCATCAGGTCAGTAACAAATAAGTTAATTGTTAATTTTGATTCAAATTTTCGAATATTTTATTCCTCCCGTGTAGTTTACTCAAATATTATCATATCATGGTAATGGACAATAGTTTTCGTAATAGATATATAAATATAAATAAACTCTTTCATGATAGGATTTTTTTTTGCCATAAATCCCCAGTTTTATTCTGCTGAATTACGGAATGTGTAAACATCGATATAGGATGTATTGTTCTATTTCTATGACTAATTAAAATTTGGCTAAATTGCAATAATTTATGCTTTCGTTTATTATAATACTAATTATTTATGATCGATTAAATAAAATTTTAGTAAAATTTCTGGTTGTTTACTGTAAGTTGACTTAGGATCAAATTAAAACACTTTTCAAAAAAGGGTGGAATACCCTATTGTAAACAAGATCCTCTATAATTTTTTCATGTGAAATTTCGAATAAGTACTTAAAGTTGATATGGAGAAGCCGGAGAAGCAGGAGAGCCACGCTTCGGCATGTATGGACCGGTTCGACCGGAGTGATACCACGGCCTCACAGAAAACCGGCGTAAAGCAATGATTAGTTGTGTTTCGTCTAGTGAGTGAGGTTCACAGAGGCCTTAACCTCCCTCTCCCCCTTCCCCTACTCCCACCTTAAAGGCTGGCAATGCATTCATGGCTCTTGAGTTGTAGGAGTCCATGGGCGGCGGTAGTCACTTACCATCAGGTGACCCGTCTGCTCGTTTGCTCCTTACCACATAAAAAAAAAACAATCATGACTTAATGAATCATGATCGTAAATTATTAAACTAAACTTTGTGTTTTTACTAGCTTTCAATAAATTCATTATATTTTGAAAGCTAGTAAAAACACAAAGCTGATGACGATGAATCGAATAAGACAAAAATGTAAATAATGCCTTATTTTGGATAGGGATCTCTACAACACCCTAGATAGCTAACATTTTCAAAAAACTATCCCAAGAGCCTTAACATTTAGTCATACAATATGTAAATATAAAACATTGAAAACATATTTTCCAATTTT
This sequence comes from Euplagia quadripunctaria, assembly GCA_963859945.1. NCBI lineage: Eukaryota > Metazoa > Arthropoda > Insecta > Lepidoptera > Erebidae > Euplagia > Euplagia quadripunctaria. Next base: position 6,158,985 of record OY982571.1, on the reverse strand, counting down.
AAATACTAAAGTATTATATAGTTTAAGAGCCATATCGCAGCGTCAATTACGCAACTCATTGCGTATTGTCGTTAATTTTCATGTCACGTAATAAAATATTAATGACGTGAGCAGCTGTTGGTTTATTAAATACAGTAAGTACTGGCTTATGACTTTGTTAGTAGCACTGTATAACACTGTTTATGAAAGACTATTGATCAATCAAATTTATATCACTACATATTATAAAACAAATTCCCCCGCCGCATCTGTCTGTCTGTTCGCGATAAACTGAAAAACTACGGAGCGGATTTTCATGCGGTTTTCACTAATAGACAGAGTGATTCATAAGGAAGGTTTAGGTGTATAATTTATACCCGTGCAAAGCCGGGGCGGGTTGCTAGTTTATAATAATAGGTCAATCAAACAATTAACCCATTGCAATCTACTGCTAGCCATATGTTCTACAAGATAAAAAGCAAAAAACTAAAAGGTTGACTTTACTGGAAAGTTACAAAAGTCTATTGTAAATCGTAAAGTTACAAAATTTTATTATCATCCCCATGCAATGCACTCAAGATAATTAATAAAATTTTGTTGGTATTTCGATTGTACAACTTCACATGATTCTTCGTAGGTACAATCGGTAACGCAAGTCACCTAATTTATTTAAATTTAAAACCTTTCAATAAATTCATCTTGTCATTAGACATCGCTACTGACTTATAATATGACTTGATTTGTTTTAATACGCTAGCCACCACAATTTAGATGTGTTTGGAAGTCGTTAGCTTTTACTAACTACTTACGTACTTAATTTTTTTTCTTTTTTATGGTATGGGGGGCAAACGAGCAGACGGGTCACCTGATGGTAAATGACTACCGCCGCCCATGGGCACCTGTAACTCGAGAGTCACAAGTGCGTTGCCGCCCTTTAAGATGGAGGTAGGAGAAGAGGGGGAGGGGGGAAGAGTGGAAAGAGGGGAGAGGGGAAGGATAGGAATAGGGGCGAGGGAAGGGTTAGGGCCTCTGGTGGTTACCAGCGTTGCATTGCATTTCGCCGCGTGAGTGAGGTTTCAATCACGCGGCGAAATGCAATGCAAGCATTGCTTCACTGCCGGTTTTCTGAGTGGCCGTGGTATCGAGCGGAGTCGAGCCGGCCCATACGTGCCGAAGCATGGGTCTCCCACGTATAAATAAATAAATAAATAAATTATAGATATGCTCGTAATTTACAAGGAATTTATTCTGTTATTAGTTTAATGTTCTTCATTCAAAGGTGATATAAATAAACAATGGTGGTCCGGGGCTCCTACTCAGTGGTACAAACATATACGACAGAAATAGCTTTGTAATTTTGTACGAGGATGAAAACATCTAAATCTAAATCATTTACTATACTCGTAAGAAATTTGGAGTATATTTCGCTACACAATTTCTTTTTATACATAACTTCTCACTATCATTAAAGCTTACATCGTGAGGGTGATATTCGCAGGTACATTTCTATTTTGTTACACATTAAGAAAAAAAAATTAGGAGTTTCAGAATATCCCTCGGGGGAAGGATGTGCGAAAAGACAGTAACACTTTAAAATTATGGTAATCACTGCCTGTTATACCTTATCATGGCGAAAATGGTTTTTAGGAACAAGAACCAAATATTTTTGTATTATGTGGTGCAAAAGTGACTTTATCTTGCATTATTATGTCTTTGTCAAACAAGTTTAGGAAAAGGGCAGGATGATTATCTCACTCTTTTTCTCTTTTGCGATGTTATAAGCTCGATGGAGTAGCCATTTGGGCATAGTTTTCACTGCACATTTCTCTCGCTTTCCTTATGAAATTGTTTAGTATTGCTACGCTCGTTTAGTATTGCAAGGCCCGGATCTATATGCACGAATTTACTAAATGATTTTGCAATAAAATAAATCAGTATACAATAAATTTAATTGAATTTTCTGCATTAAAGCACGACATTAATTAATTCTGTACTCTGTGTAGTATCCGATAGAGGGATCAATAATTTTGATTATATTGAACGACTTTCACTAATCACTACTCACTGTATTACTAACATTGAAGTTTTATGACGTCATTCTTGACAGGTATTACAAAAGTTTTACTCTAACCAAGCAACTTCTCACTTCAATTTACGGGTCCGGCGGCTTTTCGGGGAAGCTCAAACCAGTTGAGGATCACGCGCTGGCTGTGGAACACAAAGAACTGCAAATTGCAACTGCACGCAGTTATTAAAATACATTCGTATATCTTAAGTAAATCGTGGACAGAACAAAAAAACTATCGTGTGAAGATTAAATCCGATAGTAGACTTATTACTAGCAAAGTCCTGTAGTATTTAAACTTATTTGTATAGAAAACGGTCTGGCAGCCTGCATTATGTAAAATGATCGGTAAGTCAATTCGAAGTTTAAATTTTTAATCTGTATAAAAAATGGTAGAAAAAAAAAATAAGAAAAAGGAGTTGAATTATCAAGAACGCTGTATACCAAAGAGTATACAAACACTACATTAGATTGTAGACAGACCTGCAGCACTGAATGCAGCAACAAAGTATATACGTAATAATCACAATAATATTAAATAGTGATATTATTTACAGAGCATATTTGTATCTATATTTATATTCTCGTGATGAATACACCGCTTTCCCTTAAAAATTTCAGCAGCTCCAGTGTATTCTTTACAGTACCTACGCTCAAAAACGCAGATTCAAGAGTCACCATTTCTGTGTTTTGCTATTGCTCTAACAAATATTTCGTCCTTCAATGGTGTAGTTATATTGCATAATTCTAGGTCAGCCATTAGTTATGATTGTCTTCAGTTTACTTTTTTAGGGTTCTGTTCCTCAAAAGGAAAAAAAGGAACCTTTATAGGATCACTTTGTTGTCCGTCTGCCTGCCTGTCTGTCAAGACCATTTTTCTCAAGAACCCATGGATGCATTAAGTTGAAATTAATACCAAATGCTTATATCTGCGGCCCATAAAGCCATAAAAAAAATCAAGCTTCTAAATTAACTTAATCAAAAGATATGGCCATTGAAGTCTTGGATTTGACCAAATTCGAACATTTCGCAGGTAAATCAAAACCTATAGGGTACTTCCCGATGACCTAGAATCATGAAATTTGGTAAGAAGCTTGCTTTTTACATAAGTCTATCTTACTAAAGCTTTTAAATACTAATATTCCCTGGCAGTAATAAAAAACCTTTACCAAGTTAGTCTTTATCGTTTCCATTCTATATTTCAATAATGTCTTCTTTAGTTGTTACGAAGTATGCTACGCAGCTTGATATTACAAATATTTGTGTTATGATGTAGGGGCTTGTAGTTGTTATTAAAAATATTTTACGATAACAAATATTGAAGTATCAGGATGGCGCTTAAATTTCGAGTCGACCTACGACTAACAAACGTGATATTAATTTTCACGACTAGTGTTCTAAGGAGTGAAACATGGGTAGTAACTACGGAATTGACGCTCGCTTCGCTAATAAAGAATTAATTAGCCTTTATTTCTTACTAAATCCTACTTTTCACGTAATGTTTACTTAATACTTTTTACAGAAAATAGAGAGCAGAAGATTTTTCGGACTCTTATAATTTATAAATCTTAGAATTCACACGCTTAATTAAAAAATTACGTTGTAGCCTAGAACTGTCTGGTTTTTTTTGTCCATTTTGTTCTATCGTAGAATTTATAGTAGAACTAGATGGACTAACCCCCAAATTATGCGACGACGTGTGTTTGAAGCTAAACATTTAACGTTTTTGTGCTCCACTAGAAATTCTTGTGTACTTTTACTTCGCAAAGAAATCATTTCTTTAAAATATGCTCTCATACTTTCTAATCTTTAGTAATAAGTTAAATATCTGTCCCAATATCTGTCCGAACGAAATCTATAAACCTTAAAATTCATTTATTGCCTTCATACTAACTAATCTTCAATACCAAGTTAAATATTTAAACTGGTATCCGACAGTAGGACGTGATAAATAAAATTTTAGATTTAGAGAATAGAACCATACCATAACATCCAACTATTAATATTTGTGACTAAGTTACGTACATATTACATACATAGTTTGTGTATCGTTCCACGTAAACGTACATTCTAATTCAATATAGAACTCAATTCTCAGTAACATTAACATTCCACTTGCGTTTGCTCACTGCTTATAATCCCAAGTATTTACTACACTAATACAGCTACTGGTTGTTCTTGAACACCTCTATATAGCCTTCGAGAGTACGTGATTGAAGCGCGATCAATGATTCAGCTCTCACATAATAATGTGTAGCGGATAAACGCCTTTTCCGTGAACTGTTACCTCACACGCAATCCGCAAATATATTTTATGCATACCGTATATAAAATTGGTGAACCAGCGATTTATGTACCTAATACAATGATATTTCGTATTGGAGTTGATATTGAAAAGGATATCATTTTAAAACGTACAAGTGTTATGATAGATAAATAGATAGAATTTTCTTTATTTGTACATCATTAATAAAATACAGTTGAAAAAAATAATTATCTTACAATCTTATCGCCAAAAGCGATCTCTTCTAGACAACCTTAGGATTGAGATAATATCAAAATTATTTAAAAAAACATAGTATTTGATCGCGTACTATTCGAGATATTGACAAATACTTATAAACATACATATACACATTCATACACATATACAGTTACTTAGTGGAGATAATGTAGTATTATAGATAGCAATTTGGATCTTAGTTATGGTTTACCATTTATTCTTTAGAATAGAATAATAGTATTATAGTGACAGATAATGTTGCTTGACCAAAATTTAAAGGCTGTCCTTTTAAATAGGAAGGTGTATGAGGGTTAAACAGTATACTGTATAGCAAAGAGAGAATATGAGCGTTCCGGCGAAGACGAGTAGGTAATCACTTGAGCTTTTTTCGGAATTCATATATGGTTAGACAATTTTGAAAACGGTGTAACGAGCACGGGATGGAAGTCGCCTCGAAGGGCCCGGTCATACCCCCAGTACGACCGGGCCCTTCGAGGCGAGTTCCAGAGGAGTGGAAAAAGGACGGAACCCTGCAGAACACCGCATGACATGGGCCAACGACTCACAATTCCACCTCGGTCCTCGCACATGACGGTATGATCCTTTAGATAGTCTGCCACTAGCCGCCTCCGGTAGTGTGGCATCCGTAATAGTGAAGTGCTTCCCTGATGTAGCTGAATTGCAGACTATTGAACGCGTTGGCGATGTCCAACGACACCGCCAACAGCATGCCACCACAATAAAATAATAATAATCTAGGTCATTATTACACAGCGCTACCTAGACCCTAATTAAGCATATTTACTACTAGCTTTTGCCACCGGCTTCGCCGGCGTAAATGTTGATATTGTCAACCAATTCAGGTATCCGTTGGAAACAGTCCTTTTTTAGGCTTCCGTTTCTCAAAAGGAAAAAAGGAACCCTTATAGGATGACTTTGTTGTCCGTCTATTCGTCTGTCTGTCAAGACTCTTTTTCTCAGGAACTCGTGGAACCATCAAGTTGAAATCAATACCAAATACATAAGTTTGCAGTCCCTTGAAGCTGTGAAAAATAAAGCTTCTAAGTCAACGCAATCATAAGATATGGCCACTTAAGTCTTATATTTGACCAAATTTGAACATTTTGCAGGTAAATCAATACCTATAGGGTACTTCCCATTGACCTAGAATCATTAAACTTGGAAAGAAGCAAGGTCTGACAGCACAAGTAAAGAAAAAAAATCGAAAGTCTTCAACTTGTTATTATATCACATACAAAAATTGTTTTAGTGATTACAAACTTATATTTTGCGGTTGGATTGTTGACTTTCTCCTACATCGAAACCGCAAAATTAAATTCGTTATTCGAAAAAAACAAGCAAAAGTCTTCGAGAATTGATATCTGAGATGGATGTACTATCTCTACATACAAGTTTTTTTGCTTACGGAACTTACGGTGCGCGGGTTAGACTCGCACTTGTCTGGTTTTTTCTAAATGAAAGGTATCCTATGTCCTTTTCTGTACCCCTGACAATATGTGAACAAATTTCATGACAATCGGTTCAGTGAATAAGGCATGAAATCGTAAGAAACGAATAAACAAACAAACTCACTTTCGCATTTATAATATTAGTTAGGAAGTTAGAATGGCTTTTAGAACGCTAACAAACATGTTTTACTCAGAAACACACAGACTAACGCAAATAGACATATGCCTAAATACTAATTTTGCATTCAGCTAATCAAACTCACAATATCCGCCATTGCAGTCGTATGCTCTACTGCCGCCTCATATTAGTCGTCATGAAAAGAATAAATAATTTCGTTTTGAAATATACAACTTATTTTTAGTCTCTAAAATATTTTCTAATCAACTTTTAACGAAATGTAGTTAATCAAAATTTACATCATATATATTAAGCAAAGTTCAAGCACGAAGGAATGTGAAGTTTAAAATACTTATGAGGGCAAATTGATAAGTCAGGTTAAAATGAATGAAGCGGTAATATTAGTATACAAATTGTAATATGTTTTTCAAGGTTATTGTTTTGAGGATACATACACGAAATTTCAAACTGATATTTGAATTAGTATTAGTTTGCGAGTTGTTTAGACCGAACAAGTTGTCCTTTCGCTACTAAAATGGAAATAAATGAATTTCAAGTGTTACTTTTTACGCGAAAAAACCATCACAGAAACAATAAAAAAATCTGTTGATTATGGTTAATCTTCACTGTCATTTAAGATGATCCACATGTGGTTTACTGAGTTTCGTTTTAGAACTTCGGTTTCGTGGTAGAACAAGCACAGAAGACGCTCCTCGCAGTCATTACGTCTAATTGAGATAACCACTCCTGAAATGATCAAGAATATCGCATTGGGAGATCAACGAGTGAAGTTGAGAGATATAACCAAACTCCAATAAGGGTAACCAATAAATGGAGAGTATTATGATATACTGATGTGTATGTATGTGTATATGTGTGCGTCGGCGACGCAGCGCGCCCTGCGACCGGACGCGTGGCTCCCACATGTGTGCGGGCCAGCATATAAGTCGGGAGCGTTGTAAATTGATGACAGTAATAAATGAGCTTCCGATCTGAACGGTCTGGCCGTTGTTTAGTTTCTTTCTGCGAGCCAAGTATATATCATATACTCTTGGACAAGTTGAATTAAGAAATCAAAGCAAAACGGCTTCATCTTGCCAAGAAGTAAGTCCTGTTTGATCACGATAATGCTCCTGCCCATTCTTCCGCTATTGCATAGGCCAAGCTGGTGGAGTTACGCTACGAAATGCTTCCCCAGCCACCATTTTCTTCTGACCTGGCTCCCAGTGATTTCTTCCTTTCTCCAAACATGAAAAAATGGCTTGGGGTACGAAGGTTTGGAACTGATTTGGAGATTATCTCCGAAACTATGGCGTATTTTGACGGCCTTGGAAAAGATTACTACAAAGAAGGGGATAAAGAAATTCTAGCATCGTCTAACCAAGTGTTAAGCTCTAAAAGGAGATTACGTTAAAAAATTAATGACATCTATTCGAAAAAAGTAACTCTATGTCTAATTTTTACCCGACTTATCAATCCATCCTTGTACAGTTTATATATGTAGAAGTGCAAAAAGCTAAAAAATGGTAATTTGAAATTTTTTTTATTTATTTATTCATTTATTAGATTATGAACGAGCAGCTAGCTGATATGTTCACATCTAGTGATAAATTTAGTATAGTCTCTTTATATTTATTTTTAAATGTCCGTCACTTTTTTGAGTACTGAATTGTCCAATCGTAGCCAGTTATCGAGTCTGTTTTTAAATGCGTTTATAGAAGTGGCAGAAACAACGTCCTCTGGCAGTGAGTTCCAATTACGGACTACTCTGTTGCTGAAGAAGTGATGGGCAACCAGTGTGCTAGTGGAGGCCCGCATCAAACGAAGGTTGTGCCCGCGGGATGGCCGTTGGCTGTCTTTTCTGAGAAGGATGTCTTGAAAGTCTGGCATATTGTAGTGTGTAACTAAGATTTTATACGTTTCTATGAGATCGCCTCGAAGTCGTCTTTGCTCAAGAGTGGTGAGATTCAGCGCACGAAGTCTCTCCTCATAAGGCATGCGACGTAGAGCCTGTGGTATCTTGGTCGCCTTCCTCTGAACACTCTCCAGCAGGTTGATATCTTTGTGCAAGTATGGGCTCCAGATCTGAAAGCCATATTCCAAGAGGGGCCTAATATAAGTTTTGTAAATTTTTTTAAAAACTTCCACTGAGATGGTTTGAAACGACTTTCAAATAACATAAACGAAAGAGTTTGCTTTTTTTACAATTGTGGAGATATGCTCTGCCCACTTCAAATCTGGAGTCATACACACTCCCAGATCTCTTTGGAGGTTCTCCGAAGTTAAGATGTTTCCCTCTAGATTATATGTTAGTCTTGGATTGTTACTCCCTAAATGCAGAACATTGCATTTAGAAGCATTTAGTGTGATGATCCAGTCTTTGGTCCAATTTTGAATTCGATCCAAGTCATCTTGTAGTTGTCCAGAGTGTGTAAGTGGGTTGGCAAAGAACTTACCATCGTCAGCAAAGAAGGCAGATTGGGACTTGATCAGTTCAATTAAATCGGAGATGTTTATTCCGAACAAGTGGGGGGCAAGGACCGAGCCCTGGGGCAAAATTATGGATAATGGATACAATAAGTTACCGGATTCAGTATATTTATCATGGTGTGGAAAGTCTATACAGTGATATTGATTACCATTCGATATCTAGTACTTTTAAAATTACAAGGTAAATCAAGAAATATATAACATAGTACTTCTAATAATATCACAACCCTGTCGTAGTGCAATCAACACTTAATAATCAGAATATTTAAGTATTCATTTTAAGTTTTATGACTAACACTCAAAAGCTTATTCAATATTAACAAAACAGTTGTTCTACTTAGTCCTTATAAAAAGTTTTTTAATGCTTGTTCGTCTATGGACATGAGGATTTATTGCAAAGTTTTTACGAGAAACACAAATAATAAGGATAATTAATTTATCACTTTTTATGAAAAAAAAAGATCTTCTAAAGGCAGCAGACAGATAGACCCGAGCACCATAAGAAATGAAGGCCTTAAGGTTTCAAATCAGTCAGGTACACATATATATGACCGAGAATGAATGCACCATAAACATGGCACTAAGCTTCTTATACTTGTGTGCCATCACTGCCGAGGCTGTCGCAAAGATGCCGCACTTCGCTCTCTAGTGAAGTGCTCAGCGTGGGTGCAACAGCGCCATGACTTCGCGGCGGCAATTGGAGTTGGAAACCTCTCACTGACGACCATGGTTCTGTCCATGGTCTAAAGTGAGAATGCGTGGGAAACGATTGCTTTGATTTTCTACACTGCGGAGGTTTCTGAAAATGGTGGTCTTCTTAGAGCACTTCTTCTCCACAGCTCCATCTAAAGCATCCATGTGTATTTTGTTTTGGTAGAGTATTTTTTTACTAGTGTAGAAACAGATAGTTGACACAAAACAAAAGACATCTATAATGTCTGTCTCTTCTTAGGGGTGGAGTTACTTAGCGAGGTAAAAAATACCTGAGTGAAACTTCAGGTTCGAAAGTGGTTCCACGGTGACATATACTTACATAAAATTAGAATTTCACTTTCCCAAATCCAAAAAATCGTACCGCCAAACAAAGGAATGTCTTTGACAGACAAAGTAAAAATAATACAGGTCTATTTGGGTCTATTAGATGTTACCAAAAACTACTTTTTGAAAAAAACGAATAGCCTTGCTTGCAACCACTGACCGTGATATGGATAATACATACGTCAATCAATTTCTATCAAATCTGTCCAGCTGTTACCTTATGATTGATGTACGTACCGGTCCTCGATCTATCAATTTATAGCCCGTGCGAATAACTATGAATACGAATACGGATAAACAAAATTTGGAATGTTTACCGAACGTCTATCTAAATATTTATTTTGATTCTACTAAACATTTCATTACCTTCCCACAATATATAGTAACCATAGTAGTAAAATGGAAATAAGGCTACCGGAGATATCGATATCTTTGTAATCGAAATCAAAATTGAAAAGCATCAACGTAAAGACTTTACTATTTTTGGCACCCGCTGGACGGGCTTGCCTAGTGTGGGGCCATCGGCAATGTACAATATTTATATGTATATATAATATACCTACATACATACACATCCTTGTGACATCAAAAAGATTTGATAATAAGATTTATACTAAGAACGATTATTCGATACAAATTAATTAACTTTGTTAACGCAGACGTTGCCTCCCAGCCTATGCGACACAGGTACTTTCCGAAACAGGCGTGGCCGGTCAGCATCTGCGTCAGCCGATAGGAGAGGCTGCCGTGCTACTTCTCCAGTCAACCCTCAATGATAGGTTTTCCGCCACAATCGTGGCGTGATCTTCCTTGTACGTTCTTACTTACGCTGTATACTATTCCAAGCAAGTAAACTATAATAAAACATGAATGAAAACAGTAAGAATATTTCAATATTTGTAACAACTCTATAATACGCCTTACAAAAATATTAAAGATAAAGTATGAAAATATAATTACCTATTACCCCTGGCACCGTTAAAAATTACTTTTCTTTTAAATTGCTTTCATTAGAGTTTGCTGATGAGGTTCATTAAAGCTTTGCCTGATGCGACTAATTAATGCAATCGACTGTTGCCTGAACTCTGGAAGCCAGATTGTAACCAGAATCTTTTTCCGTTCTCATTAAAATTTTCTAAAATGAGAGAGTTAGGCCGATTAAACCTGAAGGTAACTCTTAAAGCATGGAGTCACTTAGTTAGTGAGTTATTTTCAAAATAAAACACCAAAAGACCTGATTTCTATAAAATTAGTTGTCGTAAATTAAGTATCAAATAACGGAACTGTTGGTTTAGTGCTTAGGGACCCTGACTGCTGAGCCAGAGGTCGTGGGTTCGATTACAGCCCACGACAAATAATTGTGCAATGGGCATGATCATTTATTATGTATCTTTGTGTAATTCATCTATAACCTCTATGTGTTTAGTAGGATAGAACCTGTACTATGGTAACCAGAGTGCTGATAAACATTCAGCAGCCTGGATACCGTAGTACAGGCTCTGCTTAGTCTGGTATCAGATGGCCGTGTGTGATGGTGTCTTAACTTATTATTATTATTAGGAAATGTCTATATACTCACAATTGTACGACTGCCAAAAAAGTAAGTAGGCACCTTGTATACCATACACGAAAACAATGAATCAAATATGTATCACATAAACATAAGTTTATTAATAGTTTGCTTTGAAGGCAAATTGTTTTTTTTTTTAATAATAAAAAAAAAAACAATTTGCCTTCAAAGCATAAAAAGTGTTGTTATACCCGATATATACCTACGTCTATAATTTTAAAACGAAATTTGAAAATATATAAACTAATAATTTAGGTATTGTAAGAAAACTATTGATAAACGACATAATAAATATATTATTTTCTACTAAAATAATTTTGTTTGTAAAATTTCTGCAGCAATCCACGACCATCTGTCTGCCACGAGCTTTCAAATTAAACACGCTATTTACCAGGGCCAAATGAAATCGGAAGCTTGGCGTGTAAGGCAATTAGAACTACGCTATGTGAGTAACGTTAAATCCCTAATGTAGTTACAAATAATTCCCTTTTACCTGGAAGCATTGTTAGATAGGAAGCTTTGTTGTGCAAGTTTATTTCTCACATAATTCGCGATTAACATTTTCGCATTTTCATTAATTTTTAATTATTTTTATTAATTAATAAATAATTATTTGTGAGATCATTTATTATTATTATTCTGTATTACGTTTCGAAAGACTTATCTGTTATTGGTATGACCCACGTTAAGTATCTCACAAATAAACTTGCATTAATAACAGTACCAGCAATTACTGAGGCTTCTACTGGGAACATTATTAAAACGGCTGATTGATTGCGTTGCAAGCGGTTATATGAGGTTGGAGCCGGCATTCATGATACTCGCTCGATTGCTTTGGTTTTGTTGTACAACCACAGAGCGTTAAACAATCACTTTCAGATAGGAATAGTTCTAAAATAAAAGCCAGTTTTATGACTTCACCATTCTGTCGGTTACGTGAACTATAGAAGCCATCTGCTACTTAACGGTTAAAGTCATTAGGCTGTTCTAAGGGTTTAAGACATTCTTGAAGTCAGCCGTTTATCTAATATTATACTAACCTGACACCGAATATAGTATTGCCTACTGTTAAGCCAAGTTAACTGTTGGCATTTGTATTAAAGCAAATTAGTTTTCTGGAAAATGTACAGTGTTTTGAGGTAAAAGTTGATCCAGCTAGGTTTCATTTCTTAGAATTAACCTAAATACCAAACAATGAAAAAGTAGTCTGTGCCCAAATTCAGTAATGCCTTATTTTCAATCTTGTAACCTACTACAACAGAAACAATTTTTCATATATTTTGTTCTGTGGTGCTACTCTTTCAATGCATTAGTAGTGCGATGAAGTAATTCTGCGAAACTTAGAATAACAATCTAGATACCTTAAAAAACACAGAACTATAGAAAACTGTTTATTTTTACATATTGCAGTAAAGCATAATAAAATTCTGTACTACTACGATAGGAGTGGACCGTTAGAACCATGTTGTTGTAAAAATAACTAATAACTTCTTTATAAATTTACACACCTTACACACAGCCCTCACACACGGCCGTCTGATCCCAGACTATGCAGAGCCTGTACTATGGTAACCAGTCTGCTGATAAACATACTTATATATTTCTAAATACATAAATATTATAGGTAAATTACACGCAGACACAGAACAAATGATCACGTTCATCACACAATTATTTGTTCTGGAGGGGGAAACGAACCCACGACCTCTTGCTTAGCAGTCAGGATCACTAACTACCAGACTAACAAGCGAGTCTCACGTAGCATAACGTCTCACCTATTGGTTACCCACAAACAAAACTATCAATGAAGTTGCAGTTCAAAATCAGGTGCATATTTTATGTAACGTTTTATTGCATGTATCATGTGAAAAATGTATTTGATTTCCTGTAGCAACAGTTTGCCGTGTTTGACTGCACACAAATTTAAAATATCAAACAATAAAAACCAATATTTTATTCAATGCAGAACTGCAAGTGCAATCACAAAAGCACAGCAATAATTGACGTCTCTATTCAACTTTTTCCATTTATTCTGTTTGGAACAAAAATCTGTATTCAATTTCAAGTGGCGAACTATCAGTTGCAGCCCCGTGGAAATATTCCGTCAATTTATCAGAAAAAGAAAACAGAGAAAAGACGGGTATCGAGAAGGCTCAGATAAATGGCTCCATTCTGGTAGAAGAGGGTGTGGGTACTGATAATAGCTTGAGAGATATCGTAGCATTCGGAGCAAACTTGTGCAAACCGCTAATAAAAATCGATGTTAGATAAACGGCAGAGCATTAAAGCTATCAAAGTGTATTATTTTAGCTCTAAGTTTTATCTTAACGTAGTAAATAAAGTATTTGCTTAAGTTAAATATTTGAAATTTTGTTTTTTTGGCGTGTTTTCTTATCTCTAAATGCGTGTTTTAATTATAACCCTATATCAGGTACGTAGGCTTGCTATTACGGATTTTCTATTACATCACAAAAGTCGTAAATAATTTTCAACATTTAGATAATGATCGCAATTATCCAAATTGAGTATGACTGAAATATTTCTTCTAAGGCAATCATAATTTTATGAGACTTTATTTCAAAATAAATATCCACTGACCTCGTTATCTTTTGATCTTGTTTTTAAAAAAAACGAAATGCAAAAGAGTTCTCGGAATGTGCCTAAAAGAGATTTTGAAAGTAGGTTGAGAAAATGTTTACACGTTGAAACGAACTTTTGCTTATATCTTACAAAAGGCAAAAAGTCGAGTTATTTTTGACGATCAATCTCTAAGATAGTCCTCGTGAAGCTTTATCTTTGACTTTTATATTATATAATGCTTAAAAACTTTCTGCTATTAGTCTTAAAAACGAGAAACATTTAAATGTAGCTCTAGCCACTAATCTCTCTGTAATTCCTGTTGCTAAATGCGGTGTCGTAAATTTTAGTTCGTTGGACGCTAGAGGAAGAAACCTGAACTTCTATGAAAGTTTATAATAAAATTAATGCGCTTGTTAATCAGTTGCGCGTTCCATGACCCAAGTTTGTATGTAAAATAAACCTGCTTTAATAGTAATTTTATCTCTTTAGGTAGTAGATTAGTAACACCTCTCAATCATCTCTGCAAAACACTTCGTCACCGATGTAACAATTTGTGGTTATGAGGGATACACCCTCAAAATGTATAACACAAAGTTTACATTGGTTCATCGGATCAATTACTTAATTGACCTACCGAGGAACATAAGTCCACTTTAGTTCTCGAGAGGATCAACTTGATTTCGATTCTGAACTGTTGTTCTGTAGGCAATATATGTATATTACAAATTATGAACCAAATACACTTCACTCAATTTGCTTGTAAAATGATCATAACTTGTATGTATCTGTATTAATATCTAATTAATTTAACCTTGTATAGTTATTTTATACATAATATATGGTCAGCCGTTCGTATCTCATAATAGGTAGGTATGAAAAACGTTCGCTTTTTCCTCGTCATTTTGTTATAACCCATGGAACCCGATTTGAACGTGGTTTACAAAATTCCATGGTGTCAAATTGTATACAATACTTATTTTACTTTCCAGTGACGGTGGTAATTACCTAATCAATAAAAATGGCATCGAGAGGTGCAAGTAATTCTAAAAATAATAGTGAATCAAAATGTATACAGCAAAAAAACAAGGCATTTATAAAATAAAATTTTAAAAATAATATTTTAAAATCTCAAACGGGCAAAGAGCCGTGGCCATTTATAATGAAACATACATACTTACATGTATTAAATTGTGGCCTCTTGATGAAGGTAAGCTACGCTTTACGTACCTTTAGAGTAATATAAATAAGCATTCCATTATTGGATACAAAATCTACTGATTGATAGCTACAGCACATTTATATTATATTCGAACAAAAGTTAGTCCTTGACCATACTGTTCTATGCTGAAAAACTTTTAGACAAAAACTAGAGATAAGAAAAGATTATCCTCATTACCGTTTGTTATACAAGCTACGATTGTTTTTAGAAACTCTAAAATTCTCAATATTTTTTTATCAATTTTAACTGAAGTACAAAGGAGTACAATAATTTGAAGAAACGCGATGAAAATCTTGCCTGGTCAAAAAGCTAAATTTGCGAAATGTTCGCTAATTTGCTGTGAGTAATTCAATCTCAAGTTTATCTCCAGTATTTGTGTTTGAAATTAAATTATATTGAATGGGGTAAGGGTTTCAGAGTTTATCGCTACCTTGTTATTTAATCTCTTTGATATCATATCATGTTAACCTGCATCGAGTTTCCCTAGTAGCATGATTTGGGGATGGTCGCGTTAATTGGTTAGAATATAATCCTATCCAAACTAACCATGATTGTGAAAAACAAATATAAGGTGGTGTGCTTTTCATCCTCCGCGCTTTTTCCCAACTAAGTTGGGGTCGTCTTTCAGTCTAACTACGAGACCGGCCATCTCGTAGGTAGACGTTAGTGAACTTCGATATTTTACGTGAAGCGACTGTCATCAGACCTCCACGACCCAAGTACTAGGCGATATCGAAGTTCTATAGTCAGACCAGGTTGTCGGACTTTTTAGGGCTCCAACTACCCGTAACGAATGCCACAGATGTTTGTATGGCAACCGGGACCGACGGCTTAACGTGCTCTCCGAGTCACGGAGGGGTCTCGATGTGTTAAGAATGGTCACCTATCCTAGACTGACCTGGTTAGCGTTACTTAACCCTGTAATGTGCTAACCTACTCGATTATCACTTAGCCATGAGCCCCTCGGTGGTGTGCTTTTATATATTATAATGATAGGGAACATATTATAATTAAAACTTTACTTTGCTTTATTTATATAATCTTTATACTTTCTCACTTGTTCGTTTGAGGAAACTTATATAGATTAAGTATATTTTCATTAACCGATTTAAAAAGAAGTCCAGTAATTTTTGTTGAAAGGACTATGCTATTATTATTGTTAATGAAAATTTCATTTGCCATTAAAAGAGAGAAACCTCGGCGAAGGTCTGACAAGTGGTTATGTTGAAGTCAAACCCGGCTAAAATAAGCTAGCCTAGCTAGGGGAAGCTGAAGGTCTTTCACCCCTCCCTAACACTATCTAACACTTTTTGCCAAACAGCCTTGGGTCCATTTTTGCGGTCCAAATCGATTCGGGACTATACAATATGTAGTCGAAAAATATTTTTTTGTTACACTGAGTCTTCCATCCATGTATGAGTTTCCAGACGGAGAGAGAAAACCTATTATAATTTTTAGTAAATGTTTATCTATTTTTTTTTAATATCAGGACTATTTACTTACTAACTTTATGAAAATTTTTTGGTTATATTTATAAGATTTAGATTATTGAGATTAAGATTAAGAGTTTTAGTAGCCCAGTTTTAATACAGTTCTCTGTATTAGTTATGTATCACTCCTATATTATGATTAAACTTTCTGTTTACTAAATAAAATCTATATTTGTTTCAGAATGCGGACGAACTGTAGTTCTCCTTGACAACTTCTATAAATGTGCAACCATGTGCTTCGGACAGTGTGAGTGTATAGTGAGTTTTTCGGGTGAAATGTGAGTGACAGTATGACAAAGGGTAGCTGGCTGGCGATGGTCGCGGTGGTGGTGGTTATCGGGGCGGTGAGGGGGTGGGACTGCGTCTGCAACCCAAGGGAGTGTGAAGTGCTGGAGCCAAGCGGGTGTCCAGGATTGGGGATCGTCGTATGGGATCCGTGCAGGTGAGATTTAGTTTTATTAAACACTAATCTGCAGATAGTATAATGTCGTTGACAGCGAAAATTACGTAACATTACAAAACGAAAGAAAACAAAATAATATTGCTTTGCAATATTTGTTACGCCCACTCTATTCTCGAGACTTTAGAAAAGGATGGTTTTTAGGGTTCCGTACGTAAATGAAAAGAAAACTGAACTCTTATAGGATCACTCTTGCGTCTGTCTGTCCGTCACACCAATTTACTCCGTATCTACTGGATCGATTAAGTTGAAATATTTTACACATATGAATTCTTGTGACAGACTTGCAACGTAAATAAAGGAATTTTGAATTTGAGGATCAATTGGGGGGGCTAAATTAGAAAAATAAAAAGAAATTAAAACTGCACGTTAGTGCGACACATCAAATGGAAGAACTTATTGTAAGAGTCACAAATATATACTTTCTTTTAATATTAAGAATTTTCAAGTTATCTAAGAAAGTAGACCATTCCTCCTATCTCATCTCTAACAGTACTGACACTAAGATTTTGAAAAATTATTGGAATTTTTTTTGCAATCCATCTTACGGAACCTTGTCCACCCGTGTTCAACTCGCACTTGGCAGTTTTTTTTAATAAGAATAAATACACATCAAAATATATGACTTTAAACCAAGTTTTTTTTTTCTTTTTTCGATAATCTTATCGATCTGTAACTAACTAAAGATCGCCTGGTGGTTGAATTTTGATATGACTCATTAAGTTTTAAATGTTTTTTTTTATTTAATTCACCAGTATAACTTTATCTGTTATTGTATAAGCTTGCCGTATCAGGGCAGGTCAATATATATATTGAACCCCTGTAGCTTTCTGTAGACATTTCCACATAATTTAAAAAGAAAAGAATATCTCATTAAATTATTTTCACATTCAATCACTAAAACTACTAAGTAAACTTTTCTTAACTGTTTTGCCTATTTATGTATAGAAGATTATAAAATAGAGCTGTGTCAATTGAAATACTAAATTTCAAACTGTTGATCTCTTTTAAGACTTTTTTTCAAAGTTTCGATTCCTGGCATCCGTAACAGTAAGGTGTTACGGATGCCAGGAATCGAAACTTTGCTCTTCGGCAATAGTGCGCTGGTAACTCTGTTTAGTTACTTATGATGGTAACGGTTACAATGATAGATACGGTAACGATGATGTGTATCTGTGTGGACTGTATCTTAACTATAATTCATAAACCTCCAAAGAAAACTGTAGAATTTATAAGTGGTAGAGCCATGCTTCGGCATGTAGGCATGGGCCGGCTCGACCGGAGTGATACCACGGCCTCACAGAAACCGGCAGTGAAGCACTGCTTTCATTGGTTTTTGCTGCGTGAGTGAGGTTACCGGAGGCCCTAACCCCTTATCCCCCCTCTCCCCCTCTTACCCTACCTCCACCTTAAAGGGCGGCAACGCACCTGTGACTCTTGAGTTGCAGGTGTCTATGGGCGAAGGTAGTCATTTACCATCAGGTGACCCGTCTGCTCGTTTGCCCCCTACAACATAAAAAGAAAAAAAAATCAAAGGGTTAGAAAACTGTAGAATTTGTGGGATAACCTGTGCAACAACAATGTTGTTTAATACATTTAGTATTCAGTATGCTTTATTTGCAATTCCCCAATGTAAATTAAGAGGTAGAACTTACAATAATGTTTCATTGTGGAGACCCTGTGAGGCAACAAAACTTTCAAATTACAATACACAGAAATATTAAACTTACTTCAATACTATTTAATATTATTAGCACAGTGATTATTTATTTCAACAATGAACTGAACAGAGAATGAATCATTTATTATCAAGAATTGGTCAATAATAATTGAATATTTACGTAAACTTAATAATAATTTAGTGAATGGGTAATAATATTGAAATGATATTTACAAGCAAATTTACTAATTATTTTAAATGTAGACAACAATATTATTTTTTTAGAAATTTTATTAATTCTTTTATTTATCCTAAGTTAAATACAGAAATATATCGAACTTCTAGTGAAAACAGTACATTTTACGAACACCAATAGTCACGCTTCAAATCAAGTTTTATAAATTCAGACATTACGACTACTCATCGATGTGTTACTGTAGAACTCGATAAAACAACATAAAAAATGAAACACGATATATTTCTGTTTTTATTGCCAAAAAAGAAACCTGGAAGTACGAACATATTTTATCGATTTCTATTGGTAATATTCAACTAGTTGTCAGTTCAACAGGCAATTCAGAGGTATGTAAAACCTATTTCGTGATCGCGTTAATTAACGTGTAAATACATAATTGTAACTATTTGTCCTTGTCAGTCACTGATGACGTTCTATTCGAATAGTTTTACACTTGTCACGGTTAGCGCTCAAGAATTTACCGATATCTTAGGAGAAAATGACAGTGAAATGTGTCTTTTTACACGATTTTACGCCCATTGTTTCACTGATTTTGGTAACATCGTCTAATATTGTATTTTATACGACCTGAACTCGATAGGACACACCGCGGGATAGGACTCCACTATTAATACTGCGACGAGATATACGCGATGTTCTGTTTTGCGAATACTTACATATTTTGATAAATTATTTACGTTGGTTACTAATAACCATGGTTCCCATGGTCTCAACGGTCTACCGATCAAACATATTTTTCATAAGAAACTGCGGTAAATAATCACACGACCGAATAAATCGTTTTCGAAATAAATCGGAGCCTGTTCTATGGTAACCAGACTGCTAATAAACATACTTAGATAATACTAAATACATACATATTATAGATAAATTACACCCAGACATAGAACAAATCATCGTGCTTCTCACATTTACACTCTACACATTTATTTGTCTTGGGTGGGAATCGAACCCACGACCTCCAGCTTAGCAGTCACGATCACTAACCAACAGTCAAAGAATAAATCATGGCTGCTAACACTAGACTATACACAAACAGAAAACTTGTTAAAATGAACACACACACACACACACACACACACACACACACACACACACACACACACACACACACACACACACACACACACACACACACACACACTTAATTGTGTCAAAATGGGTAAAGACATTGTCACCTCTCCTCCGTATCACCTACCACAGGAGGTAGGGTTCCCATGTATTGCAACAATTACTATGTAAATGAAATAAATAAATTATTAAATTATTATTATTAAATCTGAAAAAAACAAAAACATTTAAATTTACTTTAAAAGTTCTAAATCGGTAAACATACGTAAGTAAAACATACTATCCGTCCATATAATCTATAGCCGGGAAAAATAAAATGAGAAAGATTACGAAGATTTTTAACAAAGTTCTTTTTCTTTTGTTATGAAATACTTGCCCTAAACCCTCATTATGTTATTATGTATATAGCAACGTCCTCTGTAGAACTCCGGTATCAGCTAATGCCATTTCAACGGGACATTGGGTATTTCCATAATCCTATTGCTTGACAGCAGGATTTGTCATTTCAGAATAATTTTATTACTACAGTACCGCTGGTACATAAGTTGATCGCCTGTTATAACATCTTTAACAAAATAAGAGGCTTATCGAATTTGTTTATTCAGATCTCGAATTTAAACGAAATAATTGTGAATTCTAAGCTAGTCTTAATACGAAAGACTTACTGATTATACTTAAATTGTTTTTATATCGTTACCTTTTACCGATAATTGATAGTATCTCAGAACTATATTTTTTGATTTTTATATTATTAAAACATTTATTTTCTTTCAAGTAGTTCAGATTTGTAGCGTCTTAAAGAACTAATTTATTTATTCCGTATTTCGTTTAAATGTTTCATTGCAATGGTCATTCAAATATTATATTAGGCGGGATACACAAGGCAAACTGATGACTGACGTCTACAAACAAGGTAGACAGACTGCCTTATAAAGATCGCAGGGTGATGGTGTAAGGTCATCTTGTAAGTCAATGAGGGAGGCCTATATCTAGCAGTCGATATACTATGGCTAAAATGATGACGATGATGATTATTTGTTATCCACAAGTAATAAATTTTTCAGTCTAGTGTCATATACACACATGATTGGTCGAGTATACGCAAAGCATGCTACCATCAGGTAGCAAACTTTGAAAAAATCCTAGGTTGATCCTAGTTTCACTATTGAGATATTGCAAATCTTGTCATGATAACTCAAGGATATTTTTGTACGTTTTTAGACTATCTGTCAATATATTAAACGCAGAAGCCGTTGCTGTACAGTAACGTAGTAATTAAAGATGTGAAATCATTTTTCGATTTGTGTGATCGACAATGTTTTGAGATATTAAACAAACAGTAATAATTAATTTCAGTGAACTTTAAATTAAAGAAGGAATTCGAAATTGATTTTATAGTTATTCAAAATAGGGATTTAGAACAAAATATATTATTAAAGGAAACATCTGTACATGTCAGGGTTAACCAAATAATTGGTTATTATTTTAGGGTTTTAATTAAATATGAAGTTTGTGTTTGGCCGATCTATAAATACCGTGTTTAAATTTATTTGTATGACTACATAACATATTATGGTACTTACATACAAAACTCATTGAAGGTATAGATACGTAGATATCAACTCTCTCCTAAAAGAGTAAGTAACAACCATCCATATACAAACAATTACCTATTCTCAGCTCGCTAAATACCTGTACTGGCTTGCGTGGCTAAAGCTACTATATGTATGTCGAAACTATGCACAAAAGCATTTTTTTAAAGCGATTTGTAGCCATTTGGACTCAAAATTGTTCTTATTTTTCTCTCTCAAATAGTTTTTTGACATCTGGGTGAAGGTGTTACTATAGACGCTCAACTTATTGCTAGGCCTGGTGAGATAATTATGTTTGAACGGTTTTTTTTCCTACCGACACCTGAATAACTCTACCGTACAGAAGACTAAAATAGACCAACCAATTTCTTTAGAAACACGGTTCTTAAATCACTTTGTGTAACACCTTTCATTGGTGAAAAATAGGTCACGAAAGAAGTTTTACTTTTTACTTTTAAAATTTGATTCGCAGTACTGAATCAATTTTAAAAATCATAAATTAAAAATTAAAAACACCCCCGACTTGAAAATCCCTTTAACGATTAGAAAAGAGCTAATGATCTTCGAACGGCTGAACAGATTTTCTTGAATTATACTAAGAATACTCTCAATCAAGTCGCCTTTCAAACAACAAAAACGCACTTAAACCGGTAAATTCGTTTGGGAGCTACGATGCCACAGATACATAGACACACTGACACGTCAAACTTATACTACCCCTCTTTTTTGCGTCAGCGGTTAAAAAAAATAGTGAACGGTGATAATTCTAAATAACCATTACGCCATTACATTCCATGAATACTAATCAAGAAGCTTAATTTTGACCTTTAAAAGCACTTCCAAATCAATTTATCAAATATACCACAGACCTACTTAACTTCAAGAAATTAATTATAAGTTTAATGTAATAACAAATATTTCACTTCATTAAGTAATCAAACGGAAACACTTAAACTTGAAATTTCTGTTACATTTCGCTGAGTCATGTTATATCGAGTTTTCTCAAAAAGCAAAGTGGCTTGTCACAAGTTGAAACAATCGAAACACCTACCTGAAGAAATGATTTAGTTCAAATGGACGGTATACTTATTTTCAAAGAATTTATCTATTAATTAAGTAGGTAGACACACAACAGTTCAACATATATAATTATGTATGTTTACGGGAAGTAACGCGATCACGAAATAGGTATTACATACCTCTGAACTGCCTGACGTTTCAACTAGTATAGGTTGCACTGACTGTTAGTAGTTCTACACATTTTTTTCCCGTGCATATAAACAGTTTTTTTTAACAGAAATTGGGTCTAAGTCTCGTAGGAGTTAACACACATAAAAAATGGAAAAGTATAGGTACGCATGTTTTAGGTAATGAAATGATATCAATAATTAGTAGATCTTATATTTGTTGTCTTATAAACGTTATTAACACGGAAGTTAACAAAATGCTTTATAGAAAAAATGAGCCTCACCCAAATTCGCGACGAAAATCTATACTAGACTGGGTTTCCTTGCGAAAAACACGCACTATTTCGTGCATTACGACATTTAGACTATATTTATAATTTTAGTTTTATTAATAAACATAACATAAATATAAATATAAAAAAATACATTAGGTACTCAAAGTGAAAGATAAAAACATTTTGTTGATTAAGACAAAAAAAATTAGTGTACTAGTGAATTAAATCTTGCCATTATTTAACTGACTAACAATAATTGTTGTACTACGTATTCTTATATACCCGAAGTGGCTATTTTACAAGCCACTTGTACACTATTATTTTGAATTAAATCGGAGATTTTCAATACAATACTGCATGTGTATGTAGGTTTTTTCCTAATTATTTGCTATTTTTTTGCCGAAGAATTAATTTTTATGCCATAGCCATTTCCGAAAAACAATGGTCCTGCTGACTTGATACTTAAGCCAGCGTAGCCAACCCTATATCTCCGGATCTGTTACACCTATCAAAACAGGCTTTAGTGTATATTTTATTGCTAATTATTTGCTATTTTTTTTGCCAAAGAATTGATTTTTTTGCCATAGCCATTTCCGAAAAACAATGGTCCTGCTGACTTGATACTTAAGCCAACGTAGCCAACCTTATATCTCCGGATCTGTTACACCTATCAAAACAGGCTTTAGTGCATATTTTATTGCTAATTATTTGCTTTTTTTTTTGGGAAAGAATTGATTTTTTTTTATGGTATAGGGGGCAAGAAAATATAGTGTTAGTTTTATTACGGCCCTATGACTTGGCTATGCTGGCTTCATAGACACTAATAGTGGAAGGGTAAAGAAGGGTCAACCAATCCACCTCAAGTTTTGGCGAGAGAGAAAACCGCTCCCCATTGAGCACGAGTTTCTGAGATTTAGTGATGGACTATCTTACCACCACCATCAGGTCATCTAAATATTTTCGGAGGCCAAGAGCCTCTCTTAAATTATCAGATGATAGAGAGGAAACTTGGAAGTACCTTTCATGAGTAATAAATTATAAATTGTGTTTTAATTTCAAGTTATTCAAATCCGAATCGCAATTATTAACTAAATTGCATTGAAAACTATAATTACATTTTTTATTGTGATTTGTGATTGTCGTATATAGTGGTGGAGTATTCAGGTTTGCATGTTTTAATAAACACAAAAGCCATATAATACACATTTGAATCGCAGTTTATTCGTGCAATTAGGTATATTTATAGGTTTGTAAAGGTGAGAAGAAAAATTCATATCCCATCTTCAGAAACCATAAATAAAGGGATGATGTTATTAATCAGTATACTGTACACTCGAT
The DNA here is from genome assembly GCA_963859945.1 of Euplagia quadripunctaria. NCBI lineage: Eukaryota > Metazoa > Arthropoda > Insecta > Lepidoptera > Erebidae > Euplagia > Euplagia quadripunctaria. Next base: position 6,134,625 of record OY982571.1, on the reverse strand, counting down.
GAATAAAAAATCTGGCTTCAAAGATTTTATTACAGGTAAAACGACCGTGGGTTACACGAAAGCCGCACTTTGGCAGGATATTGAGTTCCTACTTTGCTTCGGCTGAAGTGAGGTTTAAGGTACTAGAGTAAGGACTTAATGTAACCACATTCCGTATAAACGCGAATGTAATAAAAGCTAACGACGTGAGACGCTACAATAGATAACACATTATTTATTTATTCACTCTTTCCACTTTGTGAAAAATATAAAACTACTACAAATTAAAACAGATTGTTTTTATAAAAATTACAATGTAATTAAAATCTTTGATTTAAAATATTACAGCATTCAGCATGCAGAAGTAAAATTCGAGTCATCATCATCCTTCGCACCTTTTCCCAAATAAGTTGGGGTCGGCTTTCAGTCCAACTACGATACGGCCGAACTTCGATATTTTACGTGAAACGATTGCGATCAGGCCTCCACATTGAGCATACATAAGTAAAATTCGAGTACAGAAGTAAAAATAAAATAAAACTTCGACTTCAGCCAAAGTTCGTTAAATTGATAAACTTCGGTTAAACCGTATTTACCAAAGTATGGCCCCATCCCTAGTTGTTAGTTACGCGATAAAATATAATATGTTCTGAATAATATTCAAACGTATGCGGTCTAGGAACTAGGTTGCGATGAAACTGTACACTCGTTACTCTAAAACAATATAAACTCTCAATTGTGCCCCAGGTTATTTAGGAGTAGAGCACTCCTGAATAACCTGGGGCGCAATTTTATACATTAAAATTCTTGAATCTTGTCACGACATTTACATCAGAAACGATGAAACAAATCCCGAGTTTGCATTCGACAACTTAAATGATCATTCGTTTTGAAAGAATATTTTTTGATCCAAAATAGTGTTCCGTAAAAGACGGTACGTCTACAACAAATTAGTATATAACTCTAAATCTTTATCTTCAGTTAATTACCTTTGGCTTTTACCAAAAAAGTTTTCTGCTTCGCTAAGGGACTGATCCACTTAGGACAGGAGTTTGTCCGTGAACTTCAAAATAAGGAAGTTGGCCGGCAACGCAATTACTGAACTTGCTCGACCTCGCGATTTATAAATACAAACAAAAAATCAAAAAGCAATTTGGAAGTTGAGTCTTCTCTTTGACCTTAAATGTCCATTGGATATTACTGTATTTATTTTTAGTTGAAAGGTGCTTAAATAACATAAAACAGGGGTTTAAATGACATAGATTTATTTGCTCATATCGATGTCAAGGCCGTAGTTATTTCAAGAGTGTAAGATGAGCACCAAAGTTTTTTGTATGACTAAGTCCTCGTTCTGTAGGTAGTGTACAGAATAAATACCTGTCCGAATCCCGACGAGAGAAGTTGGTAAGGCAAGAACGACCCCGTTGTTACTGAAACTGAAACATTTGACCACATTTTAGAAAGTATTGGACCGTGCAGTGCCCGTTTTGGTTATAAATAAAATATAAATAATAATGTTAAAAGTTACATACGGTTTAAAAAATCCCACAATTCAAATAATTAAATTTGATGCTTTATTTATAATTATCAAGATCTTTTCATATCACTTTTAAATCACAACCAACCCAGCGGCAGCGGGTCTCACTCTTATATTCCAGCCACAATGTAGTCTTCAGATCTTTAGAACTTTCTAGTAAGAACTCATAACACGACAGAACTTATTCGTAACGACGTCTGTTATAAATTACGAGAACTGTGTATAAAGTAGCTCCCAATGTCATGCTTGTCACCCACAGGTGGTATTCATACGTAACTATGTAACAGTAATGCATTTCCATCTTTTCAGATGCTGTAAAGTATGCGCGCGGACGGTAGGCGAAGACTGCGGCGGATTCAGTGGGACTTGTGAGCCAGGGCTCAAGTGTGTCGACGGTTCATGCACGCCAATCACGTGAACAAACTCGCACAGACTACTATGTATTATATGTGTATAGTGTTGAATAGAAACAATACATATCCCAAACAACTTGAACAAGTGGACCAGACGGTAGCAACAAGCTTCATTGGGTGACAATAAATTGCTATGCTACGGTAAAGGAAACATTAAGAACGATATAGTTTTATTAATTCACGAATATATGCGTAGAACTTGTATGTAGTAGGCGTAATATGTGTACATATTATTTGTGTGTGTATGTACTAATCGCATAGATACATAAAAATAAATTTATATGTTGATTTCTTATCTAGCTCTTGATTTTACTAATTATATAAACATGATCTACGCATATTCGTCAATTGTCTGTGCTATATCGGTACGGTTCATTACAATAACGATGTGTTGTAAAGATTATTTCTTTGAACGGGTGCAAATTTCATTTTAATGTCCCTGCTCTGTCGAGGGTCGCGATAGCATCACTGTTTTTTGTGCTATGCCGGTTTTGCTCCTATTCAGCTACATTTTCTTTTCGTTTATGATGTTCATAATATTTAACATTTATATCACTTTCCCATTTTTGAAATCAGAATCCTAATTATTTTTAAATGTTGTTCTATAGATGACGAGGTTCCGTAAAGTTCTAACAATATACCATTAATACAGTGGTTCTTGCGATTAATGTATAAACACGAACATAACAGTGTATCTATAATTTAATTCAGAATTGACCCATTTTTATCTAAATATAAAAACAATAATATGCTTGAAATATTATTGTTTTTAAATAAACCTTTACTTAGAGATGATAATATGAGACACTTATTTATTTAATATTTATTATAGGTATTTTTGCTTTTATTTCAACTATGTATAAATGTAAAATATTTATAATGATAATTTGTAAGTAATTAATTAAGGTATTATATCCACTGGAGCGTATTTAGCGGATCGTAAGTTTGAATGTAAAGAGCCTTTTCTTCTACAAGTATATTAAGGTCTTAAAACCCACCTACAACAGGTAATTATGTTTGATGCTGAGAAATAAGGCTCCTTTTCTAACCAGTTCTGTATTCATCTACAACAATTAATATAATATTTGGGACGTAATAAGGATTTTGTAGCAAATTCATTTAACACAATTTTCCATGTATGTAATATTGGTTATTACTTTTTTAGCATGTTCTAAATAATTTAGTGAAGAACTTAATTTATTTATGACTAGCGACCCGCCCCGGCTTCGCACGGGTGTAATGTAGATACTAATGTGATGAACAATCGTCGTCATATGATTATACAATTTAACACAAAACAATATTAAACTACACGTATGAACCTTCCTCTTGAATTGCTCTATCTATTGGTGAAAATCGAATTAAAATCCGTTATGTCGTTTAAAAGATCTAAGCGTATAAACAGCGGAAGCGACTTTGTTTTATACTATGTAGAGATTTAATCGCGATAATATTTATAAGGAACGATACCTTCTTGGTTAGCCTCGCTTCGACCGAATTGCACCTATCGTTCTCACAGCTGGACTCATGTCAGTCACGTGCACGGATGGTAACTTTCATATATTATTGCGATTAAATTCCAATTTACACATCGGCTAGAGTTATAAAACAATCATTCTATACTATGTTACCATACATACCTTCTCGATATTGTAAATAGTACAACATTTAATATACATATGTCTTAAACACTAATTTCATTCAGTACTAGCAAGATAATAAAGTTGTAACAATTACGATTTTAAAAATACAGAAGTTTAATATATAAAAATGTAACATATTAAATGATTGATAATTGAAAGATAAATGTATCTATCTATATGTATTTCTGTGTGCTTCCAGGTTACAGTAGATAAGTTAATATTTATAAATGTACGTAATAAACTGATTCTCAGTTCTGTAAATATGGTCTGATTAGCATTTTTATCTTATATGTATATTGAGATGTAGGTACATATATGTTACACTGGAATTAACAGTTTTAGGCATAAGTACTCTGTCATATATAAAAATGAAAAATGATTATGTTAATTTCAATTTTTTTTTACGATGAAAGTAACTGCTATATATATATATATAGTTTCCTAGAATTAAATAAAGCATGTAAAAAGTACATGCGCATAAAAGGTCAAATGTCTATATTTTACATTTAGCAGTTCCTCTTTTATAAGGTTAATTGCTGACATTATCTACATAATCAGTCTAATTCCAAACTTTCAAACTTATCCATTATATTTGACATGTTTATACTTATCATGTTATCAAACCCATTACCAAACAAACAGTAAATGAAATTACAAAACTTTGGATAGTTTGTTATTTTTGTTACATAAGTAAATGCTGGACAATAGTAATGGCAGTCGCACGTTTCTAAACGTTCCTGGTCAGGATAAAATTCGTATAAATGAATGTTTATGGATAAAAATAATACCTCGATAAAGAAAGAAACGGTAAAGTCAAATCAAGAATATTTTATAAATTGCAAATCGGGGTCAAATCACTATCAGTCGATGATAATGATTTTCAGATGTATTCAAATTGCATATTAAAGTTTCTTAAGTTTTGTTTGTGTATTGTCGACGATTCCTAAGTCACAAGCAGGGAAATACTCGAATTTTATGTTACAATAGAACTAGCATTTTGTAATAAAGAAATTCTGTATGCCTACTTATATACTTCCCTGTATTATCGTTTTATGCTAGATTTTATCCAAATACTGTGCTACAGCATAGAATATAAATGCTAGATTTCTTCTATTGCAAAAATGTTCTTAATAATTTTTATGTAATACATTTTCTGATAACTCTCTTACTATAATTTTTGTTTCTGTCCATTTACTTTAATTTCAATATATTTCAAATTAAAAGATAAAATTATCAGTAACAGCAGCTGTGCTAAAGGTCAGGTTAATGCTGTCTGACCTTACGAGTCTTTGTCTCTGAAACTATCATCTTTTCCCAGAGGGCTATCTCAACTCAGGTATAACTACTTTTATTAGAACTTTTAGTTCAATAAATCTGAGATGGGCGATTGTTGTTCAAGTTATATTAAGTAATTGCAAGTTGTCTTGAAAATTATAATGTTCGATACTCCAGGTGCTTAAATTAGAATTTTGAGAGGAAGTTTCCCACCAGACTTTTCTTCTTCACTATAGTTTCTTGTTCTAAATATTAGTTTACAGAGTTTCTACTCTATTTTAAATTTCATGAGACGGCTTGCTGTTTAGTTATCATATTATGTATATTATAAAGCGAGACCTTATCCTACCATTGAAATTAAACAGGAACAATGAATAATGGAGAAGAATATAATAATTTAAGCTTATGAGGTAAATGTGTAAACCACGAACAAAATATCTTGCAGATTTTTAATTTCAACATGCTTGAATAAAAACTTTGATGAATAGTTTTAGTTAAAAGTTTTAAGAATTGTAATTTTCATTAGGACAGACAGTGGTCTTTGAAATTTTGTTACGGCATAAAGTAGTTTAGTTTATTACGTAAAGCTGCATAAGTAAAATTAAAGATATTCTTTTGCTATTTGTTAAAAAGTATTCCAGGTCTAACTTGTTTTATTATTGTTAGCAGTAGCCTTGGGGTAAAACCTAAAGCTATAATTAAACTGTGACCTTTCGAATAAAGCGCCTAAAATAAATTATCTATATACAACGGCAAACAATTTCATCGATTTTAGTTCCCTAATTTTAGACATCAACACACTTAGACATACTGATATGTAACCTGAATATTGAGTAAATATGTATAAGTTGTATAAATAATTCAAAGCTACTCGTTAATTGTGCACACATTGAATATATAAGGTAAAAATCCGTTCTATGTTTGTTTTAATAACCCTCTTACGGCTTACGAGTAATCTTTAATGAATATGTAAATACAAAATTTTGGATTCAAAGTTATCCGATTTTACTGATATCTTTTATGAATACTTAATCAGAATTTCCATTATTTGTGAATAAGTTCAAAAATTCTCTTATTCTATTAGAAGTGATTAAAAATTTACATTCGCCTTTCTTCAGGTTTTAAAATGTCTTATATACAAAAATTCTTTTTAAATAGGACCTAGTCACAAACCTCACAGTCGTCAGTCTATTACCTCATATTATATTATACAATTTTGCTATTCAAAAATATGTTCTAAAGGGTTATCCAATAGGGTTCTTTTTTTTTGTGGTATATCGGGCAAACGAGCAGGCGGGTCACCTGATGGTAAATGACTACCGCCGCCCATGGGCACCTGCAACGCGAGTCACAAGTGCGTTGCCGCCCTTTAAAGTGGGAGTAGGAGAAGAGGGGGAGGGTGGGAAGAGGGGGAGAGAGGAAGAGTGGGAAGAGGGGGGAGAGGCGAGGGACGGGAATACGGGAGACGGAAGGGTTAGGGCCTCCGGTAACCTCACTCACGCGGCGAAATGCAATGCAATCATTGCTTCACGGCCGGTTTTCTGTGAGACCGTGGTAACGAGCGGAGTCGACCCGGCCCAAACGTGCCGAAGCATGGCTCTCCCACATAAAACGGACGGGTGAATGTTGACAGGCTGTGGCGACCATGTTGTTTTGACGGCGTCTGTCAAATCTATTGTTTATTATTCAGACACTGATGCCAAATTACCATTCGAGGGCTGAATGTGGATGTAATTCCTTACAGGTAGCCACATAGTTCAGGGTTTGTATTTATGAAATAAGAACATATCTGTGAATTTCCTCCCAGTTTAGAGTTGCGCAGTTCACCAAGTTGCAATGCATCCACAAAAAGTTACTGTTTGGTGAGGATTTAGGGTCGGCGGCGTCATTGGTCCGTACTTTTTCGTAAACGATGTTGTTGAGGCCACCACTGTCAACGGCGAGTGCTACAGATCAATGATAACCAATTTTTTTTTGGCCTGAATTGAACGACATGAACATGAACGACAAGTGCTTCCACGCCATACTGAACATTCTGAATCAACGATTTTAGGGTATGGTTATTTCTTGCAGAGATGACGTGAATTGGTCACCTAGATCGTGCGATTTGATCCCGCTAGATTTTTATGGGTCTATGCCGATAGGCTGCAATCGACCGAAGCCCTCAAAGTCAACATAATCCAAGGCATCTCTCAAATTCAATCGGATCTATGCGGCAGCGATTGAAAATTGGACCTCTCGGATCCGTGCCACAGTGAGAAGCCGCGGGGCACATTTGAAAGATGTCATATTCCACACATAATAGCATACACGAGGCTTTCAAATAAAAAAAAAAATGTATTAATGCCTCACACACAGCTTGTTTTATTCCATTTCAACATCGACCCGTTCCTATTGGAAAACCCGTTATTAAGCTGACATTAGTGGTTCATAACTTACCTGTGTTTACGTCAAATAATATTTTCTTAAACAAACCTTTTTAGGTGTATATTTTCTAGTTAACATTTTAGTATTAAGTGATGATGATACATTTTTAAATGTTAATATAACATTTTTTTTTTATGTAGTGAAATTAAAATACACTTCATACATAATTTTTTTACAGATAATACAATCTTCATTTTTGCAACGGTTCCCAACATTGTTTTGACACGACCTCGCGGTTACGTGACTATCGGCTCGTCCGTTAATAGCCCTGTTAAATTTTACTGACCCATATTTCAGGTAAGCTTTAGCGAGATAAAAGCTGTGAATGTAGGTTATAACAATAAAAATATCTAAAGATTAAACCGGTAGTGATATGTTCAGTTTATGCAACAATTTTTTGTCATTGTGGCAGTACTTTAATCGGTAGTACTTAGATTTTTATAATGAACATTAAAATTAGGGGAACGCGAAAAACAGTAGCCTCAATTTTTTTAGGTAAAGATTTTTTAAAGAGCTTTTCATTGATAAGTAGGTAGGTCATGTATAAATCTTTACGTCTATAAGTGTTTCTAGTGACCTAAAAAAATAAAGACATATATTTAATCAGTCTCGTTATCAACTGCTAAAATAAAATGAACCTAAAGATTCAACCTTTAATATAAATACGATGATACAGAAAATGGTTTTTCATAACGAAAAAGGGTTACTAAAAGGATCCGATTATGGAAATAGAATATAAAATTTTAAGATTCGTGAGACTCTGTTCAGGCTTTATATTAAACCAATCTGAAGAACTTTTTTGATCAACTGTCAGTTATTCTATGTTACAAAGAGTCGTTGGTATATTTTTTAAATTGTTAAATATATACTGTGCGCCATTTCCAATTAAATGTTGCCTTCTTTCTCTTTTTCTTCACACAATGCAACGCGTTTGTATTAAAATCAATTAAACTCTTCACATAATTATAATCAGGCGACTCAATTAACTGCAATTTTTTTGTTAAACAAACTCTAGTACTCAAAGTAATTTATGTTAATGTTTAGGCTCTAACCACGATCCAATGTAAGCAATTTTATTGGAAAAGTTTCAAGTTTATGACTAAACTATTACATCAATAACAAAAGGGGTTCGTTGACTGTCTGCTAATAGTTTACCTTTCAAAACGTTAGGCTAAAACTAAAACTTTGCCTAGACGTTAAGCACTCACCGGTGAGCCTTGTGACTCACATTAGTCAAAACACACAGACTTTTGTGATATTAGTCAATACCTAAAGGGTGTTGACAAACTTCAAATTGGCAACATTCGTTTTATTTATTTTGTTACAAGCTTTGTATTAGGTTACTCTTACTACCGATATTTGTAAAAAAAAAATTAAAAAATCGGAGACCGTGCATAATCAAAACTGTGGTTCATTTATATCAAATACAACGTGTTTTAAGAATAATTGTTTACCTTCCAATTTCAAATCTTTGAAGATAGAAATGAGTTATTGAAATAAATTATTTAAAAATAAAGAAATTAAACCGACTTCAAAACCACAAATAGGCTGAGTGGGTAGCGCTTATAATAATTATATTAATTTATTTTTCACTTTTGAGTGCCTATTTGTGGTTTTGAAGTCGGTTTAATTTTTTTCATTAAAATAATTTATTTTACCCTTTTTAATGCAAAACAAGTTTTAATTTAATAAATCCATTTACAAAATTTTGTATCTTTCCTGTTCGCCGCTGAAGAGTTCCACTATCCACCTCCTGACTCCATCATTAAATCAGCTCAATAGTACCAGATTATTGCATTGTTACTAAACCTACATAAGTAAGTATGCAAAAATTCAGCTCAATCGGAAACCGGAAAGTAAGTCAAAATTGACTTCTAAAATTTTATTACATTGTTAGTTAGTTAGTTTTTCCTCGATTTCCTTGAGATTCCATCATCAGATCCTGACTTGATGATAATGGGACCACCTCGGGAGTATACCTTTTGAACTAAAAAAAGATTTTTTTTAATCGGTTCACAATTGGCGAAAATATCGATGAACATACAAAAAAAATACATACGGACGAACATAGTACCTCCTCCTTTTGGAAGTCGGTTAAAAAGTAGTCGTTAACTTTCTTCCGCGGTTCTTTCACATGAGGTAGTGAAAGAAAATGCTAACCCGAACTTATTACAGGTAATGTGTTTACAAAGTTACAAATTTTACAGCCTTTGTTGAACCTTTTCGTTTCTTTCCTCCGTGTGTATAGCGTGTTCACATGTGGAAGAATATACTCAACTTTTCAGTACTTAAAATAAAGACAGCTTTAGAGAAATGTTTATTTTACACAAAATCACGCGTGATGGGTGTCGCCAAACTTATGGGCCATAAGCTTGACAACATCAGACAGGCGAGAAAAGGTTCCTTATGCATATAAAAACTTTCTCTTCGAAAACATTTCTATCATCTGATCTATTGGATGCATTACTGAATATTTCAATACACTCTTTATCAATATTTAAAAGTAATCACCAATCACAATATGTATGGTGTTATTTGCCAAATATCGCGTAGCACCTCTACGGTCTTTGCAAGTACAATCAGAGGGCAAATATTATACATAGAAGGGCTTTATCCTAACTAATATTATAAATGCAAAAGTGAGCTTGTTTATTTTTTTACGCTTTCACACCTTAACTACCCTACCGATCATCATGGAATTTTGCATACATGTTACCAGGGGTATCTACAGAAAGGACAAAGGTTATGTTTGTTTGCATGATCGATTTCATCTCACAAAGCTCAACTACTTGGAAATCTTTATAGATTGACACTGGCAGTTAGCCTTCTTACCTATATAAACGCATTTTTTTAATTATTTATTTATTTATTTATTTGGATTGCTGACTGTTGTTACATTTATTATTTTCATGCACTTAAATTATCATACACATACTTATTCTAAACGTACAACCATTTATGAGCAAACATATTTCCCCATAATAATAAATAATGCCCATATTTGACTTACGTAAAGAACTATTGTGATTTTGAAAGCTTACCTTTCGAATGTCCAATTTAAAAAGTTATGTCACTCCGAGATTTACCTTAGCTTCGATGTACAAATATCTTTGGTACAAAATACACCAAATCGGTATTGGTGTATAAAAGAAATAAACACAAAAAGAGAGTTCTGTGGACTACAGGCAAAAGGCTAAAGGATAAAATAAATTGGAGCTTGGACAACTAAAATGTGGCAGTGGAATTCTAGGTATTGCTTGTGGATTCTGCCGTAATAAATAATTTCAATGAACACGTGTTTAGTTTTACTTCGTCCTTAAAATAAATAGAAAAAATAACTAGTTATTCAATCACCTTATCACTCTTTATCATAGTTTAGCAAATTTTTAACTATATAGGTAATGATTAATTATAACATAATTATTATTACTAGAGATCGCGTGGTGGTCGAATTTCGACCATGGTTTATTTCATTGGCCAATATTACTTGACCTGTCATTGTATAGACTTTTGTACCATGACAGGTTAAAATATATACTGGACACTCATAGCTGTATGTACCCGTTTTTGCATTTTTTTTAACTTTGTAGCAAATGTTGTTCAAAAATGTTAGCATTCGTCACTTCTTCTCTTCTGTTCGCCCAATTTTCGTAAAAAGGGATCCAAAGTTTTCGCTTCACCTATTAATATATAGATGATTGACTGGCCTGTTGGTCTAATAGTTAGTGATTCTGACTGCTAAGCCAGAAGTTGTGGGTTCAATTCCCACACAGGACTAATAATTGTGTGATGAGCATAATCATTTATTCTGTCTCTGGGTGTAATTTATCTATATAAAATGTAAGTATTTAGAAATATTTAAGCATGTTGACTGATGGTAATCAGTCTGGTTACCATAGTACAGGCTCTGTCTAGTTTGGGATCAGACGGCCGTGTGTGAGATGTGCCAAGTTATTATTATTATCACTGTTTTTAATTAGCAGATGTACATTTGTACAGAAAGTAATCCTATATAAATATTAGAAGTACAATGTTTCACTCAGTTATACGGATTACCGGGATAATGTTCCGAAACCTTTTTTTTACCTATATGTTCCAGCACATTTTGTTAATAAATTCTTTAAACATGGTCACTGGTCAGTGTTAATATGTGATTATCAAATGTGATGTATAATTAATTAAATGATCACACACATCACTATTTTTATATACATACAGTCAACTTAAACAAATGTTATGGTTGTTATAAATTATTGAGTTCTCTGTATATTTATTATTAAATACAATGTATATTTTGTGTCAAACAGGATTAATTTAACTTTTCTATTCAACTTTTAACAGCGACATCATTTATCACATTTGGAAAATTAGGAGCTGTTTGTACAAAACGCTTATTTAAAACGTTTTATTAGTCTCTTTTGAAGAAAAAAACACCCTCTAGTCACAGAACAGATGATATGCTTTTTGTTACAATTTATGGTACCAAATACCTACAGTGAAGGTAAATTCGATACAGATAAACAATGAAACGGCAATGCAGAATGCTGTAGCCGCTACACTTGTTAGAGCAATTAAACCGAGGGGACCGCCTACACGCCTTAACTTTATCCTCTATTACCTCTTACATAAATTGTTTCCTATGTAACTGTAATATGTTCTATATTGCAGTGCTAAACAAGCTTGTATTGATATGCGCATATTCGTATCGAATGCTTAGCAAATGAAACGTTGTAGTCTAAGATCCCGCTGCAAGATTGCTACGTTCGTAAAATTTTTATATACAATTATAAACGTGTTAATAGGTTTTGGTTGGGTTGCCTTTTAAAATGTACCCGCTAGTATTTTAAATTAAATTAATATTCATTGACTTTTTGGAAAAAAATGATTCACTAGGTATTAAAATAAGCTATACTTACTCCATTTCACACGTGAATCATACCCGATAAACGTAGCAATCTTGCAGCTTGATCTCACACTATTAATCTAACGCGTCTGTGTTAAACCATCAGGTAATAATAAATAGCCGTTCACAAGCAGTGGCGCATGACCATAATACTCATTTTTACATTATTTATTCAGGTATATTTGTGCTACCATTACATCGTTTAATACAGTACATACTTTATAGTGGCAGTGACAGCTGGCGGGTGGTTCAGAGACGAACAGCACCCAAAATTCAGTATAGTTCAATAACTTAATACTTGTATACAATAATTTACTTATATATTATTAACATAGTAGGTATATTTATATATAGGTATATATATATATATTTTTTTAATTGATTAAATTATTTATATTTCATTTTCTATGGAATTATCTGACGATGATATTTCTTTCCACTCTGCTATTGATGACGATATATCATCAGCCGACGGCAGTTTTTGCTCAGTCGCTGATACTTTAGGGGATTTCGTTCGAAATAGCTTCATCCAACAATCTGACCGACTGTTAAATGTGTGTCATATAAATGCACAAAGTGTGCCTAGTCACCATAGTGAGCTTCTAGAAGCTTTTAGTAACACCAACGTTCACGCCATCCTAGTTTCAGAGAGTTGGCTCAAACCTCAGCTGCTGTCCACCGCTTACTCTCTTCCAGGCTTCATCCTTATCCGAAATGATCGCATTGATCGGAGGGGTGGCGGAGTCGCTATCTACTTACGCTGTGAATTTAATTACAAAGTAATCACTACTTCTCTATCTACTTCTAACACTTCTGCTGAGTACCTCTTTCTCGAGGTTTGTATTAAAGGATCGAAAAAGATCTTAGGCGTGGTTTACTACCCTCCTACTGTTGATTACTTCACCGATTTGGAATTGGTTTTAGAATCTTTAGGGTCTGAGTACGTACATCACATAATTATGGGAGATCTTAACACTGATCTCCTTGATTCCAACAGTCATCGTACCCGTAAACTTCTGAGCATTATTGAATCTACCAATCTCCATGTTTTACCTCTCCAAGCTACGCACCACAACATCAATGGACATGATACTTGGTTAGATTTAATCCTGTCTTCATCTCCTTCCCTCATTTCCTCTCATGGCCAACATCCTGCTCCGGGCTTCTCTCATCACGACTTTATTTTCCTCTCCTATATCTTAAAAACCCCGAAACCTAAGCCAAAAGTCCTTTCCAGACGCTGTTTCGCTCGCATGGATATACAAAACCTGCGCCGGGATGCTTCTGTCATTGATTGGGAGCCTCTGGCGATAGCGGATACAGTTGATTGCAAGGTCCAGGTCTTTAATGACATTGTTCGTAACTTGTATGACACTCATGCACCAGTCAGGAAAGTTAAAATAAAACACCCGCCGGCCCCTTGGCTAACAAAAGAGATACGGATGGCGATGCGCCGTAGGGACAAAACCTATCGCAAATTTAGAAGGGATCGCTGTGAAGAAAAATGGATCATCTACAAATCAGCAAGAAATAAATGCAACCAAATGATACGTAACGCTAAACGCCGCCACATTCTTATTAACATTTCTTCTTCTTCCCCTGCCGAAATTTGGAAGTTTCTCAAAACTTTGGGTGTTGGTAGGGTTCAGAATACAGTTACATCTTTGACTATTGGTTTAGACGACATGAACCGTCATTTCATCACATCTTCATCATTGGCGTCGCAAACCAAAAGTCAAACACTCGATTTTTTAACTGGACTACCTCGGCGAATCATCGATGCCTTTTTCTTTTCTCCAGTTGCCTCGGAAGAGATCAAAAATATCATTCTATCCATTAAATCAAAGGCTGTTGGTTGTGACGATATAAGTCGATACATGATAGTTACCATCCTAGACTACCTTCTGCCCGCAATCCAACACATTGTTAATTTCTCCTTTGACTCCGGACATTTCCCAGCTGTATGGCAGAAGGCCTACGTTCGCCCTCTTCCAAAGATCCCAAATCCATCTCTCCCCAACCATTTCCGATCAGTCCTCCCTTTCCTATCCAAAGCACTTGAGGCTTGTGCTCACAAACAGCTCACCAAGTACATCTGTGAAAATAATATCCACAGCCCATACCAATCGGGATTCAGGCCTGGACATAGCACAGTCACTGCTATGCTCAAAATAACTAATGATATCAGGAGTGGCATTGAGGATACAAAGTTGACTGTTTTAGTGTTAATCGATTTCTCAAACGCGTTTAACAACGTTAACCACGATATTCTACTTACTATCCTCACTCATCTCATGATCTCCTCCGAAGCTCTGGAATGGTTCTCATCTTATCTTCGGGGACGTCAGCAGTCGGTTCGTATCGAAGATTCATCATCAACTTGGTGTGATATTGATACAGGCGTTCCCCAAGGTGGCATTCTATCTCCTCTAATATTTTCGATGTTTATCAATCTCATTACTCTTGATCTTCAGTGTGCGTATCATTTGTATGCAGACGACCTTCAAATTTATTCACAGGCAACACTGGATAATTTGGCAGAAGCAATACATAATGTTAACAGAGATTTGGAGGCCATTAAGAACTAGTCTGATCGTTTTGGTGTGTCTGTTAACCCCTCAAAATGCCAGGCCATAGTGATAGGGAGTAACCGCATGAGAAGTAGAATGGATGCCTCTGTACTGCCGGCTGTGATCTACAACGGGTCTGTGTTACCAATAAATCTTTCAGTCAAAGACCTTGGTTTACAAATTGACGCTAGTCTCACCTGGCAACCACAAATTGCGTACGTCAGTCAGAAAGTTACTGGGACCTTGCGATCACTTTATCGACTCAAGAATTTTCTCCCAGCCAGCACAAAGTTGATGCTCGTACAGACATTGATATTCCCGATCATTGATTATGGTGATGTATGCTATTTCGACCTGAATGCAGATCTGCTCAACAAACTTGACCGACTTCTCAATAATTGCATTCGATTCATTTTCAATCTTCGCAAGTACGACCATGTGTCTGCATATCGATCCCAACTGTCATGGCTACCCATACGTCAGCGACGTAGCCTACGGGCTTTAACTACTCTCTACACTCTTCTTAATACCCCTACTGCTCCCACTTATCTCACTTCACAGTTTCAACTACTATGTTCAAACCATGACAGAGATCTTCGCTCTTCAAATAATCTCTTACTCCTTTGCCCTACACATAGTTCTTCTCTTATTCACTCTTCATTTGCTGTCCAGTCTATCTTGTATCGGAATGCGCTTCCCCCTGAAATTAGGATGTCTACTAGCCGTCACACTTTTAAAACTAAAGTTCGCGAGTTTTATAGAAAACAAATATCTTCATAATATCATGTCAATAGGTATATTTTGAATTATTTATTATATTTTCGTATTTATTTGCATGTGTCATAGTAGTAGTAGTATAGTTATGTATTATGGCACATGATATTTATTTATTTATGTATATTATGTGTTTGTTTATATGCACTTATTATTGTACTTATTAATCTGTAAGGTATATGAGGTATAAGATTGAGCCTTTAATAATAATTAGTCACTTCTCCATATATATATATATATATATATATATATATATATATATATATATGCACCTGCCACGTCCTCTCTGCACCACCCAAAGGTTGACTGGTAGATAATGCCACTTGGCATTAAGTCCGCCTCATGTAATTTGAAATGCAGGAAGTATTAAATAAATAAAATAAATAATGTGCTGCCACTGATACTATATAATATTTTTAACCGACTTCAAAAAAGGAGAAGGTTCTGAATTCGACTGTATGTTTTTTTTTATGTTTGCTACCTCAGAACTTTCGACTGGGTGAACCGATTTTGATGATATTTTTTTTATTTGAAAGCTGATGCTTCCCGTGTGGCCCTATTTCAATTAGGTCCAGTTCTGACAATGGCATCTATGAGAAAACCATATCTAAGTCTTTTATGGAATAGTTTTTTTTGTTGAAGTCGGTTTTTTTTTAAAGAATTATGTTTTTTTAGAGTTTCGGAAGTCGAAATGAAAAAACGGAACCATTATAGGACCACTTGTGCGTCTGTCTGTCCTTGTGCTACAGTTAATTTACTCCGAATCTACTAGACTAATTTAGTTGAAATTTGATACCACAAATCAATTCTTGTGACCCAAACACAGATGTGCAACTGTGACTTTTGACTATGGGAATCACAGTAGTTGTTTACTTATAAATTACAAGAAAACCTAAAATAACATTATAAATCTCTCAATATTCATCATGCAAACAAACATTTGCCGTTAGAATGTATGGGAGAACATGCTCTCCAACTACATTTTCATCGTACAAAACCCTCTCTACGCGAGTTTAACTTGTACTTGGCCGACTTTTTTAATTCAATTTCTGAAAATGGATGAAAGTCTTACTTAAGATTTGCCAACATCTACGGAAATTAAAGGTTGTAGTAGTAATTATACTACGGACTAGCTGTACTTCTTTCGCGTTTTTTTCGGAAAACTGCAATTTGTTGCTTATAATTGGCATTGCACCTCTTTCTCCAGGCAGGATTTTTTTTACCGTAATGGCGGTGAAATAACCTGGAGCGTACAAAAAAGGTTGTTTTGGTTGCTTACACGCGAAATAACGACATAATTTGGCCGTGGTAACATTACTCATTTGTGGAAGCTCACCTCACCGGGCTATTGGTGAGGCCGTATATCAGGCTTAAACCGACTAAAACTACACGGTGTGCCTCACAGCGCCAGTTATGAGTTGACCGTCGGTACAGCGACGTTTTGCCTCCAATGATCCACCCAGCGCTAGCTCGCGGACGGCAACTGGGCGATGTCCAGACACCCCCTTCACGGGAGACTCTGCTTCGGGTGAAAAACATAAAACTTATCTCATACACCCAAGGCCACTCTTAGCGTAAAAGGTTCCGCCTGGAAGTTTTTCTACCGAATCCACACCTTCACCTCCTCATTGCGCGAGATGTTCTCCTCGCAGAAGATCGTCATAAAACAACTGTGAGGACCTAACGTCTCGATTCGTCCCACCAATTGGGAGACTCTCGCTGTAGTCAGTCAGTCAGTGCCGCTTCCTAGAAACTATGGCCCCCCTCGGTATACCTAACACGAATTTACGTATTTAAAGGTATTTCATACATTTGCTTTGCCTAACGTTTCCACCAGGTTGGACTGGCCGTGGTCACAGGCCTGTAGGTACTGTAATACTTTTTAAATACGTGATCGCGTTAATTCCATTTGTACAAAATTAACTGAACACTTTGACCATACGCAGCCATGTTTTGTTACACACTTTAATCTTATTCATATTAACGAGCGCCTTTGATATCTCTGTAAACGTCTTCCATTAGTAGTTTAAAATATTAATGGAGAAGGTCTTAAGTATGCCTTACTCATCCGATATTCTAAATATGTTGTACTATAATCGGTATATATATTATTAATATGTGTATTTTATAACTTGAAAGTACTCGAGTAGGGATTACAATCGGTGCTTATCCTGAAGACCACAATTGCAACAGCTCAGCAGTAAAATGTTTGCTTTAGCAAGTGGTTATTCTCAATGTTTATGGTAAAAATTTCATTATATTAATTAGGGTTTTGTTACCACTTGCATAATTTCTTCTTTCTGTTCATCCTCGACTACGGTGATGAATACAAATGAAATTCAACACTCTTGCGTGTCTCCCGATACCTTGACATGAGATTCGTATTTGGACTGTGTAATATGATTATGATTTAGAGTATCAATCAAAGCTCTATAAAAATGGTTACCTTATAACTTATAATCTTCGCTAGAATAGAACGTGGATACTTTCACTTTTATAGAATACTTTTTGCCTTCCAGACAGGCCGTCTCTTAAGTTCAACGTGCAAATTTCAGAATCTATTCAGTCGTTTTTGCCTTAGACATACATTACATTATTTGCCTTAGACGTATATAGATAATGTACTTAAATATAATAAACTTACAGAGGAGTTATTATATTTGCCAGCCACCGTACATATAGCATCCAGCCAATGTAATATTAACTTACAAAGTTTGCAATGGGCTACTGCAAAGTAAAATTAAACAACATTCCATTTACACAACCCCTCGTTGCAGTTTACTTCATAGCAGCTTTAGGTTCTGGCACTTGCTTCATAGCTGAAAATAGTATTGAAATTATTATTATGAACCTTACAGAGTTATTAAAGGTTTAATATTCGGGCAGTTACTATCAAAAGAAATATGTCGAGTTCATAAAAATATACGGTATTTTTATGTATTTATTATACCTCTGTAAAAGTTTATGTTGTCTTCAATTCCTATTTTCAAATAATAGAATACGATAAAATGAATACAAAAGTCTGTCATATAACAAATATCACACATAGCAATATAAACAGGGATAGATATGCAAATACCCATTGAAATAGAGGGTGGAGGTGAAATTAAATAAACGTATACATGTAACTGTTTATTTACATATCAGATTATCGTATTTTTGTGTCAGTTTTGTACTTTAGTTTATTCAGAGAATTGTTCTTATGTATACAACTGAATAAACTGAATGAATGAAAATGAAAATTCTCTGAATGTTTTCTCTACATATTTATAAACTAACGGACATATAGAGAAAATAAGTTTTAATTTAGAAAAACTAAAATAACACGCTTGAATAGCAAACCAAATTAATTTGTAAAAAAGAGTTTTGCTATCCACCTCCTGATTCCATCACCAGACCATCGTAACTAACCCAATCTGTTGGACTCGTCAAAACGAATCATATGAGCTCAAACTTCACTGTCCACTTCCTGGCTCAATTATCAGATCACCAGAAGCCAAATTATAGTATTATCTGTTGTCCGAATACACAAAGTTTCATTGCAATACGACAGTTAGGTGTAGGTTAAATTGACTTCCAATATATATTTTGTTTACGTAGTTGGTTACAATTGAAGCTAATAAACGCGTGTTAAAAAGATTCAAAAATCGTATAAAAATAGTAGGTATGCCATTTGGGAGTAAAAGTATAGAACTCGTGAAACTTAAACCATTTGTTGCCAAATGTCGATCAATGATTTATTTAAAATACACAACTACTGGAACTATATTATGGAACTTTATGGAACTATATTCGAACATGCAGATTCAAACTTTAGAAGGAAGTCTGCAGTGCCGTATTTGACGTATGTACTGCACAGCAGATTCCCATGCTCGATTTGAAAACATACCTCTTTTATCCCAAGAAGACGATGGTTTGATAGCATTCATTATGCATTAATGAAATATTCTGACGTCAGGTTCGTCATCTGTAGGCGGTTCGTCTCGTAGCCTTTCTCAGAATTCCCTCTTTTTGGTTTAGAGGTATATCAGACATACTCTATTATTACGTAGGTTCATTAATTATGTATTGAATAACAGAAGAATTAAGAACATTGTATAAATGAATAAATAAAAAGAATAAATATAGGTTGCTCTGGGATAGGCGTGTACCATCTTTGTCTTCATCGTCACCTTTTATCAAGTGAGTTGGAAGATCTATTCCATTACCCAATAAAAACTTCTACAGAGATTTTTCGGGCATCTCGGAACAAGAAATCACAAGCAGTTTCGGTAATATTTCTCAAACAAAAATAATACCTTTAACATAAAACTTTCTTAATTTGTAATTCTAGATTCCCAGAAAATATGTAATCCCAGTCTAACGAGCCCAATGAATCGGAAAATATTGGATTCATGTTATTTTTCCTCGCTACGGGCACTGATTTGTGTAACAGAATCTGACTGTTTGGTGATCGATGTTGAGGTTATCTCCGATATTCATTTTGATATTGTAACAAGATCCGTTATTATTATCTTGTGTAACATTATATTCAAATACAAGCGTTGTCACAGAAGCAATAAAGTTTATGATATTTAATTCGGCAAAAAAAATATTGACGCCTATTTTATGTAATTCTAGCTTTAGAACAGTAAGTCTTTTAAATACAAACTTTTAAACTTTCGCGTTCCATAATATAATTATGTATTTCCACGGGAATTAACACGATCACAAAATCGCGATCGCGGTAATTCTCGTGGAAATACATAATAAAGTCTTTTAAATTTGACTTTGATCTGAAAAATATACGCGTTGTTATATGTTATTGCTTACATAGATGTTTCTAGAATGCAACTGAAAGTGCCTAACTCACCACAAGGTTACACATATAGCCCAAGAGCTCATAACGAATTTTGAGAAGGTATTTTAGGGTGTTAGATATTTTGAAGAGTGAAACTTGAATACCATTCAAGTCTGAAATGGAATGTCTGGCTGACCAAATCGGCACTCAGTGGTACTGCGCAATTTCCGTAGTACCACTGAGTGCCGGTGCAAATACTGCAAAACATTTTAGGAAAAAAGGTATTTTAGGGCGAATGAGACTTTAAGAAATATAAACTAGACGTATTATTTAAAATAGAAATAAAAGTGCCAGATATTTTCCTTTGTCTGAAATTAGAGCCAGCCGACCCCGAACATGTATTATATTAGTTCGAATGAAACAAAATTAAAGGGCCAGACATTTTACACTGTCTGAAATTAGTGTCAGACGACCCAGAACATGTTTTAAAAAATTCCCAAACAAGGTATTTTAGTTCGAATAAGACCTAAAGAAATACAAAATAGACATATTAGTTAACATAATAATAACAGTGCCAGACATTTTACTTTATCTGAAATTAGTGCCAGACGACCCTGAACAAGTTTTAAAAAAGTACCCAAAAGAGGTATTTTAGTTCGAACGAGACCTATAGAAATATAAAGTAGACATAAATATTTAACGTAATAATAGTAGTGCCAGACATTTTACTTTGTCTGAATTTAGTGCCAGACGACCCCGAACACGTATTAAAAATGTGCCCAAAAAGGTATTTTAGTTCGGTAGTTAGGTATGTAGGGTGGGGCCAATGTCATCAACCAAAGAAAAGAAAGAAATTAGTTATGCCTTCTTAAAGCCTCCAAAAGGAAACCAATAATATTTTATAGACAGCTTTGCCGCTGTTTCTAATTCGATATAAAATTGTGTAATAAAATTGAGAACTAGCTGTGCCCGTGGCTTCGCCCGCGTGGAAATTAGTTTGTGACTATAAGTTTTATTGCAGGAAAATACTGCCTATGAGGCGGTAAACCTGCCCTACCGACCTTAAGAGTGGGCATGAAGTTTCCTCCCTTAATTTCTTAACTTATTTTAGTCCCAAATGCAGTCATCTGAAAGAGACTATTGCACCTACGAACATTTTTCAAAAAATGTGCTGAAAATGGATGAATGTCCGTCAAAAGATTTTATATTGGTAGTATGTGGTAGTTCCTAAATATTGGGAATAGTACACACCGCTCGCTTCATCCATCCATTTTTGTATGGCACTTAAGGTAAATCTTACTTATTCCTCTAAATTTACAGTAGTTTGGATCGTAACTGAAAGCCGACTGATTTACTATGTGATCATCTGTTATCTAAAAGTAAATGTAATAATCATTTGAGTCACAATAAAATACGATATCTATTTTATGGAAACTTATTATCTAATACATCGAGTGTTCAAAATATTGAATGTTTGTTACAAAAATTTGTGATTTTACAATAGAATTCGGTTCTGGCGGCACTCTCGCTTCGCTCGCTCGGCTCATGCGTTGTGGTCGCAGTTCTAACCTAACCTAAATCTAGTATATATGTACGCTCTGTGGAATGAAATTTGGTGGTGGATACATATATTATTGGAAGGAAGTTAGAAATCAATTTTAGAAATTCCATTGTTACTTTTGATAATTTAGTGTGCAAGTCAGTATTTTTGTTTTACAATATATTTTTTGTTTTATAATTTTTTCAAAAAAAAAACCGACTTCAACAAAAAAAACTATTCCATTAAAGACTTATATATGGTTTTCTCATGGATGTTATTGTCAGAACCAAATTGAAATGGAACCACACGGGAAGCACCAGCTTTCAAATAAAAAAAGAATCATCAAAATCGGTTCACCCAGTCGAAAGTTGTGAGGTAACAAACATAAAAAAAAACACAGTCGAATTGAGAACCTCCTCCTTTTTTGAAGTCGGTTAAAAAATAGTATATCTGTTGGGTCAGCCAGATGATAAAAAGGTAATCTTATTTTAACTAACTTTAAATATTCTTTGGTTAAATATATTCAGATACTGAAAAAGATTATTTGCTGAGTAGTTGTACATAATACGTTTCCGGGATTACTTTGTACTTTTTACGTAAAGCCACCAAACAGACAAACTCCTCGTTTATAGATTTATTATACACATAGATATAGAAGAAACAAGATTACGTAACAATCTACAAAGTGCCTTCTTTCCAACAAAAAAAGAATGATTGCAATCGGACTACGCGATAACGAATTACAACGAAGTACACATTTTGACTTTCATCCCCCCTCTCATCAACCGTCCTGAATTTCGGGATAAAAAGTATCCTATGCCCTACCTCGTAGTATGAACTCAAATCATGCCAAGTTTCATTTGAATCCATTCAGTAGTTTCAGCGTGATGCTCAGCCATGATACAGACAGACAGAAAGACAGACAGACAGACAGACAAAAATGAAAAAAATTATAGTTTTGGTTTCAGAATCGATCATAGAGTGCCCCCCAAATTGTTTTTCAAAATATCTTCAATGTACAGAATTGGACCTGTTACATTTTTATTATAAGTATAGATATGGTGACGTAAACCAAATTATGTTTAATCTTTTCGTTAGAAAATAGATCAAATTATCAAAAAGGCCTTATCATAGTATTACAATTCACTCCACTTAGTTGATTGTTACTAATTAGAATAATAGGTTTGTCACCCATTCAAAACCACAAACTAAAAAAAAACAAAAAAAACGTCTTCTTCGTGAATTACTTCAGAAGTGTGTTTATTAATAATGGTATGTATTTATAATAGAATATTGCATGTATATGTTTTATCTAAAATATGTATGTATTTCGTATATATATATAGAAGTATGATTACCAGCAGTCTGGTTGACATAGGCTCTGCCTAGTTTGCCA
Source organism: Euplagia quadripunctaria (assembly GCA_963859945.1). Lineage (NCBI taxonomy): Eukaryota > Metazoa > Arthropoda > Insecta > Lepidoptera > Erebidae > Euplagia > Euplagia quadripunctaria. The sequence continues at coordinate 6,111,388 of OY982571.1, read as the reverse complement.
TTTGTGAAGTGTCTCATATTATTATTATTATTAAGTTCTTTTCATTATTTTTATGCACTTCTGTAAATGTAATTACAGTTAATATATTAATTTGCATTACGTAGATACTTCTACTGACTCGTACCTAATCATGTACTAGCTGTACTAGCTGTACATAATACCAATATAATGTTATCATAATATACTGAATAATTGTGTTAAAGAATTAATATTTATAGGGTTTATTATAATTTAAAAAAAGCCGTCACCAAATGAACCATTCACATATTAAGCTATCTTCTTTTCATCTATAGAGGGAACCAGCGTCCTGTAATACAGTTACGGAGATGAAACTTCATTATTATGACAATTAGAGCTCTTTATACATAATGAACTCGCTGACATTTGACGAAGATAATTCAATGAACGTTTTGGGACACGTTATCAGTAACTGTACGGTGAATATTTGCTTGATTAGGGACTATGCCATTAATGAAATCTTCAAATATTTTTTTAAACTTGTAACTTAGTTAATGGGATAATAAATTGAGAGTGGCTGTAATTGTATTGTATGTATTCAAACAACTACATATATTAAATACCCACACGCTGTATTCCAACAGAAGAAAGCACAGCAAATAGAACATTATTTTGTTCAATCAATCCATAAACTCTTTGCAACAACTTACGTTCTTTGATATTTTTTTATATTGTCTGTTATTACTTTTACTACGAACGCCGCCGTCTGTTTTAGCGATGTGGCCTTTTCGGTTTGCAAATATTTTTTTAGGGTAAGGACTCACATATATTCAACTATATTTACATCATACACTTCATTTGTTATTCTTGATTCATTCATAAATTTTACATTACTAAATGGTACCTTTTTAAACGTTTGTCACTACATTATTTTTAACCTCAGTACTGAGATTACAGAGGTCCCTTTTGTATGATATCTTCTGAGTCGGTAGTTTAAAGGGATTTTAATATTTGTTTTGTATATTTGCTTGAATTACCGCATACTAAGGCACTACATAAATTTTGTCGTACTTTGATTTTTTAAACAGTCTCTACTGGCAATGATACAGATGTTCATACGTGTAAACTAGGTGCTGAACACATCGCTCCAGTATTTCTTTGGAACACAGCCGCATATCTCCTCAGAAGCTATTTCTCATCAGTCAAAAACTTGGGTCCCTTCAGTTGTTTTTTTACATAGAGGAAGAGTTTTTATCACATTAACTAGATCGGCCGTCTTCAATTTATTCGACATATTATGAGACCAAGTCACACTGCTCCCTCAGCGTAGCAGTGATCATATGCGGTATCCAAAGTGAACAAAGTTTTTGTACTTTCAAATGGTCGTGAAGAATCCGACAAACAAAAGTTGGTGCATTTAACTTGAGGGATTCCTCGATTTGTAGATCCGTCACATGTCGGTTTTCCTGCAATAATTTTCGTATACTCTTAATGTTCTTATCGGTAGTCACTTCTGTCTGCCTACCGCACTTTGCATCATACTTCAAGTTAAAAATGTCGCGATTGAATTGAATTAATAAATCATAGTCTATTTGTGATAAGTATACAAGATCTTATCAAAATATTGACAGGATGATATTGCGCCATCAATATGGCAGATATATAAATATAACATATTCATTAAAATTTAGTTTATAAAAGGAGAAAGCATATATAACAATACTGTAAGAAATTACACTTGGTTACAATATAAACTATACTCCAACCATTTAAAACATGTATGTTTTAATATTATTATTATTAGATCATTATTACATAAAATTTTATTAAATAACATTAAAGAGTATAATCATTTTTGAACTGAAAACTTCTTTAGCGGCGTTGTGCACTTTTTGGGATGGGTAAAAATGATAAACTCGCGTTAGGACACGGGACCTGATCGAAAATTCGTAAGACGGAGCCGAGTGGTGGCGAGTGCGCACGACGTGAGCCGAGCGGGCCTTCTTCACATGCGCGCTCGCCTCCACTCGCCTCCACTCGGCGAGCGTGAAGGGTGGCGGTTAGATAAACGCTCCCGAATACGAAAACAGACGATAGTACCAATGACATAATAATACCACTAGAGGGCGCATATCTAAACATTGAGTTCTCTCAGCTCCTAATTAATTAATGTCACCAACCTGCTAATGTTTTAAGTTCATCGTTTCGTTTAAGTTTTCACTTCTGTCAATCAATCGTTGCAATCTGCAATCATTGCTTCACTGCCGGTTTTCTGTGAGGCCGTGGTGTCACTCCCGTCGAGCCGACCCATACGTGCCGAAGCATGGCTCTCCCACGTTGTATTGAATAATATGCTTTTTTAATAAGAAAAGAAACAAATATTTTTTAAATTCTTGTCACATAATCGTATGTTTTTTGGTAATTTACTATATACTTTTGGTGCCATTGAAAATATGCTTCTATGACGTAATGTAGTACACTTGCAACTAAACATAATTTATCTACTCTACATTAGCTTGTTACTTGTGCGAATTTGTCTCTATTGCGTATGACAAACATGGCTGTTTTATAAATGTACAAAGATGACACTGTTAATAGCTTTTTAAAATATGGCTGACAACTATCAGTTCTTTGTATATTATAAATGGCTCTAATATTATACCACCGTCCTATGGTCGTTAGAGATGGACAAGTTACCCTCAATTACAAACAGGTATTTCCCTCAAATCGCCATCATTTTAGATTACAGGAAGTAATGCAAACATTTAATGTTTAACAACGTCATTAGTCGTAGTTCCCAGAAACATAATGGTTTATCTGTAATAACATCGTTAAGAAATTGTGCGCGTTCCTTTGTTCTAGCACAGTAATAAGAGAGTATTTCTCGTCTTGGCTAAAATTATGTCACGTTAATAGATAGGTTCAATATTATAGGAATCTCAATATACTTGGCAATATTGCGTTACGTACTGAAATACATTTTCAAGTTTGATCGAAGTTAATAGAAGTTATGTGACATTATGGAGTCAGATTTCCTCACTTGCTAAACGGAATGTTGGTAGCTCTGTACGGGTAGATGTTTACGAATAGTTTAAGACATTTTGAAATTTGAATTCGATTCGAAATTGGATTGTTAACTAATTTTCGTAATGCTTCAAGGCAGTCAAATCACGCCAGGTAGCCTACGCTTACTTATATAGCGATCTCACGTAAGCTGATCGTCATAATTGATTGCTGACTATTGATTAAAATTTTGATAAATGATGACGTGTGTTCGATATAAATCAACTCGGTACATTTCGCTATTAACATTACGTACAACATGCTACGTAAATAACTTTGCGGTAATACACAATACACAACATAATACACAACTTTGCAGTGGAATCAGATCTAAAAAGACATAACAGTCAGACAAAACATAAGAAATGTCCTACATTAAATCGCCAAGATTGAGAACAAAATTACCAAAAACAATTTGCATACCCAGGTATGTATTGTCGGTAGGCCTATCCAACCGTAATAGTCAGTCATTAACATTTATAACATAGATATTTACTTAGTATATATGTATTGTAATCTACTACAGAAAAAGTGGAACAGTCACGTTGTCAAGATTATTATTTTATATGGGTCAAGTCGCCGACGTACCATATAATAAGATCCCATCAAAAACATGAATGTGAAAATGGGAGCCAAGTTCAATATTAAGAATACACCAACAAAAGAATGGAGATCTAAATTATTACCAAGTTCCTGTAGATAATCCTGAAGTTTTAACGTAGCTAGTTTTCTTATACTTGGCTTAACAACTTATGTTCTTGATTTTATATGCAAGTTATTACATAGTACTAAATTTATATTGTAAGGTTAACATATCTTACTCTTCTACAATATTGGTATGCTGTTAAAACTAGCCAAATCAAATCTTCACGATTTTCTACAGAACTTGGCAACCATTACTTCTCAATTCTTTTGTTGGCGTAGTCGATAACCACGTATATTCTTTATATTGAAGTTGGTTCCCATTTTCACATGTATGTTTTTGATGGGATATCATTACTTTTTGTAAAGAAATTATTATTATTCGTCATTCACAAGTGATCTGTATAATTAAACTTTTTCCTGCGTTGTATAGTTTTCTATTATGTGCTATATTGTACATTTTCTTCAACATTAGAAACATTAGAGCGCATTGCCCATTCATTGATGAATCCTTCCTTACGTAACCTAAATTTTTGGTAGTGATTCTGTTCGTTTTCGAAGTGTCTATTAAAAATTTATAAACAACAGGAATCGAATTTGAGCTATTGTAAATTACAGAGTTTTAGTATTTTCAAATATAAGTAGCAAGATTGTGTAAGAATGTATTGCTTTCGGAAAAGAATTCTGATAATTGTTTGCAATTATGTTAGATAGCTAAGCCAACGCTGCCAGTTGCAGTTTGTATTATTACTGGTTGTCTAAATTTTATTAATAATCTGGTATACAAAATGATAAAAGCGTTCTTTCGTCATGGAACCTATTCTCCGGCAACAAAAATTGTGAAATATTTTAATTCGTAAAAATTTGCTGTGTTCTGATTTTTTCTTTTGCAAACACACAAATCCTCAGCTGGACGCCAAATTTCAAGTTTCTAGGTCGTCGGGAAGTGGGTTAGGTTTTTGATCTATATGCTAGTCAATCAGTGATAAAAATGCCAATTTTTAAACAATAATATCTCGATGATTGTTAAAGCTATATTTGTGAAATTTGGAGTCTTAATCTAAGGGGTTTTAATAAATGATCAAAAATTCAAGTATTTCCATTAAATAGATTATGAGTTATTATGCGGTCAAAAGTGGCTCCAAATGGTTTGTGTAACACATGGCTGCTGCGTCGCCAGTTCCTTTTTCTTGAACTTGGCTTGACACGCTGCCGCGTGTCTTGGTTTGGTCCCAGGGAAAATACTGTAATGTCATATTATTTTCTTATCGTAATATTGTTTCTATTTCATACTTAATACTTACTGAAACTCGTTTGGTAATAAAAACAAGGATGAGTTTTGATATGAGGTAAACCAAGCTGGGTAGTGTTGCCGAAAATTTTCTAAACTAAACAGAATGCTTCATCACCAGTTCAGAAAGTTACATAATACGTTCAGCCGCTTTGATGTTAAGATTAATTACATTTCTTCTTAATGTAAATTGAAACTTTATTTGTTTTTATTGTGACCAATAAAGATTCCGCCAAGCTATTGCACAGTCAATAACAAAAAAGTTACAGAACTAAACAAGAGCGTTTACAGATTACCACCAGAATTGTTACCGAAAGCATCTTACTATAGATGTTTAAAACTCTAAACCTTATTATACTGAGGAGCCTTAATTGTTACTATGTACTCCTTGTGCTAGGGTTGTAATCATTTGCTAGCTTTAAGTAAATTGTTTCATCCGAAGCTTTACAACAACAGTCACTCATATAGTATCTATTTACGTTTATATACAGTCTTGCCGTAAATATTGTTACAAGGAAAACATATTTTTTATTCTATGACATGAAACATTTATTACTGGAGTGTGCGATCGTTAATTCATTACTATAATAGCGTTTTATAAATATGAACCTCAGTCAAAATGATTTTCATTGGCCTTAATAAAACCTTTTAAACGTTGGGCCCAGTTATCGATTGAACATTCGCTACTGCCAATCAACATTATCTTCTTACCCATATACAATTTTCATTGGGGTCGGCGCAATATGTAACATTGCAAAGAGTTTTGGTTGCTTTCTTCTAAGGCTGGCCACCTGCCTGACGTCAACCCTCCTTGGGCATGTAGTCATTTTAAAATGGGAAAGACGGAAGAAGGTAAATATGTATAAGGAACCTAGGGTAAGGGATACCGTCTCGGATGGGGAACGGGACTGAGAGTGCAGTAGCTCGCAGAGGCCGGGGTCGCGTACCCGAATGTCCTGTATTTTCTGTGACTGGAGAGGCCACTAAGACAGGTACACCAGCTGGCCACAGCTCGCTACAGCCAATCTTATTGAATATTTAGTGGCCTTCAAATTATTTATTTATTTATTAAAACTTCATGCACATATTGTACAAAAGCGAACTTAATGCCTTAGGTACTCTATGCCAGTCAACCTTGGGGTGAAGCAGAAATAAAAGTGGTAGGTGCAAAGATATGGTAAAGAGTACTAATTTATAAGTTCTTATAATAATAAAGTTTATCAAGTTATTAACTAAATATATTACATGGAATACACACATTATACTGATACATAATATACATGTCATACTCTCTAAATGAGACCATAAATCATAATCAAGTGGATTAAGATCGGAACTAGATGACGGTCCATCTTCAACTGTGATTAAGTCAAAAACGTTTCTTTCCAGCCACGGTTGTGTGGATCGAGCTTCATGACCCGGTGTTGAGTCGTACAGAAAGTACCAATCTTACTTATAGAATATGATATTGTCAAAAAGCACCAATCGTCCTCACCGCAGCACAACGTCTCGTCGAATTCGAATTAAGTCTGAAAGCCCTCAGGAGGGTGTTTTTTTCATTGTCTTTTTTGTTATGGATAATGGCTTCAATGACACTAAATTATTAAGCGGTGGTTGGAACAAGATCTGTCAGATAACATACGAAACGACGAATGTTAAGCGATGCTAGCCTTGGTTATAAGAAATTTGTGGGTCAGGTGCGGAATACAAAGAGTAAACTGCAGTGGGAAATAGAGAAATTTCTCTATCCCAAATTATTTTCTCTTCAATTGAAGACCGAGATTTTGTATTTAAAATGAAGACGCCTTTATCGCAATTTCAACCAAGATCTAGGAAAAAGAATAACCGTCGAAAAAATCACTTTCGTTGGTCATCCGCTCCACCTTCTTTACGATCGAGAATCTTGCAGCATAACACCTAAAATGCAAAATGGCACCTAAATTTTTCGTCATCTCCATTGGCCAGTAACTGCTAACGAGACTGTGAAAGCAATTCGAAATGGCAACGTGATACACTCACTAATGATTGCCTAACAATGATACCAATTAACAAGGATGCCAATTTAAATTAATTTTCGGCGAATACTGTCTGATTGTATACATATAGGTATAATATATAAAATATACATTTTTTATACAATAACACTATATCCTTAATATTTGATCCAACATTTGTTACTATAATGCAACATGCAAACCACTTTGACCAAATATGTTGTTCCAATATGTAGAGTAAGTACATAAATCTTCGTTAAACGATGGACCAACATCATCTTAGGCGTCATAATGATGTTTTGGGACGAAGAGAGGTTCGAGTAACGTTGTTTAGGTTGGGGCCGATAATTGGACGCGATAGGCACCTCATCTATCATGTTTGGTCTGGAAATGAAGGGGACCCGAGTTCGTTACATGTGTTGGTTTAAACGCAAGGACCACAAAATGGGGCTAGATCTTAAGTGTAAGGTTGATTGCAGGAAATGTAACGCTTAAGCTTTAAGATCAGAGAATTCTCTACGTTGCTACAAGTAGGATATTATTTATAAGATTTGTCAGTAATACGTTATACCAGTTAGTTTTAACTTAATTTTAAGGGATTACGCCAAATTAGAACTAAAAGAAAATGTATTTAAAAAAGGCTTTATAAACTATTGTTTGTACTTTTAAGAATATTTTTATTGTTTAACCATTTAAAAATTGTTGTTAAAAACACCAAAGTGGCGTATCCCCTTAACTGATATTATTATTTGTGTCAAATGCCTTAGTTTTACAGTGTGTTATATACAACTGTCATTTAAAAATCCTGAGTATTGTTATTCCGAGATTGCCCTTGGTCTTCACTGAAGAAATACTTAGTTAAGTAAAATCCTCGAGTTTGTAACTGTGACCTAATTATTATCTACAATAATCAACCTGTAATACGAGAACTGGCATAATCTTGCAAATTTGTGAGTGCCATGCCATACATACATAGCAACTACTTCGGAGAAAAATTAATTAGCTTATATCATGTTTCGACGAAACGTCTGTGCCTCTAATGAAAATGGACATTATTTATATACGTTTCCTGGAAGGGCTATTTATAAAATTTGTGTATGTATGTAATGTATTATATTATATACATTAAATATACCTATTTATCTGTGAACTAAGTATGTGACCATTTCATTTTATTTTTATTATTCTGTCTCGCTCTGCAGTGTTTGTATAGAAGTTCTGCAATTTGCTTCCACTTTTCCTGAACATCTCTTCGTCACTCACTTAATAACTTCAGGTATAAGGTTTAAGACAAAATTACAATATACACTACTGTAAACGTTAATACATACAATTTAAATAAGTGACCGATATATTAAATAAATTGCAACCACAGACAAATTAAGAACCTTTTTATTTTAAACACACTTTTATTAGCTTGGTATGTATGTACTCGTATGTAACGGAATCTTTGAACGTGATTTTTTTACACCCTTCAAAACGTCCGATTAATCAAAATTAATTATTATAATTTTAAAACTTATCACACTTATCATGGATAGATATCAATGCAATAATTTAAATAGTTTGTTCCATTATCCTGATCAGGACCTTCAGGATTAGCGATTTTTTAAATTTGAAAATTATTTTCTAGTTTTTAGTATGATTTTCTATTAAAGCGTGTATTTTTTAGTTTTTTAAACTATTATTTATTTCACTTCATCATCGGTTAGATTTACCGACGGATGTAGTTAATTCTAACAACTTTTTAATCATGCGAAAATAAATACATTCAGAAAGGAGATAAAAACTATGACCATTTTTATCAGGAACATCAATCATCATAAGCCTCTTGTTTATCGAAGCTGTTATTTCAGTTCGACGAATTCAGAAGCGTATTCAGTGTGAAAACCGCATTAGGTATAACCGCAATAGGTATTCAAACGAGATGGGGTTTAGACAGACTTCAATCTTGTAAGTGAGTGATAAAACAGAGTAATCCGGTTTTGCTCCAGACATTCATTATTGGATTAAATGAACTGGAATTTGAAGCCATACAGTTGTCATCAAAGTAGTTTGCTTAATTTTAGCTACGACGCTGTACAAATTTCGGTAGGTGTGATAAGACTCGACTATGTGTCACATTCAATCACCCTTCTAATTTTGTTTTTGTTTTTACAAAAGCACCTCAACAGCATGACAATATCATCAATAAGATTAGTGTAATAATTTTGTTTATTGTAAACGTTTGTAGTTTTTCGTAACGTAACATTTCGTAACTCATGCGTAATGCGTATGTATGGGCTTACCAGTTTTTGGTAGAAGTGTAGCTATAAGAAGTGCAAAGTTTTAACGTGACAGTGTGCCAAACTCAGCGTTTAGTACCAATATGGGTTATTTTTACTAAAGTAACGTCTCGATAGCGTACAAATTTTCTATAGTATAAAAACAGTTAAGCTCCAATCACAGTACACCAGCTAGCGCATTGACGCTATGCAAATAGGATAATTTAAAGCGGCCTTTAATATTTTATGCAAACTGTAACATTAAGCATATTATTATCAGAGACGCACTACCCTGATAATATTCCCTTCAAAAGAAATCAAGTTAAATAGCAATAGTTAAATTTTTATTAAACACTTGACATCAAGTTGCAGTAAGCCACACATAAAACTTGACTGTAACTTTTCACAAGAAATAAAAAGTGATACGTTCTATTCAATTTCTAGTAATATTTTTACAAACTCGCACTTAGATAATATATATTCACTAAGTCAGAGATGCACCCACATTTAATAAGGGTAAGTCTATTGTCGTCCACCGGACTTTTTCGGAAATTGAACGCAGAAGCTCATGATACCAAACTTATTCTACAGAAGCTATCAGCAGCCTCATTGGTTCTGTGGCATAACTTTGTTTGAAATTGTGGCAAGTTCTATTATTTATTTGTAAAGGGGATCGCCAAGGAAAGTTTTTTATTTCCGTACATAGATTTGAAAAAGTACTCGTAGTTGCATGTAGATGATGATTTAGAAATGCATGTGTTCACATCTCGCATTATGTTTTGTTCCTCGATGATGTAATTTCATTAATATTCTATTACACACCTAGATCGACACTTACAAGTCATTTATTTTTCTCAGAACAGGTTAATGATTTCTATTTAAATTCTCTGTTCCGTAATAGTTAATTAACTGTAACAAATAGTAGCTAGTGGTGAAAGCTCGTCGAAAATGTTCTCATTTACGAGAGTATTCTCGAGAATTTCCCTACACAGTTTGCCACTTACCGATTTTTTGCTTCACTGCTAGTACTGTAGAATTTCTACAGAATCTATTAAAACTACAAATTCAGCATATGCATTCATTGACATTGGACAGATCCACACACATTATTGACTGGCCTGTTTGTATAGTGGTTAGTGACCCTGACTGCTGTGCCAGAGGTCGTGGGTTCCATAGCCACCCAGGACAAATTACTGTGTGATGAGCATAATCATTTTGTTCTGTGTCTAGGTGTAATTGATCTATAATATGTATGTATTTAGAAATATATAAGTATGTGTATCAGCAGTCTGGTTACCATAGTACAGGCTCTGCCTAGTTTGGGATCAGACGGCCGTGTGTGAGGATGAAAAAAAAAATTAAATATAATTTAGCCTTTTCCATTTTGCCTTTTAATTCACGTATCAAAATTGTTGTACGACCTACAACTTATTCCGCTAGCCCGAATGACAATCCTTATCTTACTAATATTATAAAGGCGAAAGTTTGTTTGTTTGTGTCTTATGTTTGGATGTTTGTTACTCTTTCACGCAAAAACGGCTGAATAGATTTGGATGTAATTTGGCACAGAGATAGATTATAGTCTGGAATACTCATAGGCTACTTTTTATCCCGGTAAAATGTATGGCTCCTGTGGGATAGATTTCAACAAAATTTCCATGCGAACAAAGTCTAACGAAAGTGAGTTTGCGCGTCTGTTTGTTTGTTACGCTTTCTCGCCTTAACTACTTAACTGATCGTCTGAAATTTTGCTAACAAGTTCTCAGCGGCACAGGAAAATACATAATCACTACATATTATAAAACAAAGTCCCCCGCCGCGTCTGTCTGTCTGTTCGCGATAAACTGGAACACTACTGAACGGATTTTCATGTGGTTTTCACTAATAGACAGAGTGATTTATGAGGAAGGTTTAGGTGTATATAGATGTTTAGACATAGATATTGCGCGACTAGTATACTTTAGTTATTTCCAGTGTCATGTCTTATGGTATATTATTATGGGGGCGTGCTGCAGATATAGCATCGATATTCATTCTGAAAAAAAGAGCTATCAGAGCCATTTATAATCTAGGTAGTCGCGAATCCCTTAAGGTTCTATTTAAGGAAATTAATATCCTGACGGTGCCTTGTCAATATATTTATGAAAGCATCATGTATATTAGAAAAAATCTTCATCTCTTTACAAAATGGCGTGAAAGACATAATTATGTTACTAGAGATGGACACAAACTAGTTCAACCAAAATTTAGGTTAGCAAAAGTGCAAACATCTTTTATGGGGTACTGCGTTAAATTCTATAATAAAATACCTGATAATATTCTTTAACTAAGTGAGAAGAAATTTAAAACTTGTATAAAACGCACGCTATGTAATCGAGCATATTATAAACTAGATCATTATTTAGAAAAAAAAATGCTTGGCAAAATGCCGGTCCTGCTCCATAGTCACACTGTCAATGAGATTTATTGATATTTTGATTATTTATATTATTGACATTGTACATTTTATAGAACATTAGTGTTATTTTATATACTGTTGATATTGTAGTTAAGATACGCTTTTTACTTTTGTTATTTAAAAAAAAAAAATTGAATTGTACATGTGAGAACTGTGTAGTCACAAGTATTATGTTAATTTTCTATGTATTTCCTAGCAGCTCTGTAATTTTCTTTTCCATTTTAGAACAATAATAATTTATGTTACATTGTCCTCACATTAAATTGCGCTTATAAGCAATGTAACAAATAACTTCGTAAAATAAAAAAAAACATGTTGGAAAAGAGTGTTCTTGGAGTTTCTTGCCTGTTCTTGTCCATAGGATCTACGTTTTGGAACAGGCAACTAGCTTCACGACCTACTTATACTGACTGACTCCTCCTGACAATTCAAAAATACCTAGAATGGGTTTACTTGAAATAACGGATAACAATATCCAGAATTTACGAAATCATAACTAAGGCTAATGTCATTCAGGCCTACAGGGTGTATCTGACAATGGAACTCTTACTTAAATCACTCCTACAAAAATATTTTCGAAAAAAACTATCTGTTTAAAACTTCATGTCCTTTCAGTGATTTAGGTATATGTTCCATTGTCATAATACAGCCTGTATAAACCAGTAATGTGTAATCTATATATATATCACTACATATTATAAAACAAAGACCCCCGCCGCGTCTGTTTGTCTGTCTGTTCGCGATAATCTCAAAAACTACTGAACGGAATTTCATGCGATTTTCACCAATAGATAGAACGATTCATGAGAAAGGTTTAGGTATATAATTTGTTAAGGTTTTGTGTAAATTGGTTGAAATATGATGATGATGATTGTTGAAGACGTCTCTGTTACCCGTGCGAAGCCGCGGCGGGTTGCTCTAGCCTATACTTATAAAAATTAATCCCAATTTCCCTTGGTCACGGCATCACGCGTGAACGGTTGAACCGATTTCGCAAATTCATTTTTTTGTGCTTAATATTGTCAGGTACAGATTCTTATGAAAGAAAAAATTAGGAAAATTAGAAAATTTACTGAAACTTAACGAGGGATTTACGCGGGTCAAACCGCGGGGCGCAGCTAGTTTCATAACAAATATAACAAATTCCTTTAATAGAATAATAATTAGGAGTATGACAACATTTTGCCAGCAACAGTTATTTTGAGTTATGAATTTATAAGAAGAAAATGATTTAGTAACCAAAGACAATATTTCTCCGCCACACATTTGAAATCCTAACTGTAGCGTATTGTTTCACATAATGTGCAATTTAGAATAGTTTAGAATTTAATAATAAACAAGAAACACCTGCACGACATACAACGTAAGCAGTGCATCGCTTTCAAGAGCTAATATAAGAGCAAATTTGATTTTAATGACCCTGCCGGCCCGCCGCGCCGCGCCGATACGATCTACGGTCGATTTGCTTCAGGGCTGCGACTAATGAACACGCGATATGTTTTTTATTAAGAACTTTATTTTATGTATTCTGATAGAACCTTGAACGAATTCCTATGAATTTTGTGGTTTTAAGTACATTTGTTTTAAAAGAAATTTTGGAAGTTGGAAAGAAATTGCCATTACGTTTAATATGTTTACCAGTGAGACACTTTTCTGATGTAGAATGTAAATAACGAGGCACTAAACTACTACAACCGCGAGAACAAGAACCGTGTAGATATGACACGTGGATGTTGTGAGAGTGACCGTAGGGTCACCAAACCGTTTTGCACGGGTATGATACTTTGTTGATACGTTCTTGTGGTAATCACTGTTAAGTACACTGTATTGTTATTATGATGTAATATATGATGTTTATGTGTCATATTTACTATGATAGATTCTAATTAATTTTCATTTAAAATCGATCAATTTAAGATTAACATTTAGCTGTCAAACTGTAAATAGAATTAGAGGGAGGCAGCATTCAACCAAGTCACATCATCACCACAGTGTGCAGATGCGTGTCTCTCTAAGTTAATAAGCTGACTGTTTAGGACGTAATAAAAAACAAGTGTAATTGGTATAAAGGAAAAATGTAAATAGTGAAATTTATCTGTATTATTTAAGTGGGAGAGCTATGCTTCAGCACGTATGGGCCGGCTCGTTCGGAGTGATACCAACGGCCTCACAGAAAACCGGCCGTGAAGTAATGCTTCGTTGTGTCTCGCCGAGTGAGTGAGGTACTGGAAGCCCAGCCCTACGCCCGTCCTCTCACTACTCCTACCCTTCCCCTACTCATACCTCAAAGGCCGGTAACGCACTTGTGACTCTCGAGTTGCAAGTGCCCATAGGCGGCGGTAGTCAGTTACCATCGGGTGACCCGACCCGCCTGCTCGTTTGCCCCCTATCCCATAAAATATCATTAAATAAATTACTCTAAGAATCCAAATTGATGTATGATATATTTTAAAGGAAAAGTAAGATATTTGGAAACACTGACATTACTTACAATATACTGACTATTCCCCGCAGTTTTACCTGCGTTTGTGGTCCATGGTGTTATTAAACTATCGTATAACCTCTCAAGAAATAATTTTTCTATTAAGTCAGACAAATACTTCAAAATTTTATGAAAATAGGTTCACCTTTATTTGGATTTTTTTTTATTTTATAATCGTCAAATCGACATTCAAAGGAAGAATTTTAAGACATGCTTTGTTATTCATTCAAAAATTGTACCATGATTTAAAATATTTTTACTAACGTTTGGCGTTTATTAAAAAGATACTGTTTAGACTTGATAGTCATCTACCCTGGCTATCAAATGCAAAATGTTCTAGATTAGCCTGGCAGTCCTGAGAATAATCCTGTGTTAGATTTTGAACAATAAAAGCTCTCAGTCATAAGTCTGCGCGTCAGAAATGAAAACATAACTTATGAGTTATGAATTTATAAGAAGAAAATTAACCATCATCAAGTCACGCGAGTTCAGTGCTCTTTCTGCATACAAAAAGTGCCCAACTTGCCTACAAGAGTTTTCACTTCAAAATATTCGATGTTGTTTTAGTATAGATACTATTTTAAAAGAGTAATGACAAAACACTTCATTGGTATAACAAAATTAATTTCCTACGAAATTAAGGTTTCAATTCAATTCTTATAAAGAATAGCAGTCTTAATTTTATGGACAAAAATACCCGCCTTCAAGTCACGTGAAATGTTGATTTCCTTTTGATTTTCATATAAACAAAGTCAGCATACAAAATTAGGATCCTATTTAAATTTGCCAACAACTCTTTGTGACAGCCCTACATTTATATTCTAGACGCTTCATTTTACATACATTTTGGAAATTCATGCAAGTCAACCATGTTATCTGAGTATCGCATGACTTTCTATCACGGCTTTACGACAAGTGGATTGGCTGTATCCTTAGTTATAGCCAATTAGTTTTATGGCGCGTCGCTTATGGCAACCCTAACACCGCGAGGTTTCGCTTCGTCGCCACATTCAATAGCTTTTGTTGGAACACTTACCTTTTGTTGTTGCGACAGAATCATGACAGAAGGCCCCCAGTTGAGATTGTACTGATTTACGAGAGAACCGTTGAAATTGGGCTTTTATTTTACACAGCTCTGAATAACGGCGAAGTGTTTATCTAAAATATTAACGTTGTTTTATGTCGGTTGTTGTTCTTGTAAGGGTTGGAGGTCCTATGTTGAGGTCCGACTGAGAACAAGATTAGGGTTGAGTACTAAAGTTTGTTAAGTATTTTGTGTACGTATATATTTTTTAGAGTAAGCAAAGAAAATCGCTTAACAGATTCCAATTTGTAGAGTATTTTAGCACAAAAATATTGTGTTATATGACTAACATCGCATAGAATAAATTAAAGTTGTCTTTTCAGCATAATAAGGATATTAAAATAAAATAATTTATTGATACCTTTACAGACTTTTTGTACATTAATATGTATGTGTTAAGCGACTTTTGTTTGTTTGTACTGTACCTGTGATGGGAACGTTTATAGATACACAATTCTTTTCCTGGATTTTCTTGTATCCCCGAGGATCTGCGAGCAACCTCTTAGTAGTAGTGATTTTTCTCGTTTCTCTGTGAAATAGTGAATGTTACGTACCGAACCTGTATAGACGGTTAAGCACGTGTAAAGCTTCGGTTCTATATGAAATTTCGGGAAACCATAATGCCTTTGACTTAGTGCATATAGTCTTTACGGGCTTCACGGATTAAGTTACCTTGAGATAATACTTACCGACCGTATTTTGAATTCCTAAGACAGTAATAGTATTGTAAAGAACAAGTTTATTACAGAAAATGTACAACGTATTTTCTACAAAGTACATATTTTTATACGAAAACGAATAATAGGCGTATAGTAGGTCCGTCGGGTAGAAGATAGCAAAAACAGTCCTGAGGGTAAAATACGGGGCGGAGCTCTCTAACACACAGATAAGTCGCAATGTAATACTAATTAACGCTCGGGGATTTTCTTTCAGTGTTATCCTTGTATCATTATCCATACATACTAAATTGGGGCTGTGTTAGATAAACAAAGCTGTAATATATTTATAATAAGTAAATCGATTATACCATAAATTTATCAAAATTTTGCAAATAAAATTATTATATATAAATTAATGGAACCTCTGTATATCCTAACCAATAGGGCTTTGCTCCGGAGTGAAGAAAACCGGAGAATCTCCGGAGATTATCAAGTTTGCGAATAACCGGTTATTTATTTGAATATTTGGATATTTAATAAATTAAATATAATGTTTATTATGATTAATTTTCTTTTCAGTTTTGTTTTCTATTGATGTAATTTTTGATAGAAGTTATAAATAGTTCAGTTGAAGCACACAAAGTCATAGTTTAAGGGGTTTGCCTCATTTTTATGCAAATATGTTTATATTAAAGTCAAATTACACTATTGTAATTTGTTAAATTTTGTTAATAAACAATCAGGAGTTTTATTTTTTTTTAAGTCACACAGCTAAGAGATTCCTAAAAGTGGGGAGATTCTCCGGATAATCTCCGGAGATTTGTTAAATCGGGGAAATATCTCCGGACATTAAAATCGTCTCCGGTGTAAAGCCCTACTAACCAAGTAATTATCTCTACCAAAACCTTCAGGAAGGCGTTGAATGGGACCAGAGTTATTTAGTACAGCTTCCACTGCGTCTCTAATATCCAAATATTTTCAAAAGTTCCAGTTGTAAATTGAAGCATGGAAAACTGTAGCCTTTAAACATGGTTCCCGAAGGCTCCCTTCTTAGGATATATCCGGATCCCTTACATCCCCACTTGTGACGGAACACCGTGTGGTTTTTATCGGTTCGATTCCAACATACCACTTCACTTCACACGGTGAGGCAATGACCTGTAGGGGTACACATGGCAAAAAAAACTTTGATCACACTATCATGGCTGTAACAAAATTGTTTGTAAATAATTTTCGCATATGGGCACCAAAACTGCAAGTCTAAAATACCGGGTCTCTTAGTGAGTAGAGCTTTATTCCATACGTGCATTCTACAGATAGTTGTCGTGCGGAAAATCGTATTCTTTTTTGACACGTAAGCTTTGTAAAAAACTAGCTTTTTCATCCCTCGGGAACAGTCCTTTTTTCTATGTGAAAGTGGCTTTTCTGTATCGACAGGAACGTGTAAAATTTCGGTTGAGGAAGGAAAAAGAATGTGTTCAAACCGAGGTGAGAGTGTTAGGTATTAAGGCTTATTTCTTTTGTGATATGCAGTTATATGAGAGTGACATGGTAAAGTCACTATAGTGAAACGAGAGAATGCACATTTCTTTATATTAGAGCACATTTACTAGAATTAAAGATAGCCTTCTGGTTGAATTTCGACCGTTATTCATTAAGTTGCACACGAGTCAAGGTGGATTTTATTCCACCGCAGCAATTGGTGGATCAAAGGGGAATAATAATTACAAGTGGAAACAAATCCCCCACAGCAGTGGATTAGAGTGGAATAATTTGTAGAAAAGAATCCCCCGGTGGATTTGCTTAGGGGATTAGAGTGGAATAGACCGACATTTTGTACCATGTCATGTATAAATATTTAATGGACCCCTGTACTTACTCGGGGTCAACTTTCCTGATCCCAAAGCGCCACTTGTTCCGCTCGTAGGCATCATCAGTAGATAGACCGCACTTCTTCATGTACTTGTGAACAGTCGTTATCCAAGAAGGTATCGGTCTACCTCTCCCTCTCTTTTGTGTCGTCATGGAAAATTACTTTTTCACGACGTGGTCATCAGGTCTTCTCACCACATGACCGTAGCATCTCAGTCTGGATTCGGTTAGCTTTTCGGCGATAGGTGCGACTTTGAAACAACCGCGTACATATTTATCCTAAAGCGTTCCTCCACCACGTTTCTCAAAAAACTATCTAACCCATAAAAAAAATATATTAGTAAAAATCGTCAGTAGTTACTAAAACAATAAAATAAAGAACATGCGGTGGGAAACTTATGTGAAAACGATTAATAACGGTTAACTGTTTTGTTTTGCCTATTTATATACACATAAATTGTTAAAAAAATCGCACTATTATCAAGGGACCTGGTCAACACTTAAAGTTACTTTAGTAAAAAACGAATCCAGAAGGTTGTTTCAAGTTCAGCACACTAACTAGTAATCGATAACTTTAGCGTGTGTATCACGAAGTAAGATCAAAAGCTTATCCTAAGCCCTATTTATCGCAGTTCAATCGTTGCTCTTGCTGATCGAAACCTGATTGCCACGTAGATCGCTTAATCTTGCTAAGTTTGCTTCAAACAGTAGTATGAAAAATGTAGTCTAAGCATGTTCAACAATCCGACTCTTCTAAGGTAGAAACTATCAGCGTAGAACGTCCCCGTTTCGATTGTAGCCTGAAATTCGAATTCCGTCGAATTTCAATATCTTCCGAGCTTGTTAAATCCGACTAAAATGCGAGGGGAACTTTCCGTTTTTGTACACGAAAGGGGAGGGTTCGGTAGGAGGGCACGTGAACTCAGTAATTAATGCGAAACAAGAAGAAATAAAACACATATTCACACCGAAATGTGTAACCGGCGGGCCGTATAATTAAAACATCACTTTGGTAGAATCGGCTGAAAGAGTTTCGGATACGTTTAAACACGACGTGTGCTGTGGTTTGTAACGTTTTTTGTTGAAAAATTTTGTTTGCAACGTATAATCGTCGACAAAAGGGATATTTAAATGGATTGACGAACGCTTTCCGACTCTGGCTTGCGCAAAACTCTTTGCAATCGTACACGTTACGATTTAAACGTCCAATTTGAGTCTGCAATTTTGTTAAATATCATTTATAGTGAACATTTTGCAGATTGTACAGATTAAGGATAAAATAAAATCTTTAATTTAATTTTATTACTTTTTATGTTGTTGCACTTGTGTTGTTTTATGAATAACATGTTTTTTCGGGCAAACAAAAATATACTAATCATGATCTACTCTGAAAACGCAAACCTGTCATATAACGCGTAAAACAAATTAAATTTCACGTGCACACTGCCATATTTTATCTTCTGTGGGGAGAAGATGGTAACAAAAGGCGTACGCGACCTTTTCACTTTTAGAGTCATCTCCAATATTCCTCAGTATAAAAACGAAAAATTACCCAAGTAAGCACAATCTCTCCTAAAATTTTGACATACTATGCCACTGGCGAGCGTAGGATGTTCAACAATCCCCATCGCAAGGCTCGTCTTTTTGCTGTGCGAAAAGGCTCTAGTTGTAATGCTGGCATCGTATCACTATCTTTTATTGTATAGTGGTCGTATGTTAGTGCAAGTGAAAGTGTTTCTAAAATGAATAACGTTAATATTATTTACCGCAATGTAATTTATTTTGACATTGCAAGACCTTTAAATGACATACGATCTAGACCAATTGCATAAATAATAATGAATTACTTAGGTTGCTGCCATCAAAGCGAACTTATTTTCTTAAAAAATAAACATATTTTATTTTATTCAAAACCAGCTTGAGATCAAATACACTTCTCTCAACGAATTTTTTCCAAGGTAATGTCAATGTATACTCTTTTACTTGTTTGTTTTTTTAACCTAGAGCGGAATGTTCTTATACACCTGTCATTACCCTCACTGAATCATCCAAAGGTTGACTGTAGATCATTATCTACAGTCAACCTTTGGGTGATTTAGTGGCATGTGGCATTAAGTCCGCCTTGTGCAATGTAAACTGCAAAAAGTTTTAAATAAAAAAAATATATATATAAAATAATACTTGGAGTACAAACTCAAACTCAAACTCAATCGAAATAAATATGGCGTGAGTCAAAAACTGGTGAAACTCGGCATTCTATATCAGACAGCAGTATTTATCCCCATGGCGCCATATTAACCAAAAAAGCCTTATAAATTACAATTCCATATATTTATTATTAAGAACTAAAGAGATGTGGTGACTTTGTTTCCTTCCACGGAGATTCCCTCCCGGTACCAACTGAAAACAAACGATGTTACTTTAATAAATTATTACTTAGGAACATTATATTGCAGGGCACAAATATTTTTGAATATCCCTGGAAAGGAAGGTTCCCAAATGTCTCTTCTGTCATTATTATGATAAAATTTAAATGTTGACTTTAAGCTAAGATGTTAAATAGAAAGGCTTACCAAAAATTATTTGATGAGTTTTCCATATAACATTGTTGCAGAAAAAATAAAGAAGTTTATGAATTGAAATTATATATATTAACACCAATATTTTCAATTACAGATCACATGACTTGAAGGAAATGCACCAATTCAAACCCACCGTCATTCTACTTGAAAAAGTATTAGTAAATATACTTTAAATACTTTGTTGATACTCAATCATTACTTTGTATGAACAGATCTTTTTACAGGATAATTATTTTGAATGTATTCATGTAAAATAATTGGCCTGATTCGATGAAAGATTTTTAATCAGGTCAACGATTCATAAAATTTGCTGCTGCAAACATGAACAATTTGAATAAGAAATTTGAAGACAGTTAAAATTTTTCTTTGATTTAACTGAAATATCTATTACAATTTATTTTCAGTTCTCTTGGGAAAAACAGGTCAAGAAAACAAGACGTCACCCGCGGTACCCGATCGATCGAAGGACACCGTTATAAACTTATCACACGTGAGTTTAGATGATACTACCATAAACATCTTGGCTAAAGGTATGAATTTCGCTCCAACACCAAAACAAATACCGTTCGAGAAGGTAATCAGTAGCGTTGAGGAGTCTATTGCACGTAATAAGGTACCGCCCGGCGATGCCGATACCCTTAGACAGGACGTCGCGGTGATATTACGAAAATCGAAGCTTCCGGCTAGCAATGTCACTATGGAAGAGCGTCAAGCATTGAAAAACATTAGGGATAACCGGGATATTTTAGTGCTTAAGGCCGACAAGGGAAACGCCACTGTAGTGATGAGTACTACTGATTACCAACGTAAAATGCTTGAACTTTTGTATGATGATAAGTTTTACAAACCGGTATCATATAACCCCACGGCCAGAGTAACGCGTAGAGTAAGATCTCTTATCCGGGATAACGAGGACCTATTTTCAGATGATGAGTACAACAGACTATATGCACCAAAGTCACATCAGCCACCGAAATTATATGGTCTGCCCAAAATACACAAGCCCAACGTGCCGCTGCGACCTATTGTAAGTCAAATAGCCGCTCCTACTTACGATCTCGCGAAGCATGTTCCGTCAGTATTGCAACCCCTTGTAGGCAAAACACCGTCTTTTGTGAAAGACTCGCGGTACT
Source organism: Euplagia quadripunctaria (assembly GCA_963859945.1). Classification (NCBI taxonomy): domain Eukaryota; kingdom Metazoa; phylum Arthropoda; class Insecta; order Lepidoptera; family Erebidae; genus Euplagia; species Euplagia quadripunctaria. Next base: position 6,089,906 of record OY982571.1, on the reverse strand, counting down.
TTATACAAATTATAAAAGATCTCACATTGGAACCGGATGACGTCATGGTGAGCTGTGATGTGGAATCACTTTACACCAATGTTCCAATAAAAGAGTGTTTGAACGTCGTAAAAGACCTGCTGAGAGACAACGAGTTGCCGTTCAATTATATTGATCTACTTGAACACTGTCTAGAGGGCAACTATTTCCTTTTCCAAGGTCAACATTACCTTCAGATTGATGGTGTCGCAATGGGTAGTCCTGTAGCCCCTGTACTTGCCAACATCTGGATGGAACATTTTGAAGAGAAGGCGCTGAGTCTCGGCCCGAAGACTGTTAGGCTTTGGAAGCGTTTCGTAGATGACATCTTTAGTATCGTCAAAGGAAATAAACAGGAAGTAGATCAATATTTACAACATCTCAACTCTATTCACCCCAAGATAAGGTTCACATATGAAGTGGAGGTGGATAGGTCGTTGTCATTTTTAGATGTCAAAGTAACCGCGAGATCAGATGGGTCCTTGTCGCACTGTGTGTACCGCAAGCCTACTCATACCGATAGATACCTACACGCCACGTCTCATCATCATCCCCGACATCTGCAATCTGTTATGAATTCACTAAAGAACCCTGTTGTGACCCTGAACATTTGGAGCGAGAGCTGGATCATGTTCAGGAGGTACTCAAAAGTAACGGATATCAGGTGAATGGAACACGGAAGCGACCGAAAATGAGACGCAAGCATCCGGAGGTGAACAGACAACCAGCCTACATGCCATATGTCAAAGGAGTAACGGATAAGATCGGCTCCGTGTTAAAGAAATACTCCATTCCGACAGTGTACACACCAGGCATAAAAGTTCAAAACATCGTGGGCACACCAAAGGATGTCTTGCCTTTACAAACTCCAGGTGTCTACAAAATAAACTGCAGCTGCGGTAGTTCTTACATAGGCCAAACAAAGCGGACTATTGCTGAAAGGGTCAAAGAACACATCGCTGCTGTGAAGAACCGACAGATTAGCAAATCAGCGATTGCAGAACATGCACTCGAAGCGGGCACCAATCACTGGATTGAGTTTCACCGTACGCAAGTCCTCTCCACGGAACGTCACTTTTACTCAAGAGTTGTACGTGAAGCGATTGAAATTAAAAAACACAAAACTTTCAATCGGGAAGATGGTTTCAAATTATCAACAGCGTGGAATCCAGTGATAAAAAACATGCCACCTCGCTTTTATGCGCAGTCGGGTGAACACCAGAATAGGGGCACATCGGTTTGCTTAGAGAATAGAGACACTGTTAGTATAGTATGTGACGGTACATGGCGAAATCAAAATATTAAAAATATCGAAAATGTGCGGGTGGATGAAGAACCTTCTACCTCACGATCTCGACGACGGAGGGCGTGCACCGCTGAGCCAGTCAGCCTGTGACCACGGCCAGTGCAACCTGGTCGAAACGTCAGGCAATTCAGAGGTATGTAATACCTTTTCGTGATCGCGTTAATTCCCGTATAAGTACATAATTATATCATGGAACGCGAAAGTTTAAAAGTTAGTAGGTCAAGGACTTTCTAGGTAAGGTATCAGAGACGTGAGGGCATTGGTTACTTGTGCTTGGTACTCCTACGATTCTACAAAAAAAAAACATTATGCTAGGTATAAATTGAGGACCTGAAAAGAAATTACTAATAAATTTATTTGTTAAAAAGTTGTCTGGTTATATAAAGTTATGTATATTTATAGCAATGGATAAAATACCTTGCTGATTTGCAATATACCTCCATTTAATATTTTGGTAGGGAATGGTTTAATAATTGTATGATAAGTAATTCGTAATTGTAAATTTTACTCAAAGTAAGAAAATAACACGAAATTGCTTGCCAACGGCACTCCTTTGTGGTTGACACTGAAAAATAGTACTGGGCTGATTTTTATCCATGTCAGTGTATGCTGAGTGTCCATCTACAATTACAGGGCAGCTTGTGCAAGATCATTTGCTTTACCATGATCATTCTCGATTAAGTAAAGAAACAACAATAAAAACCAAATATACACATGTATATTATTTTATTATGCACTCTATCCCGCGCAAGAATCAGCGCAGGAATTCCGCCAATGTCAAGTATTTTATAATTATACAAGTTAAATAACAAAAACGTAAAAAAATGGACGCCTATTCGTCCATCTTGAAAAAAACGACGTCCACGTGGTGGTGTTGACACATCAAGAATAACACGAAATGACAAGTGACACGTCTTTACAGATTTTGTAATTTATAGTTTGTGAAGTATGTATTATGTTACTCTATTCGGTTTTTGTTACTTTTTGTAGTTTATTCCTTAAGAATCGATTTTCATATAAGGCGCCCGGTATGAAAAAACATGAAGAGTCAAATTTAGTGATCGGAGGGCACCGTAACGCTTTAACGCTTAGTTGTGCTTTTTGTGCTTTATTGGAGTTTACTTCTTATCCTCGACACATATAAGTAGATATGTATACCTTTATGTTATATATCTTTATACATATATTTCTTCTGTGCGTGTGTATGTCACTGAACTCCTCCTAAATGGCTGGACCGATTTTAATGAATTTTTTTGTGTGTCTTCAGGTGGATTCGAGAATAGTTTAGATTTACAATTGGACCCGGTAGATGGCGCTGCGATAGGGTTCCAAGAATAATATTTTTTACGTTCCGGCAAGACATCGTCTATCGGGTCCCCTAGTATATGTGTATATTTAAATATATATTAAATATGTACTGGACAGCGTCCACAAATGATGCGAGAGATAGAAATTGAGAGAGAGATAGATAGAGAAATAGAGTGAGAGAGAGAGAGCCACCAGTAAAATGTAAACTCCAGTCGTGCGTCGGAGCTGATACACACCTTTTTTTAGGTTTGTGACGTAGGTACTAATAGTTAATGTTACTCAGTTATTCATAAAATATTTATTATTATGTTATTTTCGTTTGTTATTACTATTGTCAAACCAAAAACCTGTCACGGCTGATGTCGAATGAGCTTCAAACAACTTAGTTCCGATCCAGTGAGTTTATTTTATAGAAGGATTAATTTGTACTAAATATTTTATTTCATTGTATCAGTTTGAAGTTTTTTCAGAGGTAATAATTTTTTAAGTTAAAAGTTAGGTATATTCACAAATAATATCAGTACTCTTACTGTTGCTGGTAATATCAGTTGCCTAATTTTGATGGTATCTATGGTTAAGAATTGACTGGTTTGGTTAAGTCAATGCTTAAATAGTTATTTTATGCAATAAAATAAAACTTCTCTTAAAGCTAGTCTACTAACCTTATTTTTATTAAACTATGCAGTCACAAACAACGCTACTCACTAATCAACTCCTCTTCTTACCTAGCGTCCCATTTCCAATACCTGTCTTCTAATCATGACAGAAATCTCCGTTCTTCTAATAATCTTCTCCTTCTTTGTCCCTCCCATAGTTCCAGTATAGTCCATTTCTCCTTCACTGTCCAAGCTGTAAACCTCTGGAATACGCTCCCACTAGAAATCAGGATGGCCACTAACCGACAAACTTTCAAGGTTAAACTACGACATCTCTACACAAACTTTTTGGCAGAGTCATCTGAATAATTATTTGTACGTATATTATATGTATTTATTATATGTATACATGTAAGTGTATTTGTATATATATAATTTTATTTAAGTAATAAATTCTTTATATTATATCCTCTTATGTTGTTTTTCGTTTAAACTTACAATTCTTCTTATTTCAATTATACACCTGCCACACACATTTCTGTATCACCCAAAGGTTGACTGGTAGAAAATGCCTACGGCATTAAGTCCGCCTTATGCATTGTATCTGCAGGAAGTGTTTTAAATAAATAAATAAATAATCAAATTATACAAGATTAGAAGCTGTCATATTTGATTTGCGAAATAAGATATCTTTTTTTTAAATTAAGACAGACAGAACTGACAAGTAAATCTTGTTTATTTACTATGGAATATCACAATTATGCTGAGCTTAAAACATATTTCAGGTAATTACTTTAAAATATTTTTTTTTAAAGTTCATTCATTGTACACATGAGACTTAGCAGTGTATTTTTGAATGATGGTTTGGCGACCAAATAGATCCATGTGGGACCTGCCATCTGGCAATGGTTGTTGTATACACACATACAACTGAAGCCATTGCCAGAGTGATGCCTTGTATACCGGCCGCGCTAACATTTCTCGGGAAAACGTCACTAAGAGTCGATCCAAACTTGTGTCTGAAATCGAAGCCTCCTTAGAAAGAGTTTCTGATTGAGGTCGACTTAATCTAGTCCAATTTAACCCAACGAAGACACAGGTTTGCGCGTTCACCGCCAAAAAGATACCGTTTGTCGTGTCACCTCGCTTTGGAAGCACTTCCCTGACTGCCACAGCCAGCATCGGAATCCTTAGTGTCGATATATCGAGCGAAGCCCAGTACAGCGGTCACTTGGAGGGTAAGGCCAAATTAGCCTCGAAGAAGCTTGGTGTGCTGAATGGATCGAGACAGTATTTCACCCCGGCCCACCGCCTACAACTTTATAAGGCACAGGTTCGGCCGCATATGGAATACTGTTCTCATATCTCTGCAAGAGCACCCCAGTACCAGCTTCTCCCTCTTGACCGCATTCAACGGAGAGCGACTCGAATAATCGTTTGCCAGGATATTTCAGCTCGGCTTGACCCTTTGGCGTTGCGTAGAGTAGAATGTAGCTTCACTCTGCATTCTCTATCGCATGTATCATGGGGAGTGCTCCAAGGAATTGTTCGGACTTATACCGGCCGCAACGTTTCGCTATCGTTCAACGCGACAAAACTTTCATCCCCATAATATCCCCCGGATAATTGGCAATCCACCACTGTGCGGTTTTCCAGAAATTTTTTGCCTCGCACAACCAATCTCTGGAACAAATTGTCGCCTGCGGTATTTCCGGACCGATACGACCTTCAAACCTTCAAGAAAAGAGCGTACTCCTATCTCAAAGGCTGGGAAAGTACTTGTGACTCTTGAGTTGCAGGTGTCTATGGGCGACGGTAGCCACTTACCATCAGGTGACCCGCCTGCTCGTGTGCCCTCTATACTATAAAAAAGAAAAACACATGGTAAAGTATTCACTATATACAGCGTGTAAGTAGCAAAAGTCAGTTCATCATAAAAATGCGAGATTAAGGATTTACAGTCCATACTTTGATTTTGAACTACGTAATGTAACGCGACACGCGTACGTGTGCGGTACGGTGAATGAAACCTTCAGCGTACGGCGCCGTCGAAGCAATACTCAATACTCAATACATTTATTGCGTTCCATAATGTGATACAGATGTCGAGCTTATAATAAGGTTACAATTATGGACCCTGTCGGGCACAGCACAATGTTAGGATAGAGGAAGAGTTTGTTATAATTATTATTTTTAGTACCTAGACAAAGTTTATTATATTTATTATTGCACACATGTAATATTATATTATTGCACTATTCAGTCGGCTTTCTGTGGTGAGATATTATTCACATCTAAAGTTATTTAATTTATTTTTATTTATTTGTTTTTATATTTAATCTTATTTACTTAATTTTCATCAAAAAATATTTTTCATTTTAATTTATGTTGTAGATATATTTGCTACCCTAGGTTTCTGTTATAAATATAAACACACAAAAATGGGAACCAATTCAATTGTTGTAAATAATAATAAAATTATTCTGTATTATGTCAATATATAATATTAAATGTCATTATAATATTAAATATCATTCATACATACTTAAATCATATTAATTTGTTTTTAATAGTATTTTTAATTTAGTCAATATTATATTATATTAATGTCATTTACATATTTATGTAAAAAAATAACTTGGGTATATTCAATGTAAGTATTAATTGTTATATTATAATGTTAATATGATATTCAATGTCGTTCACATACACAATACAAACATAAATTGGGTTAGTCTAATGTAAATACATAATTATCCTTCTATATAATTTCAATATAATATTAAATATCATTTGTTTTAATTTGTATTATAAGTTCATTTAAATGGAAATTAATTATAGAGATTCTGTCAATAGTTGGTAATTAATGTTTGTCATCCAAGTATTCTTGTATACTGTAGTAGCTTTTGCTTACTAGGAATTTTTTTAGTTTATTTTTAAAAATGTGAATTTTTTCTTCATTTTTAATGGACTCTGGCAGCTTATTGTATAGTTTTATTGACATGACCAAGGATTGCATAAATTGCAGGATTGCATAAAGAAGCTGATTGCATAAATGTTTTACATTGCAGTTTTTGGCCGTATGGGGTATTTACTGATTTTTTTTCGGTGAAATACTCTGTTTACTCATTGTGATATCACTTTTAATCAAAAAAATATATATATATTAATTTTCCGGTAGAAATTTCCAATAATTTTCCACTCAGAATGATGGTCTGAATATAGTATTTCAGGATTCGGTACGGTGTCACTTACACCCTGTATAGAGCTTGCTTTTATTTATGGATACCAACCTTCATACCAATTCTAGCTTTAACTTTACATCAAGGTGATTCCAGAATGACTATAGAACTTAGATCTTTATTGTTGATCTACCATTTGTTTTATAGAAAGAGTTTAGGAGTGTTGGTTACTACTTGGTGGACATCTAGATTACTGAGTAATCAAAGACTTACGAATGAGGAATATAAAAGTATTAGAAAGATTTTTTATTCAAAATTACACAGTTAAGTAACAGTGAAATCAAATATCAAATCAAAGAGGCGAAATTAACAGTATGTCAAGGTAGGTAATTCAGAGAAGTCAGTATATGGACAAAAATCCGTAAGACAAACAAACAATTAGCCCATTTGGCAATAGAAGCTATGACCCATAGAATTGAAGGTAAACGGTCTAGCATGGCATAGTAAAATCATCGATTTTCTCTTCCATACTCGATTTAAAAGCCTTTTCTTCTAAATAGCCCCATAATAGAGTCGTAGGTGGACACAAACTTATCTGTCCAGACAATTTTTGCTGACTTTCCGAAGGGTAGCTCAGTGCGGCACCACTGATAACGGTACGATTTTCTTTTTGTGAAAATCAAACTAATAGTTTCCCCGAGGGCTTATAGAATGTAATAAATTTTATTTCATCTTGACGTATCTGCCTTTTTCTATTAGTTGCGCAGTTGCGATCTATACGACTGGAATTGATTTTGGTTATATAGCAAAAGAAAATACTTGTGATCTTAATAATCTTCGGATTTTTGCACACCTCGGTCCTTTAAATATTGTTGTAATTCTTAATGCTATATATGTCTGGGTATCATTTATTTATGATATGTATATATTTAGAACTATATAAATATGTTCATCAGCAGTCTGGTTACCACACACTGGTAACAGGCTCTGCCTAGTTTGGGATCAAACGGCCGTGTGTGAGATGTGTGAAGTTATTGTTATTATTTGTGTGTAAATACCAACAGTAAGTGACACATACACTTTCAATGCCTGAAATAAATGATGAAGTATAGTAAGCGATAGCATCCTTCCATAGCGAGGGGATTATTGTATTTATGAAGTTAATATGGGAATTTAGCTGTCGAGCTTTAACTGCTTTTCAAGGTTAAAAGGTTTAAAAGTGCACGGTTCTTATAAGGGTGATAGGAAAGTGATGTGATAGGAAATTGTTTTTGACTAAGCATGGCTGTCTCATAACTTTTATTTATTTCCATAACGTTATCTTCGAAGTACCATCATAGGAGTGGCAATATCGATTAGATTGTTGAAAGTTACGTACAAAATATTGTTATAGATTATAAAGCTTCATAAAAATACAGCTCTATAAAGTACCTGTTATCAAAAAATACGAGTACAATTTCCGTTGTCATATTGCTTGCCATTGACTAATTTAATGTCAGGTTCTTAACACAAATATAATTCTAAATAAATTTATACTAAAGTTAGAGCATCATAAAGCTATTGTCCTGTAGTTTATTACATAGGTTTGCCGTTGGGATTAAATATTGGCCTTAATTCGTCTGTGAATACAATAAGTATCAAGCTAACCCATGACCCTTTAAAATTTAGAAACACCAGTTATCAGTGAGCTGTGTGCGAAATTCCACCTTCTGCTTTTCAGTTAAAAAACGAATTGGAATTCTAAGAGTAGACGGTCGGATTTGAGTGGGTATGTGAAATTGTAATTCTCAAACGTGAGCATTATCCATACAGTAACCCTGAAAATGGGACAAACGGAGACAGGGGTCCCCTGATACAAGAGGCAAGATTAGTCCCACATACAAAGTTTTAAATTAAACGCGGGTGTATGTAGGATAAAATAGTGTGTAATGCTCAGGGACTCACACGACTCACCCGTTGTTTTATCTCTGTGTCCATAATTATTTTAGAGGCTTTGTTCAGCGACGTAGTCTACACTCAAACAGCTGTACTTCCGAGTTACGTTTACTTTAAATCGCGTTTATATTTATCAAAATTATGCTTAATTAAACAGTTTTATTCAGTGTTTGTAAGTTATAATTTAAATTAGTGGTATTATATTTCACTATGTTTAATACCAATTTACAAAATTTGGTCCATTCATTTGAATACCCAATTTGGTAAAGTCTGGTTAAGAAAAGGGGCCAAAATATTATTTTATTAAAATATGAATATCCTTTTCATTGCCTGTCATAACTAGACGTGATGAACCACTGAGTGATTTTAATTCTTTCTATTCTGATATAAGCATTTCAGTGTCTCTGTACCACTGTACAGAGACACTGAAATGCTTATATCAGTCCTGTGCTTTTTTTTTCACACTTAAAAAAAGCACAGGATATTTTTTTTTACTTCTATTAACCCATTCAAATTTTCTAAATATTGCTATAGTTCAGTTATTCCCATTAGATTGGTCGGTATGAATTCAAATATTCGCCTATACATAGGAATGATATTACAAAAGAGATTACGTCAAAAGATTTGCGGTCGGGATTCTTTAGAAAGCACGGAGCGGTAATTTCCTGCAAAGGCTTAAAAGCTCCACAAAACCTTTAGGCTGCTAATTACTACCTACAGTTAGAACGCTAACCAAGTTAATTACCGTCTATTAATTATATAAAACTGCTTATATACTGTAAGTACCTATCTATCTCGACAGTTAAGATTATAAAGTAGTTTTGTAGAAAGTAGTTAATTGTGCTTATAAGCTTATAAATACTCAGAACACAGACGATATCATTTTAAAGTCGGAGGCGGGAGCCATAGCAACTTACTTGCTTATTGTTCCTAAATATTACAATTTAATCATTATTTAGAAATACCAGTTGATTTCATTCATCACAATTATAAAGTAATTCGAGAAAGGAATGTTGAGAAAAATAAAATCTTGTAGACATGCTTATTTAGTAGATATGCTTATTTTTATTCTTGCATAATCCTAAGGGCCACTGATATAAGACACTTAACGCGTCCTGCCAGTACATTTGCACAAAATTGTAATGGTTAAACACCAAATTATTGTTTTTTGTCAAACAAATTAAAAACACTTTCCAAATCATTTTTAGGGTTCCGTACCCAAAGGGTAAAAACGGGACCCTATTACTAAGACTCCACTGTCCGTCTGTCTGTCTGTCACCAAGTCTCCTGAATCGTGATAGCTAGACAGTTAAAATTTTCACAGATGATGTATTTCTGTTGCCGCTTTAACAACAAGTACTAAAAACAGAATAATATTAGTCTGTTTTTGTTGTACAACAAACGTGATTTTTTTGTCGTTTTTAGCTCGATATTAATAAGGACAACAGGTAGATGCCTGAAACATTCACAGAATATTTAGTTGTATATTCACTTTAAAAATAAATTATTAAATTAAAATAAAATAAATATTTAAGGGGAGCTCCCATACAATAATTAAGGTTACAATATAGTGTCTAATGTTGTATAGATTTTGGTATGGAACCCTACGTGCGCGAGTCCGACTCCCACATGGCCGGTTTTTTTTCAACATCGCTTTGAAATTTAGTTGCATTTACAATATTTCAGTAACACTTATTACTACCTACCTTTGGATAAACATAAGACGAATAAACTCAACGATGTGAAAATAAAGTACAAATTTTATTAGGCAGTAAAATGTTGAATTAAATCTTATAATTTTCGGCGTAACGCCTACGGGGGTGCCATAAAATACGATGTGCAAGCGAAGGGCTGACATGAATTTAATTTGTGAAATATGCAGCTTTATTTGAGAGCTGACATTTGTATTAGTTTACGGAAAAATATTCTTTTAAAGTATAAACGTCCTTAGAAATAAGAAATATGGTAGCGATAATAATATTTTAAGTCGTTGTGGCGAAATACTCTCAGAAGATCTTTTCGCAAGATCTGCAAAAGTAATGGAATCCATTAGGGAATTAGAAAAAATAGTATTGTTTAAGCAATAAAGCTCTCAATTCTCAAGTCAAGTTATTATTATGTATCGTATGTACAAGTCTTTGAAAGTCTAAGGGCTAAAAGTCTATCAGCTGCTGTACGAGTATATTGAGCTTTTTAACAATAAAAATTAGGACAGTCCTGAACCTGGTGAAGCGACTTCAAATAGTTTTGAAAGTCTGAATACGGAAGAAGGAGGATGGCGTATCGCACCCGATCTTCCGATTAGAGAGGCTTATATTGTTATAGCAGAGGATTAAAATAGGCTGATTGATATCATGAATAATAAAATTACAATTCATTAACAGTGGTAAGCTCCCTAGCAATATCAGTTAGATAAGACTACAAGTAAAGTATTTACAATTTTTATTTTAAAAAGTAAATATTTCTGCATTGTCCATAAGTATCAAAAAACTGTCTTCTCCGAAGACACTTCATTTGAGCGTGGCCGGTAATCCGAATTTAAGTATGAATCACCAATTACTACTTGTGGGAGGAGATTTTGATGTTAAATGATGGTTTACTGCCAACAATTTAGTGTTAAATGAAAAAAAACGAAATGTATCCGATTTTCTGTGCCCAACGTTAGACACACTGAATGTCAAGTTTTATTAAATAAGGAAAAACTAGATTTTCTTAATGAAACTGTTTTCCTAGGGGTTACGCTAGATTTTGGATTACAATGGGGCGCTCACTTATCATTGCTTTCAAAGCGGCTAAGTTCTGCAGCATATGTTGTAAGGAAAGTCAGCCAATTAACAGACATAGATACTGCAAAACTAGTAAACTATAGTTATTTCCACAGTGTCATGTCCTACGGAATTTTGTTGTGGGGGCGTGCTGCAGAAATAGAAACTATATTCATTCTGCAGAAAAGAGCTATCAGAGCCATTTATACTCTACGTAGTCGCAAATTCCTTAGGGATTTATTTAAGGAAATTAACATCCTGACGGTGCCTTGTCAGTATATTTATGAAAACATTATGTATGTTAGAAAAAAATTGTACCTATTTACTCAACTATGTGAAAGACATAATCACATTACTAAGGAACGAAATAAATTAGTACAATCAAAATTTAGACTAACAAAAGTACAAACATCTTTCATGGGGTATTAAATTCTATAATAAAATACCTCGTAATATTCTTCAACTAAATGAGATGAAATTTAAAACTTGCATTAAACGCACGCTATGTAAACGAGCATATTATAAACTTGAAGATTATTTAGCTGATAAAAATGCTTGGCAAAATGCTGGTCCTGCTCCACAGCCACACTGTAAATGACTGGTGGTCTTAAGAAATATGCATATTCACTTGTATACTAGTTTTTATCTGACATGTTATTTATTAATATTTTTATCATTATTATTGACATTATTAACTTCACAAAACATTGACATTATATATATTATTATATGAATTTGATATCAATTTTTATGTTACATTTAGAAAGTTTTGAATTGTATATGTGAGAACTGCGTAGTTAATAACATATTAAGTTAATTTGCTATATTGCCTGGGGGTTCTGAGTATGTCATGCTCGCCTAGACGTCCTGCTGGTGGTGTATGTGTCGGGTCGTTCTTCAACCATATCAAAGGGGGCCGCCCTTTGATATGGTCGAAGTGGACGATGGCTGGCGCGTGCGTCATGCTCGTGTGAGTGCCGTTGGTTAGGGCTGGTCATCTCCGAACTACTGCTATATTATAGTAGTAGTTTGCGCGACTGTTTATAGTTTAGAACAATACGTTACATTGTTCTCACATTTAATTTGCGCATATAAGCAATGTAACCAAAGACTTGTAAAATAACATTTTGAAAAATAGTGTCCTTCGAGTTTCTTGCCTTTTGCCTTCTTCTACGTATTGGAACAGGCAACTAGCTTCATGACTTAGTCTGACTACTGCTCTTGACAATTCAAAAATACCTATAATGGGTTTAATTGAAATGAATGAATTTAATTTTTGCTTTTGAATAATAATGTCTTACTTTGTTTTATACTTCCCTAAGTTATAAACCAAAAAGAAATACTAAATTTTCGAGTCACTGTTTGATAAATACATTTGTTGTTTTATAAATGTATAGACAAGAAGAGTGTGAGTACCTTTTCTGTTATAAAGCTTCGGCTTAAGAGGGTATGACATTGGGATCGGTCGCTTTTAAAGTATCTTATTTTTGCTATCTACATGATATGCAGTTGAAAATTCAGATAGGTGTAAACTCTCGACCCTTTTCTATTATATTGTAAATATAGCCATGAGTAGCCTTTTTATGGTGTGGAAAACCCTTACGGGTTATCAAGGGTGCAATGAAATGGGTATAGTGGTAGATAAACCATGAAGCTTTTTTTACCAAAAATAAAGTCAAATGAAGAGAAACATCATCCTCCGCGCCTTTTCCCAACTATGTTGGAGTCGGCTTCCAGTCTAACTACAATACGGCCGAACTTTGATATTTTACATGAAGCGACTGCCATAAAACCTCCACAACCCAAGTACTAGGCGATATCGACGTTCTGTAGTTAGACCAGGTTGTCAGACTGTTTAGGGTTTGTATGACACCCGGGACCGACGGTTTAAGGCGAGGCACGGAGGGGTCTCAAGGTGTTAAGAATGGTCACCCATCCTAGACTGACCTGGCTAGTATTACTTAACTTTGCAATGTGCCAACCTACTCGGTTACCACTTAGCCACGAGCCCCTTGTTTATTATCTTAGCGTAATATTATCTTTCTTTTAAATTATCAAATCTAAACCTTCTATTATTATATCTCTATGAATGATTAATATTTCTGTTGAAGAGTTATTTCTGTAGCTCTCTTTTTCTACCTGTTTTAAGTAAAATACGTGAAAAGAATTCTATGTAGCCCCTTTTAAGAAAACTTGGCAAACGCAATTACGTGATATTTGAAATACTTACAATTTATATATAGAAGAAGTGCAAAAAATTACATTTTTTTAAGAACAGGTCCTACAAATGAAAAAAATACGTGAAAACGGCTACATAAACTTACATGCGTCCAGTATACGTGTTGATCTGTCATGGTACAAAAAGTCTATACAATGACAGTTCAACTAATACTGGAAAGGAATAGCTCGATATATGTTACAAATAGGTTTAAGATTTAATGAATTATAGTCAAAATTCGATCATACGACGTACTTTAGTATACATAACAAGAGTTACCTATTATAAGCTTTAACATTTACCTAGAAATTTAGTTTTAAAACTTCTTAAAACATTAGTTGGATAGAATTACAGTAACTAGAGATCGCGTGGTGGTCGAATTTCGACAATGGTTTTTCATTGGCCAGTATAACTTGACCTGTCATTGACTGACTTACTTACCATGACAGGTCAACGCATATACTGGAGTTGTGTAATTTCATTAAGCCGTTTTCACGTAATTTTTAAAGTTGTAAGACAAATTGTTTAAAAATTTTAGCTTTCTGCACTTCTTCTATGAATAAACTGTAAATATTCCAAAATTCACGTTACGCTCGCAAAATTTTCTTAAAAAGGGGTACAAAGAATTCTCTTCGCGTATTAATGATATATATTTTAGCATGCATGTGGGTACACGCTATTGTACGTTTAGAGCACGCAGCGCAACAGCGCAACACCCTATAAGAACATCCGGAGTAGGAAAAATACCAGCTATTGCCCGCGCTTCTCTTGCGTTAAGAGCCATTTCACGTTTTCACGCAATTTTTTAAGATTTAGGTCGCCTAATTTACGATCTTAGGTAATACTTTGAAATTCTAAAATAAATGTAAGAAATAGACTAATCTTTAATCTTGTTGGTTTTCTTAAATGTGATACTTTAAAGATAATGTATCACATTTAAGAAAACCAACTACGTTGATCTGTGGTCATCAATCTCCCACAACTCGTTTAGTGAAAAATCATCGCAGAGACAATTTCCGATTCCAAAATCTAACAATAATATTTATAAATTTGGGTGAAAAAAATACGGTTAGCATCGGACATATCTTTTAATCGTTAAATAATGTACCATTTTCTCAATTATTAATTACATTAATTAGTAAAAAAATAAAGACTTAGTCCAATTTATACGACTTATATCGCAAATTTATCGTGATTTTTTGGTTTAAATAAAGCGTAATTTCAAGAAAATATACTTATTTAAGTAAACTATGTTCTTTGAAGAATCTAGCTCAGCTAGGGAAAGTCCATATTGTACACATACAACTTGGACCACATTTTTTCAATAAAACACGGTAGGGATAATCAACCATAGGCGTTGGCACAACTCAGTGTGCAAGAACACATAATTATAGAAAAATGTGGTCTTTTTATAGACGAGGAACTATTTTATTTAGGCGCCACACCGGATGGATTGTGCGTATCTCACTATTCGGAATTAATCCTGAAACCGCCATACAAACAAAAAACTAAAATGTTTTAAATTGGATAGTCAGGCTCAGGTCGTGATAAACCAAAACCATGAGTGGTATTACCAGGTACAGGGCCAGTTGCACATTACAAAAAAATATATGTTTATTTGCTGTGTGGACTGGTCCTGATTTTACATTGTCGTAAGGGTTGTTAGAGATAACGTTTTTTGGCATGAAAAAATGCTTCCTAAATTGACTCGGTTTTATCAAAATTGTGTATTGCCTGAAGTAATAGACCCTAGAAAAGCAAGATCGAAGCCTTTACGACCAATATACATTTAACATAAGAAAATATATTAAAAGAATTTAGACCCTACTACTTACGACATAACCTATAACTATACGTAAAACTATATATATATACTTACGACATAAAAACGGCTATATTAATGATCTTCCCTATATACTAGATAGTAAACCCAAAATAGCATTATTTGCTGAATGCAAATCATTAATTTATAAAGTAGATAGACGAGCCAATAGCTTTGCCGATGTAAATAATATTTTTCATCGAGTACATGACTGGTTTACTGCCAACAATTTAGTGCTAAATGGGAAAAAGCTAAATGTATAAGATTCTCTTTACCTAACGATAAACATAGTGAATGTGATATCTTATTAAAAAAGCAAAAGTTAGATTTTGTAAATGAAACTGTTTTCTTATGGTTATTGCTAGATTCGAGATTACAATGGGGCCCTCACTTAACATCTCTTTCGCGGCTAAGTTCTGCACCATATGCTGTAAGGAAAGTTTGTCAATTCATAGACATAGACACTGCGCGACTAGTATACTTTAGTGTCGTGTCATACGGTATTTTATTATGGGGGCGTGGTGCAGATATAGAATCGAAATTCATTCTGCAAAAAAGAGGTGAGAGAGCCATTTATAATATACGTAGTCGCGAATCCGTCAATGGTATTCCTGACGGTGCCTTGTCCATATATTTATGAAAACATAATTATGTTACTAAAGATGGACATAAATTAGTTCAACCAAAATTTAGGCTAGCAAAAGTGCAAACATATTTTATGGGGTACTGCGTTAAATTCTATAATAAAATACCTGATAATATTCTTCAACTAAATGAGAAGAAATTTAAAATTTGTATGAAACGCACGCTATGTAAACGAGCATATTATAAACTAGATCATTATTTAGATGATAAAAATGCTTGGCAAAATGCCGGTCCTGCATTGACATTGTAGTTATGATACGCTTTTTATTTCTTGTTAATTAGAAAAAATTTAATTGTACATGTGAGAACTGTGTAGTCACAAGTATTTAGTTAATTTTCTATGTTGCCTAGCAGCTCTGTGATTTTTATTTTAGAACAATATTATGTTAATTTATCCTCACATTAAATTGCACTTATAAGCAATGCAACAGGTAACTAAAAAAAAAAAAAACTTTGTAAAAAAATACCATGTTGAAAAAGAGTGTCCTTGGAGTTTCTTGTCTGTTCTTCTCCATAGGATCTCCGTTTTGGAACAGGCAACTAGCTTCACGACCGACTTATACTGACTGACTCCTTCTGACAATTCAAAAATACCTAAAATGGGTTTACTTGAAATAAATAATTTTGATTTTGAAACGCATACATTTTTTTTGTTTTATCTACACAAATATTCGTGTTTTATTTTTAGTCTAATTCTATTGCATAAATGAAATCATTTTTTTAATAAATCTCTAATAAAGGTGTATTACGATTATAACAGCTCAAGATTGTTTAGTCTGTCTCGTCACTTGCGCTACACTGCTTGCATTGTGTTTGTGTGAGTTACTACGCACACATGCAAAATGCTGCCGTCGTTTACCTAAACTCGAGCATTCAAATTTTGTGAAATGGCTCTTAATAAAATTTTGCCAACTGATTCAGGTTGATGACAGACTAAAATTTATTTTTTATGTACCCATGTCAACGTGTATCTAAAATTTAATGATGATTGTTTGAATTAAGCGGTGGTAGCGTGATGGCTAAGGTTTCAGACTTGCGATCAAGTGGTTGCGGGTTTGCAGCATTTTCGCTGGAGGGGTTAACAAGAATACTAGTATGTAGTAGTAATGTGTGACCCACGTTGCTAGTACTTATACGTTTATTAAAAAAAAAAAAAAAATGTCAAATCGGGGAAGTGCTGCAAACAAACTCACATTCGTATTAATACTATTAAAAGAGATGTACAATGAATCAGTAAACACTATTGCGTTATAATTACTGAAATATATGATTCCCAACATGTACCGGTTGGTGCGGGATAATTGAATCCAGTTGTGGACCAAACGGCTATGATTGACCCACAATAAATAAACCAATGCAGCAGTTAATGTGTTTGTGTAAATCATTATACAGTAATGAGTTGTTGTTTAAGCAGATTATTGGTTCATTATCTGTTTATTGTTGACAAACTGTTGCCTGCAGCTTGTATTGCAGATACAAATATTAAATGTCTTTGTGCTTCCAATTTTTGGGACTGATTTTTTAGGAATGTGGAAATGTTGTACTTGTTATTTTATGTGTTTGATTAATTAAAGAATACTAAATTTGTGAAAAAGATATTTTGAATCAAATCAAAGTACTTCTAAATAAAAACGCTTACGATGCACGATGTGGATGCGGACTGCCCAAGACCGGGATAGTTGGCACTCCTTGGGGATTACGATAAGCCTATCGCCGTCCACTGCTGGACGAACTCTTTTACGCAAAAACGGCTAAACGGATCTAGATAAAATTTAGCACACAGGTAGATTAAAGGCTACTTTTTATCCCGGAAAAATAAACAGTTCCCGTGGGTTAGATTTCACCAAGACTTCGTCTGCACAGTAAAAAACATAACAATTATTTTTTATATCCCTTCTTCTTTGCTCATTTCCACTTTATGTGGGGTCAGCTCTCCTAGTATGTCTGCGCCCAGAGGTTCTGTCTTGGGTATTTTTGGTCATACTGGTCCATCAGGTAGAGGGAGGTCGTCCTTGCCCTCTTTTGTACTCCGGAAGGCTTAGCACTTTCTTGACGACAAGATTTTCGTCTCCGCGCATAACGTGAACAAACCACCTCAGCCATCTCTCTATAAATTTCTCGGGTAAAGAGGCTACCTTAAAGCTTCCGTAGCTATATTCATTCTGGATCCTGTCCAACTTTGTTACCCCTCCCGACCAGCGTAATATCTTCATTTCTATTGTAATATCTTATATGGATCTTTGTTTACTTTTGACACGTTGAAAATCTCGGCATCTAACTGATTTTTTTTTACCTAAACTCACGAAATACAACCAAAAAAACTCTCGTACCAACTTTCATCTTCTATTTCACCCTCTTCGAGTATTATTTTTGTGACAAGAAATAGTCTAATATCCTTCTTCAAAGTCACTTCTATCTCTATACCAGTATTCTTGGAAATTGTTTCAATAGTTAAGGTGTGAAAGCGTAACAGACTGATAGATATTTTTCCTTGATAAAAAGTAGCATATATGCTATTCTTTATTATAATCTATCTCTGTGCCAAATTTTATCCCAATCCGTTCAGCCGTTTTTGCGTGAAAGAGTAACAAACATCCATTAAACCATCCTCACAAACTTTCGCCTTTATAATATTAGTAAGATCAGTAGATATAGGATTCCTTTTTGGCTGTGTCAAGTATTTAACGGCCCTAAATAACGAATTGAAAATATAATGTGTAATATGACTACAACTTTATATAACAAGTCATATAACTTGCATTATTAATCGAGTTTGTTCTGACAGTTTGCATTTGCGATTTAAAAATCTAAACTGTCTTTTTTGTACCGACGAACTTGTTTGTATGACATATCTACTAGCTGTGCCTGGCCCCGGTGCCGTGGGAATATCGGGATAAAAAGTAGCCTATGTGTTAATCCAGGTCACCAGCTATCTACATACCAAGTTTCATCGTGATCGGTTCAGTAGTTTTTGCTTGAAAGAATAACAAAAATACATACATCCATGGATCCACACATCCATACATCTATACATCCTCACAAACTTTCACGTTTATAATATTAGTAAGAAGTCGTCCAAAACAACTGCCCTCGTCACAATTTTTTTCAATTAAACTTCAAAATAATCATTCAACAGAAATCTTCGTAACATTATGTTCGTTCCATAAATTGATGGCAATTTTTTAAAATATTTTACAACGCTTATGTACGCTAATAATATAAATGATTCTTTCGAATATTCATTTTTACTAATAGTATTTGAATATTCAATTTTACTAATAGAATGACATTCAGTCATATCAGCAACGTAAAAAGTGGATTTTTCATTCAAACCAAAAGGTATGAGAAAACCGATAATAACATGATAAAACTTTCAATATGAATATTGGAAAAAGAAAAATGTAAAGTAATTTCAATGTCTAAGAACGACCTCATTATTATTTTGTTGGATAGCAAAAATATATGCCATTTTTCGAACATTCTTCGGTAGTTATAAGTCTTCGAAGTTTTCAATTGATAATACATATTCCATTAAATGTATTTTGTTAGCTACCGTTCTTTGACATTTCGTGCGATGCATAAATTGCCTTTTTTACCTTTGAATAAAGTAATTACTAGGGAAAAAATCTAGATTATGTGCGAGCCTCGGCGAATTGATGAGTTGTTTGATGGAGACACTTTAATTTAAATATTTATCAGTACCTTAGACATGCTTATAAAATTTTTAAAATGTCTAACATTACATGAAATGGAAATCTTATAAAAAAATCATTTTAAGATTAACTTTTTTTTTCTTAGTAATTCTGATCAGTAAAGCATACGGTACGAATACGAATCGACACCTGTAAAGCATTTTTAAAACTAAAAAAAAGACCTATAAAAATATTAAAGCTGCCTGAATTAGTTCAAAGACGGCTGACGCCATTATATATTATGTTCTAAAGCTACAAATTACAATGGCTATTGTGTTTTCCTTGTAGCCTCGTTGTGTCTCTGATTGCAGAGACAGTTTGAATCGAAAGGTCACCTCTATTGAGACGTGACCTTTTAATTCAAACTTGCAACTTATCTATTATTTGCATTTACCATTATATAAAACATAAGTAAACAGTATATACAACAGGTAAATATTAGTCAATGTAAATGTCAATATAATCTGAAGATTAAACAAATACTGAGATACGTAGATTTACGGCAACAAACTGTTTTGATGCTCGCAAATTAAGTTACGCATTTTGGATTCATCGACAAATATATATCCGATGATTCAGAAATGCGTAACTTAATTTTCAAAAAGAAAAATGTATTAGTCAGCAGATTTTTTTTAAATAATATCTGGAACGGCTTTAAGCAAAAAAATATTAATATGTGTTGTAGGAGACATGGTTCGCAAGAAGCCATCGGTTGTTATCGAAAGCAAAAAAACAGAAGAGCCAACGCTTAAAAAAAATATCTTAGCAGTTGTATATAGAATATTTTTTGATAAAATAAAATGTTTTGCTATTTCATAACTCGAAATATAAATTTTAATATCTAGTTTTCATATATGAACCGTATGACTTTTTACGTTCTTATTAGGATCGCAATTGGAATCCAAAAATCACGATGTCTTACTACACAGTGTATTATACATTTATGTATATCATGTTTACAAAAGTATAAACGAATGGATAGAGGAGATTTGCATTACATTTGAATGCCTTACACATTTTCTGATTGAATTAAGTAGGTACACAAAGAAAGGCAAGTTGTAGATATGATTTTTTTTTCTTAGTTACTATCCCACTGCTGGACAAAATCCTTCAATATATCTTTTTCTTTGGGCCGTCCCTAAACAGCCCTGGCGGTATGCGTCGAAGTCATCACGCCACATTTTTCGGGGCCGGCTTAGGTGGCTTCAAGCACCAATTGCGTGGGGACTTACCCAGCGGTCATCACGTCCAACGTCCCACGTCCGTCCAATCCCACTGGAGCCTGGCAGCTTTTTCCCTACATCCATTATTAAGGTTTTGGAGCACAGCAGCGAGACGGCGAACAAACGGGGCCTTATGGTTGAATTTCGATCATGGTTTATTTCATTGGTCAGTATAAGTTGAACTGATATTGTATAGCCTTATATATATATATACTGGACGCGCGTATCTTAGTAAGACAAAAATTGAAGCTTTCGACACTTTTTCTATCTATAAAATGTAATCATTCTAAGTAACATAAATAACACGCTAATGCGTCTGCAGTTTTTTTTAAAGGGGGAACAAAGAATTTTCTTCACGTATAATATAAAGATACACCTACTAGATATACGAATTTTAAAATATAAAATAGTAATAAAAAAATTGATGAGACCGTTCTCATTTTAACTTGGTCAGGAAAAGTTTACCTGAAAAATATTACTCACAACGTACGATACGTTGTTTGAAATTTTACGCCCTACTTGTCCAGACTGCGGGTATCGAAATTTCTAAACAGCGCATTTTTCTACTATTTATCCAAAAATAAAAATGCGTGGAAATCCAAAATTTAGGTATTTTAGTTTTTTTTTAAATTATTGGGGGCAAACGAGCAGACGCGTCACCTGATGGTAAGTGACTACCGTCGCCCATGGACACCTGCAACTCAAAAGTCACAAGTGCGTTGCCTGCCTTTGAGATAGGAGTACGCTCTTTTCTTGAAGGTTTGAAGGTCGTATCGGTCTGGAAATTCCGCAGGCGACAATTTGTTCCATAGATTGGTTGTGCGAGGTAAAAAAGTTTCTGGAGAACTGCACAGTGGTGGATTTCCAATTATCCAAGTGATGGGGATAGTTCCTTGACTGGGTTATTATTTGGACGAATCAAAGACGGTTATAAAATACATTCATTGTAATGCGAGTGTATATAAATAGATATAAATGATTGGCTACCTGTCATGATAGCAAGGTTTATATATCAGTCTTCTCAAGTCAAATGAACTATTACACACCAAATACAATATCAAAGGTCACATTACCATGTTCCAATAATTAATTAAATAACGCAATAACAACATTATGTCTTAGACAATTTACACATAATCTTAGACCCTGCCCGTTCCTCTCGAGGTAGTCGTTTTCCCTTCATACGGTTTACAAGCCACAATTTAATTATTCGCAAACATACATCGTCTTTGAGTTTCTGTTGGGGTTTTGTACTGAACTAGTGAATCCTTGTGGGTATGTGTGTCTGATTTAGGAATTAATTAACTACTTAAATTTAATTCCTCATTCATATCTTAGCTTCCAAAGGTATACATTGAAGTGATTCAAAATCTATTTTTTTAAACCACGAGGATATAGGGCACAGCACGGTATGAGCCGAAGAGGTAGTCCTTCCACCCTACAAAAAACGCAGTTAGTGATTGATCGTGGTTGAGCCATACTTCGGCACGCAATGGGCCGGGACCACATTACTACCATAGTGCGGTTACTAGAGGCCCTAACTCCTCACCTCCCCCATTCTTTTCCTACTCCCACCTTAAAGGCTGGCAATGCACTGGTGACTCTTGAGTTGCAGGTATCCATGGGCAGCGGTAGTCACCTACCATCAGGTCTCCTTCTGCTCGTTTGCCCCCTATACCATAAAAAAGAGACTACTAAGGTAGAGTTGTTTTTCCTACCGGTAAGTCAGGCCAGAACTCCGGGGCAGAGAAAATAAGTTTGGCATGGCGATAGTAACACCACTAGTTTTGAGAATATTTATAACGCTGGTAACACTTCTTCTGGTGAGCTGCGTAATTGTTAACCGATTTAGTTGTAAAAAAAAAACTATTACTTCTATGCATGTAATAATGTAAAAAAATAACCATATGATAGCCCTAGGATGCTCCTGTGCTTATGGAAAGAAGTAGGCTGGCTTATTATCTGAACAGAGCCCAATACCAGTATCACTCAAGAAAGATTTATTTTAAAATAACTAATAACAATCCTGTATCTGTAAAAAACTCAAAACTTTTCCATGTTTTTGCTTTTTGCAAAAAATTCATAAATACCTTTGGCCTTTGTCATTCTAGCGTGAAATAATAGCAATTACTAATCATCACGGAAGACGTACAAACAAACATAGTTCTCAAATGCTTCTAGTTTGGGAGCACGTTTGTGAAGCTGGAATTATTTTGTAAAATACAATACTAGTGTGTACTGTGAGTGATATGTTTAGTTGTTATACTGAGCCTGCTCATGTACAAAGTAGATTTGGAATTGCGTCATAAATAAGGTAAAGCTTTACTGTAAAAGTACCTATATTGGAAAATAAACTAGTTTTCTTGTGTAAAGAGTTTGTTATTTATAGTTTTACCAGCGATCCGCTCCGGCTTCGCACGGGTGTAATATAGATACTAATGAGGTGAACAATTATCGTTATATGATTATACAAATTAAGACAAAACAATATTAAACTATACGTATAAACCTTCCTTTTGAATCGCTATACCTATTGGTGAAAACCGAATTAAAATCCGTTGCGTAGTTTAAAAGATCTAAGCGTACAAACAGCGGATGGCGGAAGCGACTTTGTTTTATAGTAAGTAGAGATAATTAAAGACCGGGTTAATTATTTCCTCATATCGATCAAATGTTTTTAAAAGGTTAAACTAATCCTCTAGAAACCTGTGTAAGTAAACTAAATAATTCAGTAAATTTTATAGCATTTGTCTTCTTTTCAATCACACCACCTCAGTAGAGTTAATGAACGTAGCATATCTGGTACGAATAAAAGTTAACCAAAGAATCGAATTGAATGTCTCATACAAGTTTGCCAATTGAAAAGAAAATTGCGTGTGTACCGCACGACTAACGTCGGCCTGCTGACCCTTTCAACATGGATATGCTAGACAGCTCCGACCCTTTTAGCTTAATATACTTTTATATTCAAGGCTTACTTTATTTGTTTCTGTTGCTTAGTTGACATATATTGATCTTAAAGCGAATGATTTTTTTTATCTAATACCAACCTGTTTTTGTTGCTGTATATTCATTTTTTGGCCGTCGCTCTTTTGTTTTTAGTGCAGATAGATAAAATAATATTAAAAATGAATAGGTATAACGCCTGGATTGAAAATATTAACATTTAAACTTTCTCGTCCCATGATATATAATTAGGTACACGGAAACTAACGCAGTAATGTAACAGATATTACATAGATTTGAATTGCCTGACATTTTGACCATCAGTGGTGCACGCCATCCGTCGTCTAATCCGTGAGGTAGAAGGTTCTTCATCCACCCGTACATTTTCGATATTTTTGATGTTTTCGTTTCGCCATGTACCATCACACATCAACTGTTTCTGCGACTGCGCATAAAAGTGAGGTGGTATGTTTTTTATCACTGGATTCCACGCTGTTGATAATTTAAACAACGAACATGCCCTAACCTGCAAAGGTCACAATGTTTTAATCACATGACTTCTATACAGGTATGGAGACATAATGTACATACCTATATAAGAATAGACTTAAATGAAATACGTGGTTCCCAATTCGTCTCATTTTTATGTGCCTGTCCTGATCCTTTTTAATTTATTTGATTAAAAATACCCTTGAAAATGTGTAAATAGTAAATGTAATTTCAAATACTTGCAGTGATGTAATTTAGGTTTTTCTGATTAAGAACATTCCGTCAGTCTGAAAATTTTACGGTTTTCATTAAGATTTATTACATTTTATTTCACGTAAGTATTGGACCAAACGAGAAAAAGAAATTGCTGTCTCTTTTCATCGACTTTTCTCCCGCATTTGACAACCTTAAATATAAATAGCTCATAAAAACATTAAATTAATGCGGAGCTCGTGGACCGCTTCTTGAAGGTGTGACAACTACCTAAGCAATCGATCTGACACCGTAAAGATAAGTAACACGTTCAGTGATCACATAACATCTACTCAGGGCGCGGCTCAAGGCTCGGTACTGGGTCCGTTACATTTTTCACACTACATTAAAGACACGAGTGATGTCATTGGAAATTGCAGTTGTTATCAATTCGCAGACAACACCTGTCTTTTGATATCGAAAGACTCTAACAAAGCCCTAGAACAATTGCAGATGGATTTTGATAAATCTTTATAAATGGTGCCACGGCTTATAACTTGTTTAGAACTCCAGCAAAACTAAACTCCCCATACCTCGAAACTCGAAGTATTAAAATTTAGTAGCGTGTACCATCTTCATTTTCCATCAGATGAGTTGAAAGACAAACGCTTATTTCATTTCATAATAGTAATAAAAAATATACAAGTGTCCCAGTTTAAAAATTCTTGACAATCAAACGTGTTTAAGCTTAAATATAGATAGCAAATTCACTTGGAATGCTCACATAGAACACGTTTTCAACCAATTGAGAGCGAAAATGATAATAATAAAAAATCGAATCCCTTACAAACTTAAAATAATGCTGTACGAATTGTACAATTCATTAGAACGATCTTACAATATGGTCTTAGTTCTTACGAACGGATCTACATACAATTCGTACTTCAATGAAATATATAACCTCTAAGTAAAAATACATCCGGAAATCCAGAACCAGCACACTGACGACCATAGTGGTCTTTTCTAACAAACAACAAAATATTACCGGTTCAAACACAAGTAAAATGTCTATAACAAAAAAGGTTTCTGTTGCACGGCACGTAAAAACAAATAGAACACTGTACATACGCGTGCGATTACCGGAAATCAGTTATGCACAAAGCGCGCTAACAATATGTATGGCGAGAGAACGGTAGCTTACCTCCTTCCTCGACTGATATAACCTACTGACGGACTTACTTGACAACCTCAAAGCGAATAATATTGAAATAAACTCGGGACTTGTTTTCTAAATTAACCATAAATAAATGTATTTATCTGCTCCAGTATACTGAATTATAACAGTACGGCTCGTGGCTAAGTGGTAACCGAGTAGGTTAGCACATTACAAAGTTAAGTAATTCTAGCCAGTTCAGTCTAAGATTGGTGACCATTCTAATCACATTGAGATCCCTCCGTGCCTCAAAGAGCACGTTAAGCTGTCGGTCCCGGGTGCCATACAAACATCTGTGGCATTCGTTACGGGTAGTTGGAGCCCTAAAAACTCCGACAACCTGGTTTAACTATAGAACTTCGATATCGACTAGTACTTGGGTTGTGGAGGTCTGATGGCAGTCGTTTCACTTAAAATATCGAAGTTCTGCCGTATCGTAGTAAGACTGAAAGCCGACCGCAACTTAGTTGGGAAAAGGCTCTGAGGATGATGATGCTGAATTATTTTAACCTATTATCAGTTCTTGCCCAAAATGATTTCATTTACTAACTTCTTTTCTTTAAAATATTACAATGTTACACCTAAACACTTTATGTATCGATTACTTATCTGGACGAGAACTACAGCTGGTATTTCCTATAAACCTTAGTGGTACTACAGTATCTTAAAAATTAAAGTTATTTTATGTATCTATCTTTTAAGCGTTAAATAAATTAAAAAAAAAAACAAAATAATAGTATATTTATTCGGATTAAGAGCATGTGTCTCCCGAGTTTTGATTTTAACGGGGTCTTATTACGTTTAATCCAAGATTTGACCGAAAAAATAATTAAAGTTTTTGTAAAGGTCTGCAGAGACCTTTACAAAAAAACTTTAATTATTTTTTCTCAGACCTTTTGTGAATCGAAGGTCATGCAAATCGGGAGGGGACGTCAGGGCAACATACAAACATCGCGTTGAATAAAAACCTTCTTCTTTAAGTCTGTTAACAACAATGGGGTCTTTTGTTCTGAAAAATCTGATTAGATCTACGTCTCATTATATTATACTTGTGTCTACAGTTTATTATGTCAGATACTACGTCTCAAAAGCAATGTAATATAATAGCTATCTTGTAGTTATTGCTCAATTAACAATAAAAATAAATAACATATCTACTCTCTAGGGTTACCACACAGAATTATTCTGAGTAGTCTGAATCAAATTTTCTCCTTGGAAATCAAGAAATACGTCAGACTTCAAGTCACATAGTAAATTACGTTTTCCTTTACCCACTGCAAAGGAATCATTGTATTAAAGGGGAGAGAAGTTCCTCGTATTCCGCGAAGTTATTCCACGTAGGAAGTAGGTGTAATATACAATAGGCGTTCCAAGTAGGATATAACTCAAGAAAGCACAAAGAGATTGATTATTTTTTCCTTATAAAACATTATAATCTACCTGAGGATTATCGATTATTGAACGAGAAGAATCAAGGTTGTTTTTATTTTATTATTATTATTATTTATATCACGACAACCAAGTCGGGATAAAAAATAAAAAACTGCGGGGTAGCTCTTTGAAATCATCATAACCTAAAATAACATATTATATTAGTCATAATCAATATAATCTCCACCTCCTCTCCTTCTTATATCTTGGACATTGTTGACAAATAACTTTCGTCTACCAACCCTGGATTTATTGGCATACCAACGCAACAAACCGCTGTCGTAAAATGGAATGGAACCGATATCACTGACGGTTCATTTAGTTAACAACTTCCTTAATTAATACTAAGCAGTCACGAATTACGTTCATTATTAATGCATAAATCATCCCCCAAATTTTGGGAACGGTAAATTAAAATTCCGCAAGTTGAGGCAATAAATAAACATGTTGTCAACCTGTAATTTTACGATGTAAGTTAAATCATTCTTAATAACTTTATAATAAAATTTAGGTAGATAGATTTTAGTGATCATTTTTAGGCCTCAAAAGCGTCTGTTTTGACATACACTAACACTGAACACTAACGAACACTAACGGTGGGGCTAAACACAAGTTTAAAGTCGCGCAGCGGGTAATGGAGCGAGCTATGTTTGAAGTTTCTTTGTAGGATAGAATTCATAATGAGGTCATTCGACAAAGAACCAAAGTTATCCACATAGCACGCAGAACAAGAATACTGAAGTGGCAATGGGCTGGCCACATCTACTGAAGGACCGATAGCCGTTGAAGGAAACGGGTCCGAGGGTGGAGAGCACAAATCTATAAACGAAAGGTAGGACGTCCACAGCCAGTTGCACTGACGACCTGAGGAAGGTAAGTGGGATTGGATGAGGAGGTGCTATGACGCACGTTGGGATAGGCCTCTGTCCAGCAGTGGACTGCAATAGCCTGACTGAATTGATTTGATCCGGTAATGGTACGACACAGCATAACCAACCTTATGTTTGAGAACAAGAAACTACTGTTTTTTTGCGGTCTTCATCAATACGATACTACGTACATAGTAAATGGTAACACTCACAAACAGAAATCTCGTTTATAGAAGATATAAGATAGATAAATAACGACTCTTAAATGTATATTTAAGTACTTTTTAACTCGTAAAAAAGCGAATTCGACAATTAATATTTACAAATATTGTCCATTCTGTCTTCTACTGATGGCATATAAAGAAAAGAAGTAATTAAATTAAGGTAAAATGTAACCAATACTAAGAGTAAAATTAACTCAAACCCATAATATTCTGCACGCGTAGAATTAATAAAACTAGTGCTTTTTTCGTCTTTTAATTTTTTCATTTTAAATTACAAAGAATAACTGTTTCTACGTGAATTCAGGATGACAACTCGGAAGTATAAAACTTGAGCACAAAATAAAAATTTACTTAAATTATTCAGTCTAGACACTTTAGAGATGAATTTAACTAACTAATTAAATAATCCCTTGTTTATAATATAAATATTTCCATAAAAGTAACGATATATTACGATACGTAGAAAATTAGGTTAGTATTGCCTTAAAAAAATATCAAGAATTCATGAAAAAGTCATTAAGATTTATGTCAATGAATAGGTAAACCTTCTTTTGTTCATTGGCTTAATTAGTGACTTAAGATAAATATTTCTTAATTTTTGTTGTGACATTATCAGCATGCTTCGTTCTGTTCCCTTTAAGGTTACTATTTATGACAAAAAATAAACTTGTTTATCCATTTATTATATATCACGTGAAATCCAGTATTTGAGAGTGTCCATGATTTGAACGGGTTAATTTGACACTGCAGCTAGTGTCCGATTGGGGTGACGCCAATCTTGTTAATTTAAACCCTTGTAAAACACTGGCATGTCTTTTTTTGGGGAAAAAAGATACTTTCGAATTTACACCCACTTTCGAAGGTGTGTCTTTACCAACTACGGATCATCTAGGGCTTCTGCGCATTACAAGGCAAATTTAACTTCGGTCAACAAATCCAGTCCATGGTATAGACAGCTTCCAAAAAATTGGGCTCTTTTGGAACTGATTGGACCCTCTCCATTCCTTCATCGAACGACTAGACGCAGACAGAGATTCCACCCTTTCATTGTCGAAACACCAAAAAGTCAAACGAAACGTTTTGCCAGGTCCTTTTTGATTCGAGTGGCCAATATCTGGAATAAACTGCCTGCGTCTATTTTTCAAGACAATTATAATCTTGGAATGTTTAAGAGTAAATAGGTTTCTCTTGTTTAGGCTTGTACCATCCTCTTCTTCATCGTCACTTTCCATCAGGTGAGTTGGAAGACAAACGCTTATTCCATTATACAATAAAAAAATATATATTACCCCTTTAAAACTAGTTTGGGTTTTGTAGACTAGAGTAAAATATTTGCTCTGAGCCACTGTACCGGAGAACAACTACATTCTAGGTTTATTATAAAACTAGCCGTTCCCCCATTTTTGTCTGCATTTATGGCCTATGTTCCGCTCCTATTGTTATAAGTTAATAGACTATATCCTTACTAAAGAAGTAATATTTACATATATTTTTTTTTTTTTCGTGTGGAAACCTCACCGGTCATCACCTCACCATGGCTATTGGTGAAGTGGTATGTCGGACAATACAAAAAGAATTGTTCCAATTTAGTTATAGTTTCAGATATAAGCGCGTTTAAACAAACAAACAATCAAGCAAAAAAACTATTTTAATACCACAACCGGAAACTACAATAATGTCCTCGCGACACAACATTTTAAAACCATTTTACATTCTCGTTACGTAGCATTTAACGAGATAAAGAGCTAAATAAAACACACAGTATTTACCATGCACTTCTCTTCTAACGGTTCCACTTTAATCAGTACCGTATAAATTAGCTGCGGGCTAGCTACCGTGAGTTTCTTGAAATCCTTATAGTACTGGACTCTTCTTTCGTGTGTGAGGCAAATAAAATACATTTTTATTAGGAAAATTGTTTTAGCAGACTTCAAAGACATCCTGTTTTGATGGTCAATTGTGCACCGATTTTAGTTATTCGCTTTTCTTGTATAGATTATCTCTCCTGAGTTGGCCATTAAATTTATGCAACTTCCTACATTATAAGTTTTTATTTGATAACAATTCGATAACTATTTTTTTACTGTAGGTATTAGATATGTATACAATAATTTTCAAATTGCAGACCACGAAAATTTGATGAAGCGCAAAAGTCACACTTAAAAAAGACTAATACAATAGGATTTACTTACAATAGGAGCCTGCGAGAGAATTAGATAGAATACAAGTATACAGTGCTTCCTATAATCTTCGTATGCTTCGAACCCTTCAGAAAATGCGTCTTTTTGGTTTGGTTTTGGTTTTTTAATTTGGTTGGTTAATTAATTTAGAAGTTTCACTTCTGCCGTGTGTGAATTGCACACATACTTTTTTTATACATCTATATAAATAAAAATGAATCGCCAAATGTGTTGCTAAGCGCAAAACCCGAGAATGGCTCTACCAATTCGGCTATTTTTTTTTTCTAATTTTCCTAAAGGCACAAAGAAGGTTCTTATGGAGAGAAAAAATATATTATCATGGAACGCGGAAGTTTAAAAGTTAGAATGTTTACTCAAGTCAAAATACTGTACTTAATTAATATATGTACAATATTAATAGCAGAGAAATGAAACTTCAACCTAACTCGAAATTCATTATCTATGTCACACACGGCTCCTTATGTTACTGCACTTCTTTGACACATTTATACGGTCTATCTCTTCAGTTAGTACAAATAATCGAGAGTGCCTAACAATCCTAAGCAAATATCGCCTTTTTTCTTTTCTGGCATCAGTTTAGTAGAAACCGTATCTCAGCTCAGGCCAATAAACACTTGACGAAGGTGGCTATCTGTCAGTGTGGGAATTCGAAGCATTCGACCGATATGTTATCGTAACATAGATAAGAAAATAAATGTAAGTATCGTAAGCTCTTGTAAGTAATGTAAAAAATCCATACCTATGTATATATATTTACAAATACAGGGTTAAGGGTAATATGTCGGCAATCGAATAAGGGGATGAAGAGGAGATCGTTTGCAACCAAATGATTATAACTTCTGGTATGTTATTGCATGTCGTTGGCTAGTTAAGAAGTTGTACCATCGGCCCTTCGGTTTTAGATCATTTGACATCACAAAACAACAAGGTTGATTTTCCCGTGCAATAATATTCTGACAGTTTATTGTTAGAAATAGGTTCAACGTTATCGCTATTGTGATTACACAGAAACTTTTGTCAAAACTGGTAGACCATTTTCTTTGTCCACTGTGCATATTTTATAAATGTTCTGTTGGTAATGTACTTAATTGTTTTTTTGCAAAAATCGAAGTAGTATTAAGTCAAAAATCCTGTAAAAAAATATGAAAATTGTAAAGTTTTGTACCTCTGCTTTAAAAATAACTGCAGATTATTTTCATTTTATGATTGATTATTATGTCCTGAAGTGATAGCAAGCAGACAATATATCAATAAAAAGTAATACCACACTTTTTTTTTACACATCTCAGACACGGCCGTCTCATCCCAAACTAGGCAATGCCTGTACTATGGTAACCAGACTGTTAATAAATACATACATTTATAGATAAATTTATAGATATTACACCCAGACACAGAACAAATGTATATTACTATGTTCTGTACTGATGGTATATGTTTTATGTTATTATTTTCGAGGTACATATGCCAGTACTGGGAACCTTTTGAGAAAGGTCTCATGAGTAATGTGGAAAAGATTCCCAGCCCTTGTAGAA
This sequence comes from Euplagia quadripunctaria, assembly GCA_963859945.1. NCBI lineage: Eukaryota > Metazoa > Arthropoda > Insecta > Lepidoptera > Erebidae > Euplagia > Euplagia quadripunctaria. The sequence continues at coordinate 6,058,096 of OY982571.1, read as the reverse complement.
GTTTCAGACGATTCGTTGTCCTATCACTGGAGACCACAGCCTTGACATAAAGCGAGAGCTAGTGAGATTCCCCCGTAATATTGCATGGAGGTGATGTTAGCTGTTGCTGTAGCGGAAAGGGAACGAGACAGCACTAGTACTTTCTCGTCCTGCAGAAGACACCACACTGCACAGTCCAGAATGATATGAGACCTCTATGAGCACTCGGCCGGCCCGAGATCCTAGCAGAAGTTGGTCTGAGACTATGGCGTGATATGTTCCACACACGCCTCTTGAAAGCAGGGGGCAGTAGGGGTTTGGGGATACTCCCACACTCTGTGGTTTGCCCTTACATGACAGGTAAGGTCTGCGTTTTTGTTGTTGTAATATTCTTTTTTTTATTGCTTCATGTAATAGGCGTTGCGTGTGTTGTAGCCTTCTTAGGGCCGTACTAATTGTCAGAGCAGGCGGTGGCAAACTAATATTCCGTAGTGGCCCCACCTGCCATACATTTTCTAACATTTATGTTTCTGATCTTATCCATTTTATTTTATAGAATACATATTTTCAAAATGTTTTTTGCTTTTTAGTTACCACTTATTATTTATGTAATGCAGTCGTGTTTTATATATTTTAAAAATTTAATTTGTTTACGTGAATATCAGAAAAACATCAAATTGAATAATGATTCTTCTTACGGATTATAATTATTTAAATGCTTATCACTTCATATAAAAGATAATTTCTCACTCTCTTCAACACACCCAATCGAAATTTCCTCATTTTATAAATTAATATTACAAAAACTTACGAACCCATTGCGATAGGATCATTAAAATAAACAACCAATTTGTTATTTTTTTATTAATTTACTTACGATTATGAGAGTAAACTGTTCTTATACGTGCTAACCACGGAGATAAAATGCGTCCACCCTGAAAAAATAGATTAAAACCTGTTAGAAACCCATTTCAATTATACCCAATAAAGTAGATTAAAATTTTAATTAAAAAAATCTTCTTTGATAGTCAACTTTTTGCTACGAAGATCAAAAGGGTTCGGCTTAGAATTAAATCTGTGAAATGAAATTGTACTATTCTATTTAATAGTTAAATAACTTTTAACAGATTTTGTGAATTTAGCTTAGGAACAAGTGTCAGTTTGTGACTGAAGGTTAATTGAAAAAATAGAAATCCATTATTTAAATGGAATATAGCGAAAAGTTATAAAATCATTCCTCCCTTTTTAACAATGACTTCCAATTTATACATTTTACTGAAACAAACTCTTAAGCGACCCGAAAAACCAATAACTTTTCACATTAAATAAACTTTTGAAATTTACATGAAAGTGCTTTGAATTTTGTAAAGAAAGAAAAAACTTGGTGCGTTCACAATAAACAAAGACTATATTCGTGTTTTCAATTTACAGACATCTTTTAGTAGTAGGTACTATTTTACCTTGATAAGTTGTCGAATTTGGGTTTGAAATCAATTGAAACATCCAAGCTAAATTAAAATATGTAATAATAGAAGCTTTTTTTTTATTATAGCAATGAACCTTAATAGCCATACAGCATTTAAAAGCCAATTAAGAAAATTTGTATGCTAATTATATTCCTCCCCCCCCCAGCTTCGGCCCGGAGTAGTATGCTTTAGGTATTTTCTGGCACATTTGTTATAAACAAATATTCATTTTGAAGCTATGCCTCTGTCATACTCCAGTCAGAGCACGGTTGCCGCCCAGAGAAATGTGAATCATTTCATACAAAATTATGTTATAAATATTCGAATTACCCTACCCGAGGTCGAGGCACGGCCCGGTCGTTTGCAGTGCCCAGCTACTGCTGGTACCTGCTCTACTCCGAACAAACAACACCAGTAGTAAACTACTTACCGAGACCTATAATCATGACTGTCACCATCCACACTAACGCTATCGTGACAGAGTATCTTCCTTCTGCGATCAGAACCAATGGTATGGCTATTGAAAGCACTAGTTGCAGACACAGATATATTATACTATGCCATGTGTAGTGGGACATTAAATCTGGATTCTCCTAAAAATAAAAGTACTTATCTATACTATATAATATTATACAGCTGAAGAGTTTGTTTGTTTGTTTGCTTGAACTCGCTAATCTCAGGAACTAATGGTTCGAATTGAAAAATTCTTTTAGTGTTGGATAGCCCATTTATCAAGGAAGGCTAAGCTATAAAACATTACGCTACGACCAATAAGAGCGGAGCAGTGACCATAAACACTGGAGAAACTGCGGGGACGGCTAGTATTAGTATTAAAGTAAGATTGAAGAAAGTTCTGATCGGAATTCGAAATGAATAAATTGTAACAAGAATGGGAATAGATTACCTTTATTGCTCAACATTTTGATAGAAATAAAGAAAAGCACTAATTGAAGCAATACGAATGGTCGTGGTGATTACGTTAAGGATTGTGGATTTTTTGTTAAAACAATTATTATTTGTTTTGTTTAAAAACATATTTTTTTAATTTTTAAAAGATAGCTGTTGGATAGTTGTCCTTTTCTGTTGGTAGATAGTGTCTCTTGATCTCCATGCCAAGGCACAAGTGGACGTTGCATTTCTTTATAGATACTGCTAACCACTTACCATCAGTCGGGTCATGAGCTTGTTTATCGTTAACGTCATCGTCGACTTAGGTGAAGAATAAAAAATGTAGGTAAACTGGTTGGACTACCCATATTATAAGCCGATACTAACACACTAAACGTTCCAGACTGTGTGAGACACTTCTCAACGAAGTCTTTTAAAAATATAAAAAAAAATACGCGAAGTAGAAAACGGACAGACTTTTGAGGAATATATTAGTGCCCAAAGGGGCGTCAAAGGATTTAAACAGCAATGTGATATATACAGACACGAACCAACTAAACCCACACGATGTTCCCTCACGAAGTCTTAATAGATTAATACACAACCCTTAAAGAACTTAGCTAAGGTTTTAGTTTAAATTATCATGATGTAAATTTAGAAAATCCTACCCTTTTCATCGTTTTACTTGGTCACTTATAATAGAAATCATATTACTCATTCACTATATTTTCTGAAAGGAACTCTATGACGGTTAATAGGTTCAACAAGTTCTGTGAAAAATTCCGGAACCATATTAGTTCATCCCGTCAGTTTATTACCAAAAGCGTTTTGTATGTTAACTTGAGCGTAAAATGTTTACGCTACTTATTCGATACAAATAAAAAAAGAGAGGAAAATATGGATTTCTCTGCACAAGAATTTTGCCATTTTGTAATGGCATATTCAAATTCATGACTGAATTCATTACTGCTGGATTTATAACTTCGGTTTTATGATTTAACCGATGTGATTGAAGATTATTTTTTCATAAATGAAGGCTTAGGTTTTCATTTACTAACAAAATATTTAGCTTTTTGGTATTAGAATAAAATGAATTCTAAAAACCCATTAGTGATTTAAGTTAATAAATGAATGGATAGCTACACAAAGTATCCGCCAAAGAATCAATAGATAGGGGCAAATTACAATACGCCTTACTTTTCGGATTTTACTTTCAACTAAAATGTTGAGCTTTAAACATAATCAATTCCCATTTGTATATTGCATTCCATTAGTAGTGATGTGCCGAGACGAGCATTTTTGAACTTTAAATATTGTAGCATTCATTATAAAAAGAATCTGCTTAGAAGTCGAGTACTAGTACTCGAGCATGAAGTCAGGTATTCGAGTAGGTACTTAAAAATACAATACAAAAGAATAATGAATACCTAATTATTGTATTCATCAGTCGATATTAAAACAACAACACTAATGTTTAATATATCTTTGAGATAAGTCGTCACCTTCATTCACATAATTATAATTAAGTTATTATTATTATTGACATTCTATCGTCTCTACCTACCTCGGACGGGAATAAGGCGTGATAATATGTATGTACTAGCTGCGCCCCGCGGTTTCACCCGCGTAAGTCCCGATGCCGTTGGAATATCGGGATAAAAAGTAGCCTATATGTTAATCTAAGTCTTCAGCTATCTACATACCAAGTTTCATTGCAATCGGTCCAGTAGATTTTATACATCCATCTATCCTCACAAACTTTCACTTTTATAATATTAGTAGGATGTATAATTAAAAACGCCAGCTAATTTATAAATTCCATTTTTATAATAAACATTTCTGCTCTAAAGATCTCAAGTAATGAAACTGAATTTTAGTGGGGTTAGTTAGCAGAATTTGCTTGATTTGTATACAACCGACTACCGGGTCCTAACCTTCACTCTATAGAAGATTGCGATGATTCAGCAGTTGTTTTCGTTTTTTGCTCGTGAGTAGAGTTACCAGAACCTTTTTTGGATTCGGAAAGCGAGTTGAGAATCTGTTAATTATTAGGCCAGCTGTGTCCTAATTTGATAACTTAGTTTCTACAGAGGTAAGCTCTAGCGAAAACAAACAGTAGCCAGCGCGGTAGCGTCGTCTTTAAGAAATTGAGCACTTGCTTGAATACTTGCTTAAATATCGAGTCAGATGAATACAGGCAGAAATCATCATTCGACTTTCGTATATCCGAATAAATTAATTGAACAACTCGACTGCATTAGTAATTATTGTATACTCGATGCAGAACTCGATTCTTCCAGACTGCACATAATTATTTTCAATATGTATACTGTTATTCATTTTTTATTTATTACTTAGATGAATAATTTTTACTGTAACTAAGTAATTGTAGATATTCAAAGTTACATATACAGGGTGTTAGTGAAACGCTCCCGAAAACGACGACAGACGATAGTACTAATTACATACATTTTTCACGCTCCATCATTTTAGTGCAGCTAAATGAAACGATAACTTAAAAATAAAAATTCTAAAACAGCTGACGTTCGGGGCAAAAGACGCGCGGATGCAGAAGGCCGCGCGAGTTCGGCGCCCGCGCGTCAATTGAACCGAGCGTCAGCTGTTTTCATTTCATTTAGCTGTATCTACTAACATGAGGGTTCATGAAAAATGCTAATAAAAACTGTTAAAAGAAAGTTTTTTTTTTTCATCAGGATCGATTTTTTTTCTGACCCGTCATCAAAGGATCATTAGCGCTATCGTCTGTCTTCTTTTTCGGGAGCGTTTCACTAACACCTGGTATAGGCCTGCCATCACCTAAATTGCCGACGCCGGACAAAAACTTAAAAAAAGCCGGACACATGGGTGAAATCGAGATTCTTTCCCGGACACCTTAAAAAAAACGCCGAAAATGAAATATGTTAAACTTTTTTACTTTTATAAGAAACAAGTCTATTTATTCATTGCGTAGAATTAAATAGTAATATACTTACATCTAATGCTGCCAATAGTAACAAAACAGACGTTAACACAAACAACACAGTGATTGCTACGAATAGTGACAAGAATATTATCAATACTATCGTCGTGGTTGTTATATGTTTTCTGTCCTTTATTAATATTATGACTGAACACACGAAGGCACATAACTGAAAAAAAAACAAATGTTTAGTTAAGTTAAAAATATTTATTTTATTTTTTATTTATTAATACTTCCTGCGAATACTTGCAAAAGGTGGACTTAATTCCGTAGGTATTTTCTTCCAGTCAACCTTTGGGTGATGCAGAACTGTGTGTGGCAGATGTATATTTAATAGTCATAAGATAAAGGAATTAAAAAAATGTATAACATAAATAAGCCTACATAAATGTACTAGATATACATACACAAATACACATAATATATGCACATACGTATATACATACATACATAATTACAAATACATAAGTGTGTAAAGACACATTTTTGTTTTTGAATTCGAATTTGTCTAATAAAGATTAGATACTTGTAAAGTGTTATTCTGATGATTCCGCCAGTAAAACTCTGTAGAGCTTTGCTTACTTTAACCTTAAAAGTGAACCGGTTAGTGGACATCCTGACTTCTTGTGGAAGCGCGTTCCAGAGGTTTACAGCTTGGACAGCGAACGAAGAATGAACCATACTGGAATTATGAGAAGGACAAAGAAGGAGAAGATTATTAGAAGAGCGGAGATTTCTAGCATGCTTAGAGCAGAGATATTAAAAGTTAGATGTTAGATAAGTGGGTGAGTTAGGTGAGTGGAGAAGGGAGTACAACATAGTCAGCGCCCTCAAACTGCGGCGTTGTCTTCTAGGTAACCATTTCAGTTGGGTGCGATAGGTGGATATATGATCATACATTCGCAGGTTGAATATGAATCGAATGCAATTGTTGAGAAGTCGGTCTAGTTTGTTGAGCAGATCTACATTCAAGTCGAGATAGCACACATCACCATAGTCGATAACTGGGAAAACCAAAGTCTGCACAAGCATGGTCTTTGTTCCGATTGGAATTTATTAAATATATATAAGTTATGAAGATTGATGTTCATGTTTCATATTCCACATTTCGTCCGCCCGCGCACGTTTTAAATCTCGGTGATCCGAGACTTATTCATGAGCAATAATTTTTTAGTTAAACTTATCATTTTTTTTTTAAATCTTCTGGTTCTATTGTTCCTACAATGAACATGTTCCTGTTTCAAAGTTTAATTTATTTTTAATCTTATTAAAACGTTTAAATAATTTCTTATTGAGATTCACAGCTGAAAATGTGGTAAGCTTGTCTTGTTTTTCAGTACGACAAATGTTCTTATATCCGTATATCAATTACGACTATTTACGACGCGGGTACTATTTCGTTAAATTATTTTCCTAATAATAAATACTATTTATCTTTATCAAACATTTAAAATAAACGAACGTATTATTGTCAAAAGCAGATCCTTAAAAATAAATGTGCATTTGGTGTAGTTAAATCCTTTGAGTGCGCAAAAATAAGCAAAAGAAAGATAAAAGCAATCTCGAACCATGAGTAAACTTGAAAACATGTGTTTGAATCTTTCTACAAAAGTTTGAGTGCTAAAAGCCAAGACTTTAGAAGCGTATGCGTTCAACAAACATTAACTATACCAATAAATAATTCATGATAAGTATCGCTGGTAGATAATATTTTTTTTAGATGCCCGTGCGAAACTTTATTGAAAAAGTGGGATAATAAAATTGTGCAGAAAACTTATTTGCTGTTATTTTTACAGTAAGAAACGAGGGTAGGGCGCACGTGATACAAAGCGTATAGTGGATGGTTCAGTAGCCTCGTTGCCGATGTCGCTGGATCTATTCTACATAGGTAAATATATACATACACCGTACATAACCTTATTTTTCTATGTGACACACACACATCTCTCATACACACATCTGTCATCAAATACTGCAGAGACCTTAGCAACGGAAATTGACTAATCACAGGTCAGTATTGGTGGCAGAGCGTTCGCTTAGCAAAAGGTAACTTGAGTATCGTTTGTGAATGACTAGGCTGGCTTAAGTAGAGTGACTGGCTGGCTACGAGAAATTCCTTATTTAGCTTAGCGCTGCTTCCACGCTACTCAAAGTATTGTTTGTGAATACGGATGTTATTGTTTTGAAGTTCAAGAGTACAAGCTACAATACGCGTCGGTTCGCCGACTATTATTCCATTAACACTGTAATAACATGTATAAATAACTGATTCTTCTTTGTTTATTACAAACTACTTTTTTACGATATTTTGTATGTAATGTATTGCTTATTTTGCTAGTATAAAAAGTATAACAATTCACAAACACACACAGAATCAATGTCAAGCGATCGTAACCAATGAATAATTAAAGGTTTTTAAAGTTAAGACCAGAAATAGTCCAATTAGTGCATACAAATACTATCAAAGTACCAACAGAACTAACACGATAATAAAACTGATCTCGACTCACTATAATTTATTTACTCTAGAATAGGTTCTAAGCCGGGCTTGCGATCCAATTAATATTTTACGCTCAATGCCTATCAGATCGGCGATTCATATGAATAAGTCGTCCATTTTGAAAGCAAAACCGAGCAGAATAATAACAGTATGTGAAACTACTAAGATATAGATGTACTGTATTAGCAAGATACCGAATTTTTACTATTGTAACTGTTCGGTTTTTACTTATTTGCAAGCCGATATTGATTTTAAAAAGCGATATAGGCTTGGAAACAAGTATATTACAAGTATATTTCTACAGAAAATCGAATAATGTTTTCATATTTATTGTAATTTAATATATAGGACGCCCATTGCTGAATACAGACCTACAAAGACTTGCACAAAACCAACAGAAAAAACCAGTAAATAGAAACAATGAATTATGTTTTCCTTGCAAAAGATTTTCCTTGCAATGTAGATTCTAAATTATCTTGTAACCACGTTTTCCGTTCACATTAGTTTCTAGCTCGAAATATAATCCAAATCTATTCTATGGTGTCGCCTTGTCCTGACTAACATTGAATTATCAAGATAAAATATAAAATATATTCAAACAAGTTAGTGTAAATGCCTTACTATTCCCAAAATGGCCACAAGGTTCCTCCCGCATTGAACATTTATACAAAAGTGACATGATCTAGACTGCGGGATCTTCTTCAGTAGCAATAAACCCTCTGTTTCCATATTTTTATATCAAAATGTGTAAATTAGTTAATAAAAATAAAAAATAAAGAAAAAACTAAACATAAAAGTAAAAGGGTAAAAATGTCAATAGACTAAAAAGTCAAATGACGTTTCCAACTTGATGTCAACGAGTAAAAAAAAATCAATAAAAAGGATTTTATAAATTGAGGTCCTATTACGTCCGCACTAAAATATATGTATATTTGACTTATATTGCCATATATAGGGCAAGGGTGTCAGATATAATAGAGTAACACATCACTCCATTAAACGCCTTACATCTAGCTCTTACGTTTTACGGTTCTGTCAGAAAATATGAAAAAATAAGACTAGGTATTGTAGTATAATCTGCAATTACAATAACTATTATTACGGCGATTAATTCCTGATTTATGGTTAACTAGCAGCGCTCCGCTGTTTCACTGGCGTAAGTCCCGATCCCGTGGGAATATCGGGATAAAAAGTAGCCTATGCGTTATTCCAGGGTACAGCTATCTACATACCAAGTTTCATCGCAATTGGTTCAGTGGTTTTTGCGTGAAAGAGTAACAAACATCCATCCATCCAAGCTTTCACATTTATAATATTAGTGGGATGTGACTGAAAAAAACTTTGTAGAAAAAAGTTTTTTTTATCAAGAAACAATCTTTAAAGAATCATGAAATCAAAATTGTGAATAGGCATTTGAAACGCTCAGAAAAAAAAAATCTCCAATATTTCCAATATCCAGATTTTTCAGAAAATAATAATTTTATTACTGAAAGATGAGATGCATTTAATTATGCCATAGGATCAATTTAGCAGATAAAGATGAGCGTCCCATAGCATACCTAGTAGAAGTCTAAGTAAGGCTGGAAATTCATCCTGTTATAGAGAACGAACTATTGGCAGTGGCATGGGCGATAAAGAATTTCGCCCGAATTTCGAATATGGTCGGTATTTCAAAATATGCACGGACCATAGACCGATATATAACTATAATACCCTGTATGTATATAACCTTCGAGTAGATTAATAAAATTCAGACTTGACTAAGAAGAAAATATTTTCAGAGCAGAATACGTAAAAGGTAGCAATAATAGTGATGTAGACGTTTCGTCTCGAATATCGTTTAATGAACTAAAAGAAATGCATGAAAGTCTAGTAAACGCTTTAATGCGTGCGCAAGCTAGAAAACTTAAAAATTCTTCGATCGATATGGTGCCCTCAGGTAATTGGCCTGATCGACCAAAAGTTGTAATCGTATTAGTGTTACCATTTTAAACTAAAAGAATCAGTAGAATTAGTTTTTACTTAAAAATAGAAATAACAAAAAGAAATCAACCTGACAATAAAAAATCGTAAATCTAAATTAAAATCAAATCATGCGTTAGGGTTTAACTTTCTACTACACACAAAAAGGGTAACTCGTGAGACGAGGTTATTTGCCAGTACGGGCGGTAAATCAAATGAGGCTGCGGCTTATCGCCAAGAACCACTGCAGAAATTTACTTATGCTACAGTACTCATTTATAAAGGTATCGCCGCGAAATAATAATGCCTACGTGAGCTTTAAAGGTACCCTCATAAGACTTAGCTTTAAAGCCTGTTCCTTATGGTGTTCCGCGTGCATGATATCTAACTAAGCTAAAATTAATTTAAATATAATGGTAAATGAATATTTTGCATATAAGTAGGTACCTACACAATAAAGGGATGGTTATTATAATATAAATTTCTAGATTTAAAAAATGATTTGCGATCTATAATAATGACGATTGGATTTTGTTTTATTAACCCCGACGTAAAAACGAAGGGTGTTAAAGTTTAACATGTGTACATGTGTGTCTGTCTGTGGCATTATGATGCCACTGGAGCTATGGCTCCTAAATGCTTAGCTATAATTCAAGAAAATATGTTCCGTTGTCGTGCCGTTCGAAGATCATCATCTCTTTTCTATTCGTTGATGTGATTTTACAGGGTATTTAATTTTTTTTATTTATGATATTATTCTGGTATTGCGTGTAAAAAAAATCATTTTTAATATAATTTTGTCAATAAATATTCAATGTCAAGTAATATTAGGTCTTTAACCCAAACTTAGTATACGTCACGCTAGCATACTAAGTTTATCTCATTATTTTAAACGAGCAATTCTTGTATATATGTATTTATTTATGTATAGATAGATAGATAAACAAAATATTCTTTATTGTTCACCATTAATAAAGTACTGTTGAAACAAATAATCATCCTACAAATCAGAGTACAATGGGCGGTCTTGTCGCTCAAAGCGATCTCTACCAGTCAACCTTGAAATGGAGATAATATCAAAATTATTTAATAAAAACATGGTAGTTGATGGCGCACTATTCGAGATATTAGACAAATACTTATACATGTAGATAGGTATACATAAATAGATGTATACAGTATTTTAGTAGAGATATAATTCTTTAAAAAAACCGACTTCAACAAAAAAAACTATTCTATAAAAGACTTTTATATGGTTTTCTCATGGATGTCATTGTCAGAATGGGACCAAATTGAAATGGGACCACACGGGAAGCACCAGCTTTCAAATAAAAAAAGAATCATCAAAATCGGTTCACCCAGTCGAAAGTTCTGAGGTAACAAATATAAAAAAAAACATACATTCGAATTGAGAACCTCCTCCTTTTTTGAAGTCGGTTAAAAATAGTATCATATATAGCAATTTAGATTTTAGTTCTGGAACAGTATAATAACATTACAATGACAGATAATGTTGCTTGACCAAATTTTAAAAGCTCTAAAGATTTTAGCTTGCCGTATTTGTACCGGTAATGCATTCTACAGATTATTATGTATTTTTTTTTTTTTTTTTTTTTTTTTTTTTTTAATTTAATTAATAATTGAATTTATTCAAGAAAAAAAAAGTTACATAGGTGCAAAATAGTGATTACAAAAATTGTGTTAGTAAAGTTACACAATGCAATGAGGGTGTTCTATGCACAGTAATAGAGACCCTACCTCTTAAACTAGGTAAAAACCTGTAACTTAAGAGTTAGTGTTCGGCCATACATTTCTATATTAATACTGATTAGGAGTTATGTTGATTTGTAACTAGTAAGCTTTGAGATAAATAAATTTAGTTTTGAAATGGTGAATAAATATAATATGTATAAGTGTTGTGTGTGTATGTGTGTGTGTGTGTGTGTGTGTATGTGTGTGTGTGTGTGTGTGTGTGTGTGTGTGTGTGTGTGTGTGTGTGTGTGTGTGTGTGTGTGTGTGTGTGTGCGTTCGTGTGTGCATGCGTGCGTGCGTGCGAATGCGTAGATGTAAATAAATAGTTTTCTTATACGAGATAGACCAATAACGATTCAGTACTGGAGTAGTCCTGGCTTAGCAGCCATTGTGTAAGTTTGAGCTTTACATTGTGTTTATTTAGGTCTAAAATATTAAGTTTTTTTTGTATTTGTTTATAAATATGTGAGCTTAATACATAATAATGGTGTTTCGCAAAAGAAGTCTTATGCGAAACACCCAACGGCACATTTCTGCGTTTGCATGGGTTTGGCGGGGGGAGACTACTATGTGTCCTTAGAGTGGTCTGGAGCACGAATAGTTGTCGGACCGTTAGTACGTTGCAATCTGCATATAATTGAGATGTTGGGTATCTATATGGCTTCCTTGTCATAACCTTGAGGACAGCCCTTTGTGCCCTCTCCACACCAAGCATAATTGTCTTGTTAGCACCGCCCCAGACCGTAATGCAGTATCCAATGATAGATTGACACAGCGCATAATATACCATCTTTAGGGTGTTAAGGCAGGCAGATTCTCTAAGTGCTTTGAAGGTACAAATAAGACGCATGATCCTATTTGTGACGATCTTCGTTTGCTTATCCCATTTAAGGCCATCATCTATTTGCACCCCTAAATACTTCATCGTGTCTGTTCTCGTGAGACAAGTGCATGAGCATGTATCAGATGAAGTTTTGCACGAGTGTGCCGTTAAGGTGAATGTCTCGGGAGGCCTCGTAATGCGTCGTAGTGCAAAAGGCATGTAAACAGTTTTAGTTAGGTTTAGAGTTAACAAGTTATGGTTTAGCCAAGTCATAATATGTCTGAGAACTAATTCTGCCTTTTCTTTAATAAGCGTCCACGTAGGTCCGAAAATGACGATTGCAGTATCGTCAGCGTAAGCATAGATCTTGCTATTAGGTAGGGACATCTGACAGAGATCGTTGACATAAATTTGGAACAGAGTAGGCCCCAGAACACTGCCTTGCGGGATTCCGTACGTGACTTCGTATTCGTCACTGAGGTATGTATGAATTTTAACACATTGTCTGCGATTTTGGAGATAGTCTTTAAATAAGTTTAGCGTTATACCCCTTACACCGAGACATTCTAGTTTCTCAATAAGCCTGGGAACAGAAACCGTGTCAAATGCCTTTGACAGGTCCAAGAAAATACCCAGACATTTTGTTTTTTTGTCCAGTTGCCTTGCGACAAATTCTGTCAGATCTAGGACTGCATCCTCAGTCGAAACCCCAGATCGAAAACCGTACTGGTTTTCAGCTATTATACAATATTTGTTAAGAAACGTTCTTAGCTGCTTATTGATGATTTTTTCGAGGATTTTGGACATTGAGGATAAAACCGAGATGGGTCTGTAATTGTTCACACAGTTTCTGTCTCCAGTCTTGTGAATAGGGTGGACAATTGCCTTTTTAAGGAAGTCTAGGAACACTCCATTTTGCAGGCAGAGGTTAAATATGTATGTAATTGGTGGTATCAAGGTCTCCCGGCATTGCTTTATTATAGAAGATGGTATCCCATCCCAACCAATAGCACAATTGTCACGTAGTTGTAGGATGTGTGATTCGACTTCAGCATCATCTATTGGGAGGAAGACCAATGAGTTGACTGGTGGTAGGTAGGGCTTTTTTATAGGAGCGGGTTTGTTGATTATATTTCTAGCTATTATTTTTGACGCTAAATTTTTACCTACATTGGAAAAATATTTGGAAACTTCATTTACCGATGTCTGGGGATTGTCACACAACTTTAGTAGCTCACTTGAACTGTTACGTATTTTTCGAGAATGAGTTATGTCTTTAATAACTTGCCATAAGGTCTTGGGGTTGTTTTTTGCTTTCTCTAATTCGTTAGATTCATGCATTGTTTTTAATTTTTTTAATAAGGAATTACAAAAGTTGCGGTATCGAGTATATGTTATTTTAAGTACAGGGTTTTCCGGTGCCTTTCTAGTTTCGATGTGCATCCGATCACGATTAGCGATACACTTTAAGAGTCCTGGGGTTATCCACGGCTTTATTGTGCGCTTTTTTTTAGGTATTCTTATTAACATTGTATGCTTAGTTATAACAGATGATATCGTTGTAATAAATTTGTTCATGGCTTCATTTGCATCTCCCGTTTTATAAATACATGTAAAGTCTGTTTTCTCTATATCTTTCTTGGCAGCTTGATAATTTAATCGTGAAATGTAGTGACTGGTTTTTCGAAGCGCGTTACCGTTTCTGATATTTAGTATTAATGGCTTATGATCCGTTACGTAAGACTCCAAAACTAAAGTGGTTGCAGGTAAGTTAGACTTTAAGAATATGTGATCCAAGCAATTTCCAATTCTTGTAGGAATTTTATGGGTTGGTTCTAATCCATGGGTAGCGTTTAGAATCTGATAGTCAAGACTGTATTCATTTTTATTACCTTGCTTTATATCTATGTTCAGGTCGCCAATGAGGACTATATTAGAATAAGTACCTAGATGACTATACACGCTGTTTAAGCTGTCAAAAAATTTTTCGTAGTGTTCCCTTTTACTATAGGATGGTGATCGATAGACTGCGACAAGTGCAATTTTGTGGTCAATTTCACAGATAAGGCCATTTGAATTATTAAAGGTTGGTTCACTAATAGTAAAATGTAAGTCCTGCTTTATGTATATTATAACACCATCGTTTTGGTTCAAATTTTTACAGGTAGATACGGACTGATAGCCGTCCATAAAAGGTATTTTGTAGACCTTACTAAGCCAGCATTCGGTTAGTACAAGTACGTCAAAATTAATTTTAGTTAAGCTTATTAATGACAATAGATTATCAAAATTTTTATTCACGCTGCGTACATTTAAATGTAATATGTTTATGTCTAAATCTGATTCATTTAAATATTTTTGACATTCGTGTGGACTACATGAAAAAACGCCACTTACATTGTAATTATCTAGTTCACTATTGATTGAGTTTATAGAGGCCATTTGTGTTCGGGTTTTTGTCTAAGCTTGACATGAAAGTTACAGGATAGTATTGTGTTGCAATTTTTAAGGTTCCTGTGACAGATGAATTTTACTTCGCATTCGTGTGTTATTGTGTAATGAAACAGGTCTCTGGTTTGTATATATAATGTAAACAAGTTATTGTGCTTTAGGTAAGGGAGGGTTTGATTGTTTTTGTTTAGTGTGTATTTATGTAATGTGTAGTAATGTAAATTACTATTCATTAATATAGTACAGATTTGTAAGACAGATACAAGGTATGTGTATGAATGTATGTATTTATATTTTGGGTGTCTCGGAAACACCTCTAACGATTTTGATGAAATTTTGCATACAGATACAGTTTTGCATTTTAAGTTCAACTGCATAATTTCGAAAAAAAAAATATTAAAAAAAATATGACGATTTTACAAAAAACTCCCAGGACCCAAAAATTACTATATTTTATTATCAAAACGTTATTGGTTAATAATTATGTTTTATGAATGAAATATTCACTGACTAAGTAATAAAATGTTTGTAAAAGTAACATTATGGCTTCTTTCTTAAATAAATGTATGTCAGAAATACTAAGAAAAACTAGGTAGGTGGTTGTTTAGGCGTGGAGCCATGGAAAATACACTTCTGTTGAAAAATGCTGTACTGTTTTCAGGTAGACATATACTGAAATTATTCCTTTACTTACTTTTTAGGGTCATATACAGATGCATATTTGTTCTGACAAATAATACAACTTTTAATATATATAAATATTTAGTCAGAATATTCAGATTAATAAAACATGGTTTACAACAGACTATCAGATGGCTTTAAATGGCAGGTATTCGGTACGCATTTATTTTGTGCCCTATATATGCCTTCTTTATCTGTAGAGTTCCCCAAGAACATAATACTACATTTTATTGAAGGATTTTACTTACAGTTTTTCTTAGCATACACTATACTTAAGAATACGTGCATATAATAGAATATTCTTATTATTAAATATATGTAGTATTTTATTTAAGGTATTAATAATGTGTGTCGCACTTTACTAGTATTCTTGTTAACACCTCCAACTAAGCGAAAATGTTTGTGCGAAAGTTCGACAAATTTATCTAATTTAAAAAAGAACAATTGGGGTAATTTTCAGATAATATAGTTTTGCTGGGATGGTTCATAATTAAATAATGTCATGTTCCGACCCACGGGACTAGTAACCTTAATATAAACCTAATACAGCCTCTTTATAACAAGGAATTCTGGGACTTCTGTGCAAGTGAGAAGTAAAAATAAAAGAAAGTGAAAAATTGTTGGATCTTATTGCTTTAATAAGGCTGCATTATCCTTCTTTATTGTAGGCGGAAACCGACCTTTATTCCTTAGGCTTAGTTAAGGCTTTGATTAGTGGAGTAGCTGTGCACGCGTCTTCGTACGCATAGACCACCAAACAACGTTGTATTTTATACGTCGTAAAATAAGAAAAAACTGTCAGTCGTAGGACTGCACATCAGAAGTAAAAACACATAAATATAGCGTGTTAGTATCATACATGCGGTACGGTGAATGTAACTTAAACTTTCGGTGCCGTCGAAGCAGCTGATTGCATAAATGTTGTTTAATTGATTACATTGCAGTTTTTGTCGTATAGGGTATTTATGGTAAAATAAAAAAAAAAGAATTTTCCGGCAGAAAATTCCAATGATTTTCAACTCAAAACGATGGTGGAAATCTACTATTTCAAGATTTCAGGCCGTTCCTTACACCCGTTGTACATATAAATACACACACACACACACACACACACACACATGTCATCTGAGCGTGACGGTCACACGAGTTCAGTGCTTTTTCCGAATACCAAAAGTGCCCAACGTGCCTTAAGAATATTTGATTCCCGATTCACACATCAAATATGTATAGTCGCGAAAGTGCCTTAACAAGTTTTCACTTCAAAATCTTTGATTTCTATTTCCACATGAAAATATTATTATCAGTTCTAAATTCATTATTCAGAGTGATTCGGATGCAATGTAAACTTTGCCAATGATTGGTTCTTTTAAAATAACCGGTTCACAGTAAACAGTCATTCCGCGTCTTCTGCGATTAAAATACCCTGTTGTTTATGATAGGTATAATATGATGATAGAATATGACCGCGTTGTATAACAGTGTTTTTAGCATATGCATCTGTTTCACAAAGTTCAAAGAATGCAAGCAGAATTGTACGTCTTCGGTTTTCTAAACTTTTCGTTAAATATCAATATTGAAATACACACTTTGTCGACTTTCCAGATCAATAGGGATTATGGGTGGATACTGATCTTTTATCAATCTGAAAGCTCAAAGCTCAGACTGCCCTAAAAGAGCTTATATAGCGGCCAGACTGTAACCTCGTAATGTCATCGTTATTATTTGTAAACTCCGCCGTGGTTTGATCGCTGCCCTTGTCCACGTATTTACATATACAATACAAAATAATTTCTTGATCATGCAACCTGATTTTAACTGTAAAGATATCATATTGGGTTTGTTTTGCGATGTTGGAATGTATATTCGTTTTCCACCGACATCGTTTGCTCTGAAAGCCCTCGAATATTTTTTAGAGCAACGAATTTCTGCAAACACGGAGAGTTTCTGTTCAAAGCGCTGTATGGCCCGCGAACCATATTTAGAGACGCGGCAGCGTGTCAAGCCAGGTTCAAGAAAAAGGAACTGGTGACGCAGCAGCCGTGTGTTATATTAGTATAGTACGAACCATTTGGAGCCACTTTTGACCACTTAATAACTCATAATCTTTTTAATATAAATACTTGAATTTTTGTTTATTAATAAAAACCCTTTAGATTAACTAGAACCAGAAATTTCATAAATACAGATTAAACAGTCATTGGGATATTATCGTTTAAAAATCGGCATTTTTTATCACTGACTGACTGACATATAGATCAAAAACCTAACCCACTTCCCGATGACCTAGAAAGTTGAAATTTGGCGTCCAGCTGAGTAATTGTGTGCATACAAAGAAAAAATCAGAAATCAGTGAATTTTTATTTATTTTAACTTTTAAAAGACGCTTTGAAAATTTTCAGAATCACTACGAAAAATGTAGGTTACGTAAGGAAGGATTTATCAATGAATGGGCAATGCGCTCTAATATTTCTAATGTTCAAGAAAATGTACAAAATAGCACAAAAAAGAAAACTATATCACGTAAACGCAAGAAAAATATTAATTTTACAGATCACTTTTGAATGATGAATAATAATAATTTCTTTACAAAAGTAATGATATCCCATCAAAAACATTAATGTGAAAATGTGAGCCAAGTTCAATATTAAGAATATACGTGGTTATCAACTACGCCAACAAAAGAATTGAGATCTAAATCATTGCCAAGTTCTGTAGATAACCTTGAAGATTTGACTTTGAATTATAGCAAAAAACAAAAGTGAAAAGTGTACAAAAATGTACTCTTTTGTAAATATTTACGGTAAATTTAGGAGAAACGGTATTTCGCAACGTCTAACTGCTTATTACTTGAACAATATTGTATGTAATGAATTGTAAAGAACTGGCTCACACCTGATTTGCAGTCAAGTGTAAATAAACCAGTGTAAAATATTGTGTGTAGATACTTTTTATATGGTAAGAAGCTAGGTTGAAATTTGTATGTATTCTCTTGAATATGAATGGCGTAAAAATGTATGAGTTCTTCGAATCAAAAGTCTAATGATACTTTGCGGTTTGTAAATTTAGAAAGAAATTAATTTTGATACTTTCTTTGAAGAGCTCTATACCGTAGCCCTTAAACTTTAAATAATTCATAAACAGATAGTAGATAAGATTAATACTTTTATTTATTTACAATCTACGTCTATATCAACAAGATTTACATCTATTAGACAAGTGACTCAAAGCGATTCAAATTTAAAACTACTACTCCAAACATTATCATGTAACTTTACGAGGGGCGCGGGTCTTATTTGAAGCCAAACGTAAAACAATGTGAAATATTGTGGCACACAGTTTATCACGTAATTAAGACGGGTCTGGTTTGAGCTGTATATCAATTTAAATTGTGTAAACGCCCTGTAAATCCACCGTAAGCCAAGGATAAGCGTTTAACTAAATGACACCTCAATTAAAGCAATGTAATTGAAACAAGTCATAATTTTTTACCAAACAAAGATCAAGGTAAAGCGGTGAAAGAGGCGATATTCTTGTTTAACAACATCTGTTAACATTATTATTTACGGTTGAAGTGTTCCATTTAGTAGTATTTTTATGGAAGCTATGTCTTTAGATAATATGGGTACCATAAAAGTGAGTAAAATTGCCGCACAAATTAATTAAGATGATAATTTTTGTTGAATTATTAAAATATGCCTATACTTATAGTGGTATGTAGGACCGGATGTCTTAACAAGAACTGTTCTCGGATGTCCTCCTAATTTAGTCGCAGTATGGCACACCGTATGGTCTTAGTCGGTTCGATTCCGACACACCACTTTACCGAAGAACTCATAAAGACCCATGGGGGTTTCCGCACGCAGAATATAAAACAAAGTCTGTGTTCCTTTTTAAGTTTTTGCTACCCCGAAGGAAGAAATACCCGAGTTTCTTTGCTTAAATACGAAAACTTTAAAGATATACTGTTATTTATATATTTTTGAAAGAAAGAAAAGAAAGAAAGAAAGAAAAAGCATTTATTTCTTAACGTTAGTGCTTACAGTACTTAAAGTGATGAAACATTAAAAAAAAAGAAATACAAATAAAAATAAAGAAAAAAAACGAAATAGAGTGACAATTGCCTTGCACGCACTTGCACGTCACTTATTGAAATTGGTCACCGCTCAGCATTGATGCTGATGGCGCCAGCAAGGAAGTTGCTGTGCGCCGAACAGCGCTGATTTTCAGCGGTGACCGTGTGGAGTAGGTGCGCACATATAAATAAATAAATAAATTTATATATGTTTTTTATATAATATTTTATATTATGATCTGCTTATATGAAGATAAACTGGGTAATATATTTATGGCTGGCAACATTGTGCCAATTTTATAAATTTTCGTATACACAGGTATTTAATAAACACAAAATTCGCGGAAGCTTAATAGAATCCGAGTAATTCTATCTGTTAACCTTTCTCTCACAAATAATTGTCCCAACCATAGAACTAACAATACTTGTTATGGCGGTAGTTAACGATGTGACCACTTAACTGATTACTATTCAGTCACATTCATAGGTATATTTTAGTTATTAAAGGCTTAACCCCAGTTGTTTTTTTATTTCTTTAAAACCGTTCATGGTGTGCTGAATACAGCACACCATGAACGGTTCGACGAACGAACGAAGGAAATATCCTTTTTTATCTGATACGATAATATTCAATACTAGTAACCCGCCCCGGCTTCGCACGAGTACACATTATAAACCAAAACCTTCCTCGTGAATCACTCTATCTATTAGTGAAAACCGCATGAAAATCTGTTCAGTAGTTTTTGAGTTTATCGCGAACAGACAGACAGACGCGGCGGGGGACTATGTTTTATAATATGTAGTGATTAATAAGTCAAAATTTGCTTCTAAATCTTGTTCCTGTAAAACAGAATACATAAACGCATTAAAGTTAAACACAACAGTACGTAGTCTAAAACAACTGACGTCTAAAAACAATATTTATTTCCACTAGGCCAAATAGACTACCAAACAGACATTAAAAAGGGTTAGTAAATCTCGGTGTAGTGCTGATATGCACCCGACTCGTAGGACTATCTCGGCAGACTGCCAACAAACTTGTTTGCCAGCAATGCAATTGTGCTAGATAAATAATGAAGATGATTGTTGTGTTCGTTTATACACGTCTGTAGTTGTAATACTGATTCAGATATGAGCAATAAACAGTAATAAATAGGCAATCTTCTCTTAACTGTGTTACTGCGATGAGTGGAGGTTGGTAGTGTAAAATATGCAAGAAGTATTTCTCTATTCAGGAGATACAGTAAAACCTCTGAATTTTAAATAATAGTTTTATTTCTGTAACATCTACCTTTTTAACCGACTTCAAAAAAATAAAAGTTAAACCGGTTTTCATAACAACTTAAAGGAATTTATTTATTTATTTAAGGTTAATAATAACTAAAAGGAAGAGGAAACGAGTGCTAGGGTCAGAGCGAAGCTACGTCAAAACTAAGCCACGTCAGGAGGGACACGTCGCTCAGTCCAGGTGTCTGTGTGTTAAGCGGAGGAAACCCTAATGGCAATGGCACAGTGGCGTACAATGGCAAAAAATCATTACTTTTATGTAATTCCGTCCAAAAATAAACGTTAACAAAACAACCTCTCACGAGTGGAAAATCAAACACTATTTAAAACAATAAGTCCATGAACCCCAGAAATCCCGCCAAAAACACACCGATGTTTACTTTAAGTTGATTTTAAAACTTCACAAAGGCATAAACAAACCTTCACTGTGTGTAGGTTAGGCACATTGCTTAAGCCCACACAATGGAAAGGCATAAGGTAATTAATTCGCTCCCATTCTGAATACGAACTACACAAACAAACAGGCACTCGTTGTTTTTAATTAATTACCCCGGAGGGTTGATCGCGATAGCAAGCAGGTCAGGGCCGAAGACTTGAGGAATTTTAAGATGAAAATGTATGTTTTCGTTTTCTCTAAAGTTAAGTTAGTAAGACGGATGTTCTCGAAGCTTCGTTTAATTTAGATGAAAGAGGGATTCTAGTAATTCATTACCAACTGTAGTCTAAGTAATCATATTTATATGTCTTTCAATAATTGTTTTTAAACTTTCGCGACTTTGATACACATTAGGAGTGTAATTCGGGACTTAATCACGATAATATTTAAAAGGTCATGGTGGTCACGACTGGACTGATCAGTCCACTCGTGACCACGATCGGTGCAATTCGATCGAAACGTCGGGTAACCACGAGGTATTGTACCTTTTAAATATTATCGCGATTAAGTCCCGAATTACACACCTAATATGTTCTTTCAAGTTTTTAAATATTGCCAAAGTCCTGCAGTTATCGGTATGTAGGAATGTTCCCAATTACAAGTGTCACGCGTTTCCGATTCAACTTCAAGCTTAACTAATTTGACTCTAATATCTGACAGAGAACTGTAAAAGATATTTTCGAAATGAACACTTTTTACGGTAAGTTACCACTGAGTTATTATTACTAGCGTATATATTTTGATGTAAATTACGTCTTCCTGCTTCAAAGAACATAAAAAACACAATATTTTATGTAAGACAAATCACAGTCCCTCTTTAATAAACCAACATGCATATAAAATGAAACCGACCGAAATAGATAATTAGTAGCGTAGAGACTTGCTACTTACTGACGTAAATTCTCCCGACCCAGAAGACATTAACCTCCGATTTAACAAGATTACTACAAAGAGACGCACTAATTTGCTAAAACACCAGCTATTTACTTCCCACGCGACTAATCGTTCGCCTCTTGTAGCCGCCCTCGCCATCCAAAAGTGGCAAGTAGCCACCACCTCTTCCGATTAAGAGATCTTCTACAACAGGGCCTCGAATATGCATTTAACTGGTGGGTTCATCGAAGTACCCAGTAAATATTTTAGTCACAGCAACATTATTCTAAAGTGTTATCTTCCATAAGTGGTATGGGTTCATGGTAGGTTCCATGATTTTTAAAACATAATGCTATCCTAATCTCAAAAGATTAGGATAGCATTATGCTTTAAAAATCACTACCTAAAATTTAGCTTTCGTTTCATAGAGCACAGCAATTTAGAGTTGCAATAGGAGCAGCTGGCTAGGTAAAACTCCACATTTCTGAAGGCACACTAGTTTTTTTCGGTCGATGAATAGTCTCATCAGAGCTGCCTGTGACTGGAAGATAGGGTTGTCATGCACAAAGTTAAAAGTGTCTGTAGACCTGTGACTAAGGCGTGTGCTTATTGTCAATTCAGTTGTATTAAAAAGGTTTAATTTTTTTAATCTGTATAACAGCTAGACATGACATGACACACTGATTTTACTTTCAATACCCAATTCCTAAGATGTACTATATAAAAACTAAAGTAAATAAGAACTCTTCTCATTGCTACCAAGCTTAAGGCTTAGAGCTTGAAGAGTGTTGGTTATCTGTACAATTAGGGCCGACACACCGCCTCTGGGACCCATATTCACGTAAGTTTGGAGCTCACTTCACACCGTATCAGTTTCCACACAGTCTTTTATTTTTGTTCGCCGCTTTTTTATTACACTAGAGACTTGATTGGTGTGAGCGACCCTTAAAAGTAATGTGTAAATTATACTAATTTGTATAAATGTATACTGTTGTGTTCTTTTAGTTTGAAATGCAATATTTTTTACTCTTAAGGGACCATTTTCGTTTTAGATATTAAGCGAATATCTGCGTTTTCTTATTCTTCTAGTTATATTATTCATTTCTTCCATTTTTTGTGCCTATGATTCGGTATAAACCATCTGCTTAATTATTTTATTTTGCAAAAAAGTATTCAACATTTTTTAAAGGTCTACGTATTTTATTTACAGCAATTTTGAAAGACCTCAAAGTCCCGTTTAAAAAGCATTATTATGATAACGATGGTTAAAAACCGCAGTGAACAATATCTGCTCCGTGGCAATATATTATTGCATGAACTGTCGAAATTCTAATCGTTGCTTATATATAACTTCAAGATCTTGAAAAAAACTCAAAAGAGATAAATATAATAATAACATTACATATTATTTATACGCTGATAAATACAGCGTATAATAAATAATAGAATCTCCATCATCACCGGACATGGCTCGTTTAACAAACACCTTTTTGTTATAGGTGCTACGGAGAGCCCACTGTGCAAAGTGTGCAGGGCCTGCATGGAAGCAGCAACCCATGTACTTTGGACTTTTGCACTGTTTGGGTGGCAGAATACCAGTCTAAGTACCATGGCTCGCCAAGGTCACTCTCCGAGATCGTCGGTAACGTACTGGGATTCCTTGGGGAGTTAGTGTGGCTCGAATATTTTTTATTCCCACGAAAGCAAAATACGCGCTGTGACGATGAGTTGCGGAAAATACCCTTGTTAACCTAACCTACGTGGATATATCAGAGACAATTCCTAGGAAATACGTATACGATAATGGACAAATACTGTCTATTACACTTACCAAGTATATCTTAGAAAATGAATTTATTGTAAGAATTCTCTCTATTTTCTACTATGTCGAGATAATAATATATATTTTTTAGATAAAATCCGGACACTGATTTACAGCATGTTCCGTAAAAACTGACCTCGATACACATGGTTTATACCAAAATGAGGTAAAAAATAGTTGATCGTGGAAACGTTTGAAGCCCTTTTTATCCTACTTTTAACCAAATTCTGTTTGCTTTGTTTGTTTCTGTTTGTTAAAAACATTAAGAGGTTTTTACGTGCGCTTATTTCTCGTGTCATAAAAGCAACACTAACAAAATTTTGTTTTCTTTTTGCCTTTCGACATTGAACATGCAAATTAAATGAAAAGGGAACCAATAAAAGAAAAACGAGTTAGTCGGGTTTTCAAATGTCACCAAAAATACTTAGCTATAGCATTATTTCAAACATTACATTTTATAGATACAAAAGATTTTTAAAAATACAGTACAGTCTACAGCATTTCCATTAGATTTATACATTCCAGTTTCATTTTTTGTTCGGTAACAAGGAAAACCACTTTCTCGCATGTAATTCTGACTATGGAAAACCATTTTAATTACACACAGCATTATGTGTTTATATGGTGTCTGATATTTAAGCTACCCTTTGAAGAGAATTACATAAAATCCTCACTTAAATCTCGGCTTCATGTTCCGCTTTAAAATGGAAATGTAGGATAATACGCGGATGAGAACGGCTTACTTGACAGCAGCTTGGCAAAAAGTTAAATAAGGGAACCCTAAAAGAAAATTATTTCAATTACCTTTGAAAGCTTTCCTGGTGTATAATTGAACTGAGTAGGATATTCTACTACCGCGAATTAAGAAATCAACCTAAATTTAACATAATTAGATACTCTTTTTAATGTCTGGCTATACATATATAGCTATAAAGGTAACGTCCGACAAAGGACAATTATTTTGAGAAGAAGAAACTAAAATTAGCATAACGTAATTATTTAATTAAGAAAAACACGGGGTAAAAGAAAAAAGATAGCCAAAACGAACGTTGCCCCGGCAAAACAAAAGCCAACCACAGCTAATGAGGGCTCGTTAAGATAATAATTTTCTCGTAAAAGGAAATTTTGTTCTAATAAATCATTTGTGTTTTTACCAATCTCTGTGGTGTCATACTTTTGTTACAAGTATTTTATATAAGGCTCAGTTAGGCCTCATTAGTGTTATTTTTTGGCTAATTAACCTTTACAGGCATAAAAACGGGTGGAATCCATTAACTGTTAATTGATGAAAGCTGATTTTACACTAAAATACATATGAATACAAAACAATATTTGCAGTACATTGCTGGCTTACAACCACAATTTGGAGTATCACATCCAAGGGATTCATCGCTTTTACTATAGATGCAAATATCAATTTGCGTGATATTAACGTGTAGTAAATATTAATAATTTATAGAGTGGTTAATGAAGTTCAGTTAGTCCTATTTAAAAGTCTCTTGTACGGGTGGTCTCTAGTGCGGGGGTCTCTAGTACACGCCTTAGATCTTCTTTAAGACCAACAATGACGATTATAACTACCAATTCATATGAATATAGTGTATAATTCTATAAAATTTTCAGAGCCTTTAGAAAACCTAAAATAAATAAAATTAAAGTTTTGACCACGAGTGACAACCAGTAACATAATTACCGTCTACAATTCAATCTCTGTCCTGAGATGTCATTTGAATATCTAACAGTATACACCCAGCTATTGTAAATTTATACCCCAACGAACTAGTAAACTTTCATGGTCTGTTAGAAGTACTATTACAACATAAATAAGCACATACAGTTAAACTCAGTGAAACATAAAAAAAAATTGAATAACTACGCACTGTCAGTCTATCAGCTATTTAGCGTCGATACGCCGAACAAACTACATTCATATTTAAATATATTCCGTATCCTTTATTATTCATCCAACGAAGACTTTCCGCTACAAGGAACCGCTTTTTCCTGCCCATTATTGTTTGTGAATGCGTCGGGACATAAATCTTTTTCAAGTTTAATGCAAAAATTGTGTTTATGTGCCGAGTGAGGTATAAGTCGCTATTTTGTTCTTATATTCATTTGGAGATGATGGTGGACGAAAGCAGTGTTATCTTAAAGGAAATAGATTGTTATAGGATTCTTTCCAACTATATATTTCAATAGATATATGAGTAACAAAATAAAATCTTTTTTATACCAAATTTCGTTAGAAGCAAGAGTGCATTGATTTTTTACAGTTTTATGGATTAAAGTTTCACTTGGTACTCTTATCCCTAACATTACCCTAACCAACAATAAGTTGGTGAATAACTGGTCACTTATCTAAGTGCTTTCTCAAGGTCTTCATTGTTAAGAGTATGCCTCTGTCATTGATAGGTATCGTATATATTAGAGGGAGCCTGAAAGTAGCACCAGTGGATGAAAAGTTGATCCTGGTATAGACATGGAGTGCAGAGAGATGAGCAAAATATGGTGAAGAGGGTTTTATGGTATGGAATGGTAAAGAGGTTATGGAAGTTGACGGATACAAGAGAAGAGGATGGCCAAAAAAAAGATGTATGGACTGTGTGAAAGAAGATATGGCTAGAAAGGCAGTAGGCAATGAAATGACTAATTATAGAGTAGAATGGAAGAATACAACGCTTATACAGAATATCAATTCGTACATCATCGTTGAATTACTACTACTACATATTTAGTTGTGTCATACTTATTATAGATTTCTTGAAATATGATTTGTAAAATTTACTAAAGCGGTCACGTAATTGAGGTCAACGAAATTATCTCTTGCTCTAGATGTTCATTTTAATATAATGAATACCCTAACAAACTTAGCTCCGGGGCAATGTACGAAACTCAGATTCAATTACAGAGGTTCATACTAGAAGTTCTATTATCTACTTTGTGGTTACTAGTATTTAAACTGTGTTGTAATCTCGACACCAAATAACACACTAATTTACATACTAAGAAAGTCCAAGTGGAGTGTACTCTAACTACTAAAGTAATAACAGATTTAAGCTTTCTGGACAAGTCGTTAGATAGTTTTGTCCCGTCACCTTACGGACTATAATCCTCAATCCCTTTGTAAGCCCCAACAAAGCCGCGTAACATATAACCTCTTTAAGATCTTTGCAGGCCTCAGGGCGATCAATCTCGCCCATTGTGACGTCACAGGTGTCAAGGTTACCCTCTTCTATATGTGTGTAGCGCCTTTAAATAGGTCCATCAATCATGGCTCGTTTAATACTAAATGGAATATGGTTCAATATCAAGGCGTTATTTTGACAAAAGGGTA
The DNA here is from genome assembly GCA_963859945.1 of Euplagia quadripunctaria. Taxonomy (NCBI): domain Eukaryota; kingdom Metazoa; phylum Arthropoda; class Insecta; order Lepidoptera; family Erebidae; genus Euplagia; species Euplagia quadripunctaria. The sequence continues at coordinate 6,030,790 of OY982571.1, read as the reverse complement.
CGTAGAAATGGTGTTGTGTGTTACATTTTATTATTTGAAACAATTTTTAAAGAAACTTAATATTTGAATTTACACATAGGAATACCTTTTACAACGATCTTTTCACAAATGTTAAAGAAATATCATTAAAAGATAAATTTAATAGCATAATTTTCTAAAAATACTAAAATTGCGGTCCTATTGCATTGTAAAATATAATTGTCATAAGCTCAAGCAATCTAGAATGATATATGAGAATAATTATCTTAATGATGTCACCTTAAAAAATATATGATTTTATTTAACAAAAGAGACTCGTAAATCAAAATAAAAAGCAAAAGCCTTTAATTAGCACTAAGAAGATAAAAATACACAAAGGTTAAAAAAAAAAAAAAATCTTAAAACTTTGTCACAGAGAAATACGATGACAGCAAAAAGTGCGGTAAATATAAATTATGCTATTAGTTTCTTCGGGGAAGACATGTAAGCAAGAAAATGGTATGTATTTGTTTTAAAACAATGCTTTAAGCAAGTTTACCATAGAGAATAAAAAATATCGTTGTTTTGAAGAAAGATTTTCCCACTTTTATAACAAGTGAAACTTTTAGGTTAGAACAGTTGCTACTTGGTTTTCTAAATACGACTAACTGAGTGAAGACAATGTATATTTTTTAAGTTTGTTTGTATTTAAATAAACGATGACACTACAATAATTTAAAAAAATCAATCTAAATAGTAGCACTAACTACTAATTCTACTCAGTTCATTAAAAAACATGTCTTACCAAGTCCCGATATTTAACGACAACTAGCGTCAGATCATATGACGTATAGGTACGTCAAACATCGACCCCCTCACCATGTTAGCAGTGAAGAGTCAACCCTACATACGATGCCACCACTAGCAATTACATTTAATTCAGTATTTTACAGAACTGCTGATTTTCTTTTAAACTGGTCTGATCATCTTTTAAACGGTTTCTTTCGGTCGATTAATAAAAAAAGTTATTATTTCCACAAGTTTGCCTCTTGGCCTTAATATGTATAAAAATAATATGTAATAAAAAATAGTTCTTCAAATGCCATTATCCCTAATTACTTAGCGTTTCAAATTTTTGTTAATTAGACAGATTAAATGAACTGATGACAAATGCTTTACAAATTGTTCAAGAGTATACTTAGTGATCAATATTAATGAAATTTTTATCGGTCTAATTCATCAGTTCAATTTGGAAATGAATCTATGTGTTTAACTTCGTCAAATTTAACTCAAGTCATTTGTTCCACAACTTCTATAGAGACATGTTGTACAATAATTTTTATAATACAAATATTCCTGTCAATGGGAAATCAAAATGGGTGAAAAGATCCTCTGTCATACCTGTCGGTGTAAAACACACAAAGGTCAATGATAAGAATAACAGTGCTGTAAATTGTGTAATAGCTCAAATATATGCAGTGTTTCTTCTTGGGATCAACAGATACTATTTGCTCCAAAATAAAACATTATTTTTAATCTTTGGCTACGTCTACAGCATTACTGCTGCGTCGCTCGTATTGTTCAATATGTACAGATCCGAAACAATAAGTGTTGCTCACTTTGTCTTTAAATACACATTATGTATCGAGTATTTTATTATAATGATTTTGTCGTTGATTTCAAGGAAAGAGAACTTGATCAGCTTCTTCCGTAACCTGAACAAATTCGACGAAAAATTAAACATAAGCAAAGACTTGAAAATTATCGATGCCGGATATGTTTGCTTCTTTTGGGTTACAGGCTGTATAATATATAGTTTAATTGAATATATTCTGATGTACATATTTCTTTATGTCTTCTTGGATGACACTGTTTACAGCTTTTACGTGATGATGTTGACCCACGACTTTGAACAGATATTATTTTTCATGCTTCTGAGGAATATCTATTTGAGACTTCGTATATTGAAAGCCCACGTTTCCAGAATGTATAATGCGGAAGGTAGAACCGGTGATTATAGAAAGAAGTTGGATAAAGTTGAAGCATTGTCGAACAATACTCGCCTCGATATTAGTTCTTTGCACCAAGTTTACGACTTACTTCACAAATGTGCCGAACAACTAAACAGCGCAATGAGTATACCAGTAAGTTTTTAAACAACTATTCACAAATTTATATTGAAAAGTTTATATTATGCACTAGCTGCGCCCCGCGGTTTCACCCGTGTAAGTCCCGATGCAGTAGGAATATCGGAATAAAAAACCTATGTGTTAATCCAGTTGTCCAGCTATCTACATACCAAGTTTCATCGCAATCGGTTCGGTAGTTTGTGCGTGAAAGAGCAACAAACATCCAAACATCTATACAACCTCACAAACTTTCACGTTTATAATATTAGTAGGATTACTAGTTAAATTAAATTGTAGTCCCGCAACATTATTTACGTATTTTTTAATTAAAGTTAAAGTTGTAACTTTATTACATTTCTTAATTAATGAATCTCTCTGATAAATAAAAACTCTTCAGATATTTGTAAAGATCGTAATAGTTTTAAATCTTATTAGTTTTGTCATTATTTATTGTAGATATACATTATATACATTTCTTACATAATCCTCTTTAGACCCGCCTTTCTTAATAACATACTTTACTATTAATACGGATTTTCTCCCTACTAATGTTTTAATCCCATTCACGTCTCACCTGTTTTTTTTAAGTTTGTCTATTCACTTTTGTATTTATGTATTAATATAATCAGTTTTATTTCATCAAACTATATTAACATTGTTACTTTACTTGAAGTTTCTTTGTAAATTCCTTCACTTAGACTAACTAACTACTAACATTAGACTTCTAGAATTAAATGATTTCGTGTCGCAGATGATAATAATACTCTTGACTGCCGGGTTATCGACTACAATGATACTGAAAATGATGGTTACGGTAATACAAACAGTGACTACTAATAATACCGTGAGTACTGTTTCATATTCTTTTCCATTTTTAAATGTACAAGTGCAATCCTGCGGTGAAAACGACACACCGGTTGTATCGAGAAATGTGATATACATGCGACGGAGCGACTAAGTCACAAATCCCGACAGACTCCACCCACTTCGAGGCTAAGGCGGTGAGACCATCTGTATTATGTTTTAAGGGATGTTCTTCCACCATCGTTTCCTTCCTTTGTCAATTGCCAGACTGCATTTATTTAAAATAAATACAGAGACAACAAACCTGCCCACCCCTAATGGTTTATTTATATCGGAGATATATCAGATGTCTGTGCAGAGAACCCCCTCGGTCCAGCTTGTAAGTTTTTACATTAGCTTATTCATTCTTTATTTTACACAATATTATTTACAAATCATGTAGGCAATGGAAGAGAAAGACTATTACTTGTGATGTATTGACATTTACTGGTTCGCCAAAAATGGCGCCCAGAACTTTCTGGACTTTGTGTCTTTATTATCGCGCTGCGTGTATACCGCCTTTCCGAGCAATACGTTTGATAACGGTGACATGGTGTGCTTTTAGCAGATTTGAATCCCATATACTAAATACAAAATCCTTTCTGTAGCCGATTTTGAACGTAACAACCAATTTTAGGATATGCCTTTATTACAATAAATATTATTCTTACATTACCCATCCCTTTTGGAAGCCGTCTTTGATAAATACATGGTTCTATGGCTCAAAAAAAAAAACCGAAAACAATAAACGAGTGCCACACGGTGTCTCGTTACGGGGTCCTATTATCTATGGGTGTAACTCTAGTATTGGAATTAGAACGGAAATCCGTGACGAAGAATACCAGACCTGGCTACCTAGAAGTCCTAACGTTAATTCTACATTCTGTTTCAGTTTGGTAGATCGACCATATTGTACATGTTCAGTCGGGCTACCAAGTACACAGCGTTGGTGGTGATCTCTTGTTACTATTCAAGTGTTACTGCAACACAAGTGGCAGCTATAAGAACAATGTTGCATGATGCTGTTCATTCTTCTCCTTTAGGTATGCTTTAACTACCATCAGAGTATTTTGATATACTTTCGAAATTACATGACTTATGTATTAGCAAGTCGGATGATAAGAATACGTCAGTCAACCATTTGAATAAATAGATACAAAGAAATTATTATTATACGGCTCTGAGATGCCTTGCTAGAGTCCAATGGATTTACGAGGTTTTTATTTTTTATTTTGTAATGGAATATGCGTTTTAACTTTTCTCCACATTTCCTTAACAAATATTATTGCCTCTATCATTTATTTGGATTTAATATTTTTTTAAGGTTTGAATGTGAACAATTATTACTTCTTATAGTCAGACTTTTGTGTTAGAGTTTGCCTTTGAAATCAGCGCTTATTAACATGTAGTACATTATATTCTATAATGTACTACAAAGTAAGGATTAAATTCCCGGTCTATCGTCAACACGTTGATTGCTCCACGTCATATAATTTATATTTTTTTAATGTTTATGGTGAAACACACGTGGACGAAAGTGACTTGAGTGCAGACATGTTTACAAATAGGTACACGCATAAATTATGATTTTTTAAGTAAGGTAGTATTTGGAACATTTGATCATTTCTTTTTTTTTAATTTACTTAACGCTTAAAAGATGCATAAATTCACATTATTTTTAAGATACTGTAAAACCACTAAGGTTTATAGTAAGTACCGTTAGTTCTCGTCCAGATAAATGGTCGATACCTAAAGTGCTACATTTCGATATTTTATACAAGATAAGTTAATAAATAAAATCATTTGGAGCAACAACTAGTAATAATAGATTAAGATAGTTTAGCATAAATAGCTGGTGGGTATCGTTATTGGCAACTCACGAGTATGTATGTGATGGCGAGTGCTACTGAGCGCTCCTTAGCCAAAATACAGCTATAGTTTTAGTAAAACGAGTCTGCAAACGTCGCGTCCTTGGCAACGAACATTATGATCACCCCTCACACACACATCTGTGTATTCTTAATCCCTATAAATAATATTTTTTTTATTTGCAATTTAATTGATTCAAATCCCAACAATATCAGAAACAGAAAAGCGCCTAAAATCTTTCGCTTCAATTTGTTATAATAATTTGTACGTGTATCTCTTTTCAGACAAAATCGAGCGTCGTAAAGTGAAGGCATTCTTCCAGTTAACTAAAGAGAACGAGTTCGCCTACGCCTTGGGCGGTGTGATTAGACTTAACATGTCTTTGCCTCTTAGCTATATGAGCTTATGTACAACATACCTAGTCATATCCATACAGTTCTCAAAATTTTTTGACAACTGAATGAGGGGCAGGAGTTCCAAAGTGAATTATAATTTAGGCACAACTGTGTATAAAATATTTACTTCTTCATGATTCTTATTAAACGAAATTATGTTACTTCATATATAATTAATATTTCAAGGTCATTGACGTAGCCCAACTTACGTAGTTCAAAGACCGAAAAGGTAGGCAAGGATCATATAGCTGCCTTTGAAATAACTATCCTCAAAGTTTTGTTACGTGAGAGTTTTAGTGTGTTTACATTGAATATTAAAATGTAGCTTGAGATGAGTTAACAATAATTATTATTAAAAATTGTTACAATAATTATATATTTGCACTAGCACAAGAATTAGTTTTGTTTATATCACCATCCCAATTAGTCATATTACTATCAATATACGAATAGAAATCATACTTCTACATTAAAGTTAATTTTTTTTCTGAAAAGTACAAACAAGTTCAGTTGATTTACAGTTTCTATAATATTCGTTGTGACAGTCCATTTATCCCACTTTCTTTATTACAAATACAGATACATCTTCCTCCTTTCTTTATGCAAATGAGTGTTTTTTAGCTTAACTTCCTGGTATTAATATCGTCCTTTTCCCGGTTACAAAATATTTTCACAGCAATTAGTTTGAATGTCAGTTGGTTAATATCTGCGTCAAACATTTAGTTCAGCCGCTTTCATTTTTAAAACGAAAATGTCATTAAGCCCCGGTTGACTGTTATGAAGGGTCGAATAGGCCTACAAACTGCACAAAACACGTTCCCTCTTGATTAACTTGCACAAGAGGCGGTACTTGAAATTGTAATAAAATTAAATTGAGTATCAATACTGTTGAAACCATTATACTGAAAGATAGAGAAAATGGTTGAATACCTATAAACATTTCAGACGAAGACGCTTGTAGGTACGAAGGTACGATAGTAATAGGTGATCAGCTACTGAAATCGTTTTTCTATCTAATCTCGTTCAGTTGATGAAAATGTGACTTGGTGAATTTTCGATTTGCGTCGACAGAATTTCGCTAACTTGCCTCATAATCGTTGGTGGTTTAGATTCGAGCTTTAGCGAACCAAAAGCGGCTTGAGGCAAGAAAAAAATTGTGTGATAACATTTGGTTTCATAGCCTATCGTACGTCTGCGACAGAATGTAGACGTTACATAAATATTTAAACTTTCTTGTTATCCCTAAAAATAGACAAGTTGAAAGTTTCTGGCGTTTTCCAATACTTATACTTCCTAAAAGTGTAGTTAATAGCTACAATAATAATTTAAAAAAAAGAGTTTTTTTTTTAACTCAAATCTAAAATAAACTTTCAATGCAATTTACCTTGTAGCTAAATTGTACTGAAAGTTTATCTGTTAGTATGCTATTCCAGTCTTGACCTCAATGGCATGCGATATTCAGCACTGCAGACGCCAACGCATCGCCAATGTCGTTGCGGTCAGTGGCCGGTTTAATTCTGTCTGTGGTGATAAAACCACGGTGACACTACGGTTCACTCGTTAGATTACTTTTTTTTTTAATTTGGGTCATACAAAAAGGCATATTAGGCAACAAGACAGACTGCACGATTCTGTGACTTTCAGAATCGTGCGTGGTTAGTGTCCACTAGATTCCTTTAGTAAAACGAGTAAAACTAAAAGGTACAAGGAGAATTAGGTATGCGTGTCTCTATTAACTGCAAGCATTAGCCATATAAAGATAGGTGCCTCGGTTTGATTACTGTGACTTGTCTCAATATCATACCATATCACACACAAAGCCTTAGAATTTGTTATTGTGAATTGACCCAATATCTCTATAAGCCGTCCTTTTTGGGCACGTCCCCTCTTTGTTCGGAATTATGTGAGCTATTATCATTAGTCGCAGATGACGATCCGCCCTAACTTGTCTTATCTTTTATATGGAACTTCTTTGTCCTGTGATGGATTTAGTAGTAGTAGCTTTAAAAGGCACACGCAGACGAAATCTTATATTGCGTTTAACGAGACAGGATTTGAGAGAAAGTAAGATTTTATAAAAAGATTATTTCATTCTAAACTAATACAGAATGAGAGGATAAACTAATAGTGGAAATAATGCGTTTTAACCTCAATTTTGTATTTGTGTCGTAGAATTATCTACTTTTCATTTCCCAAAAGAAAACCTTTTGTGATTGGGTCCCAAAAACTATCCTAAACATTTATTATTAACTAGAGATCGCGTGGTGGTCGAATTTCGACCATAACCCATTTTTGGTTTCATTTATTTCGCCAGTATAACTCGAACTGTTATTGTATAGACTTATGTACCATGACAGGTCAACACATGTACTGGTTGGGTGTAGCTTGATGTAGCCGTTTTCAAGTAATTTTTATATTTGGAACACATATTATTTAAAACATTTAGCTTTCTGCACTATACATAAACTTTAAATTCTTGCGTAGGGTAAACCCAGCAAATGTGCCCCAGTAGATAATTTTGGCGCTAATTTGGTCTCAGCTGGTCAGTGATATCCATTTGACAAAAACAACAAAATAGTTACGGTTTTTCTTCGTTTTAAGTGAAAGAAGTAAGTATGACGATGCGAATTTGTTAAGTATCTAGTTTCACAATAAGATTTGCTTATTAAGATACTCCTTTTTAACCCCCGACGGTAAAACGACGGTGTGTTATAAGTTTGACGTGTCTGTATGTGTGTGTCTGTGGCAACGTAACTCCCGAACGGATGAACCGATTTTGATTTTGTTTTTTATTGTTTGAAAGGTGAATTAGTCAGAAGTGTTCTTAGCTATGTTTAATGAAAATCAGTCCAAGATGGCCGCCGCCACAAAATGGCGGATTTCATATTTTTTCACAACTCCCTCAATATGGGTATCAAATAAAAGGGCTTGACTAGTAGAATACTATACACTATGATAAATTTCAAATCCAAGATGGCCGTTCCTACTATTATTATTATTTTGAGTAGGGGGTATTTTAAATTTTGAATTTATAGTTATTTAAGGGTTTTTTTTCAAAAACTAACCTACTTATACTTTTATGCCTGAAATTACGTTCCGTTCTTGCTAACGTTTTCTGTTATGGTCTACTGGAGCGGTTTACACAGATTATTGGCAAATGTGCCCTGATTTTCATCTCGTAAAGTGCCGAATTTTGTAACTTTTTTTAGGTAATAGTTTAATTAGGGTAGCCATTAATGATCCCATGCATCATAGTGCTGAGTTTTGCCATCGTTCATCGCGACAAAACTATCATCCCAATCACTTGGATAAATTGGTAATCCACCACTGTGCAGTTCTATGGAAACTTTTTGCCTCGCACAACCAATCTGTAGAACAAATTGTCGCCTGCGAAATTTCCGGACCGATACGACCTTTAACCTTCAAGAAAAGAGCGTACTGCTACCTCAAAGGCCGGCAACGCACTTGTGACTCTTGAGTTGCAGGTGCACCCATGGAGGGTGACCGTAGTTACTTACCTTCCAGTGACCGCTATACCGTAAAAAAACAAGTACATCGCAATAGGTAGAGCTATAGAGATATTCTGGCAATAAAAACTCATTGCTCTTTTTTATTTGCGTTTTGCATACTTTGCACAGAAAATGTATATGGCAGAAACTATCAACAAAACTAGAAGTTATTTCATTTATTTTTCATTTAATTTTTTTTTAATGAGGCTCATTTGCAAACCATATCAAACCTAATTTAGTACTGAAACTGCACCTGACATGTAAGACTATCAAAGACAAAGAGTTACTACAAAAAACACCTATTCATCTGTCCAACGGACCACCGGAGGAAATAATATTTAGATGAACACCACAATTCTTATGTGTGACACAACCAAATAAAAAAAACAAAAAAGAATCCTGAAAAAGTATTTGTTGATTAAAAATGAACATCGATAGCTGTATTCTCTTAACCAATCCTTAAAACAATCTCATCTTGTGGCCATCGTACCCTATCTAGGGACCAAATAGTACCGTTATTCACGTCAACTTAATTGCCAATTAGGATAGCCAATTCTGTTTACAATATCAATGCAAAATCCCTGTTTAGCAATCGCATACTTCGTGGAATACCAATGAGATTAAAAATTAATTCCATTTTTATAGACATCATTACCCAGGATTGGTCTTCATTGGACGTAATTACTGGTTACTGTATTTTGAAGTCGAAAAATATTACTTGAATTTGTAAGTGTAAATTCAGGTTGGCTATTATGAGATAAATAAAAACTGGCCAAGTGCGAGCCGGACTCGCGCATGGTACTGCACCATCGTACAATATTTAATACTTCATGCCAAAGAAAAATACGTTTGTAGTAGAGGATCCCTCTTTAATTTTTAATTTATTTTTATTATTTGTTGTTATAGCGGTACCAGAAATACGTTATCTGTCTACCTATCACGGTTAATGAGATACAGCCTGGTGACAGACAGACAGACGGACAATGGGGTCTTAGTAATAGGGTCCCGGTTTTACCCTTTGGGTACGGAACCCTAAAAACCGTCCAAATTACGTTGTACTGAAAATTTGCGTTTGTTGGAATTCAGTTCGCCCTAAAACTCTGTCATGTAGAAAATGTATTAGATCCATAAACTATATAATGTAATAGCTTTTACTTTCAATATAATTCTACTACCTCAGTACCCATTGTAGGAAAAAATGAACTCAAATATATAACGTGAAATAGGTGGTTGGCCGCGCTCGATTTAAGATTCCAATCTCAGCGCTACTCAACAAGGTCAACAGAAAAATATTACGAACATCTCGTATTTTAGGAGCATTTTCAATAGTAAGCTTTAGGAAAAAGTCTCTAGAGCACACATAAATTCAGAGAACAAAATATAGAACTGGCCGTGAGCGTGGTGACGTGACGCTAAACCAGTACTATGCACTGAAATATGCAGTAGGGGTTCGGAGGAGCACATAGAATCTGGGCAGAAGTCTCTTAGGTCACAAGGGACTCGCTCCCGCTTAGCCACCGTGAAACAGTGTAAGACTGCGGCCAGATTTGTGTTTACTACGCTATTTGTAGTGAAGGGATAACGAGCCTTGTTATACCCTAGAGTAAAATATTCAAGATGAAATACTCGTAAGTAAGGAACTCCGATCTTGTCGTTAGGCTAATTCGTATTCTCTTGCAATTTTAGCGTTGTTTTAATTTTTACATTTGTTTTTTTATTGTATAGGGGGCAAACGGGCAGACGGGTCACCTGATGGTAAATGACTACCGCAGCCCATGGGCACCTGTAACTCGAGAATCACAAGTGCGTTGCCGCCCTTTAAGGTGGGAGTAGGAGAAGAGGGGGAGGGGGGGAAGAGTGGGAAGAGGGGGGAGAGGGGAAGGACGGGAATAAGGGAGAGGGAAGGGTTAGGGCCTCCGGTAACCTCACTCACGCGGCGAAATGCAATGTAAGCATTGCTTCACGGCCGGTTTTCAGTGAGGCCGTGGTAACGAGCGGAGTCGAGCCGGCCCATACGTGCCGAAGCATGGCTCTCCCACATAAATTGAATATTTAGATAGATTTTGTGTACAGAAGTGTGTATCATGTTTGAATGAGAACTGTACACTGTAATTAACTCAATGCACCTTTAGCTTAGCACTCAGGATAATGAGAAATTTAGATACGTGTTGGAGTATTCTGTTCTATGATAATATATAGGAAATAGTTTATGAAGTCTTTTAAAAATGCAACGTTTTTTATCAGTTATGCTTAAATCTAGAGACTCACTGATCCAATTAACACACACAAATCAGATTCATTGTAGTTTTAGACATTAAAGAATTTGATGAATTATTTGAACCAAATATTTGGCAAATAGCATTTGAGATTGATATTTTCTGAATTAATAAATAAGCGCTTAAAATACCGTGTGTATTTCATGTGCCATTTTTTTTATATTCAAGATAGACTTTTTTAAATAACCAAATATTACATTCCAAGCACATCAAAGTTATTGGTGGTAAAACTGTGGTGCAATAATTTTAATATTGTAATATTTTGAGTATTGTAGATCAATAATCAAACAACTTAATGTAATCTACTGTGTAATTTATAATTAATTTATACAATATGTACATAGATTCTGCGTCCCAATTCAATTATATTATTTATTAATAGAATATGATCCGTCAGTCAAAACGTGAATAACCTGCCACACAGAATATATTATACATTTTTATTTAATACTAGAACAGACATTGTCCTGTCCAAACTGTAGGATTTTCTTTTTGGTGTCATAATTGACTTCAACAATGCAGCTAATACACTAAAATCAAGATCCAAAAATCTTACAAAATAACGGTAAAACTTTGTCAAAAAATTAATGAAAAATATAATATCTAGAACCGCAGTTGTGGTGCCATCAACTGGTTCCAATTGTGAATCTACTAAACCTTCCAAAGACTAACATAAACGCAAACAAAAAATGTCAAAGAAAAATTCAATAAGAATTCTAGAACGGTTGTGGCAGCGCTACCTAATTTAATTATGTATCTAAACCATCTATGAACCCACTCAAACAATTTTTTTTATCAAGTAATGAAATAAGCATTCTAAAACCCGGTAGCAGCTCCACCTATCGGGTTGAATAGAAAATCTAAACAAGCCAGGGACCCACTTACTATTGAACAGGGCATTCTCTGTCAATCTACCTTGGGGTGATGTAGAAATATTATACGGTAGGTGCAAAAATATATATACTTTCGCGGAACTCTAATTCTTTTTACAAAATAAAAGTAGAATAAGTTACTCCTTGTAACACCAGCTATCTACCAGTGTAAGTTCCGTGGAAATTGGTTAACCCGTATCGGGGATTAGCCGGACAAAGAGACACACAGACAGACATACAAAAAATTAAAAAAAAAAAACTGATTTTTAGGCATAGGTATCGTGCAAATAACTGTATGAGATTTAAAAACCTATTATTTTTACATTACAAACAGATACTTCATTTTATTTATTTGTATGTATTGATGATATAGTAGTCATATTAAAAAATCAAGTCAATCAATCAAATCAATCATTTTTTGCACGCTTTATTTTAGCTTCACTTGTATGTTTGTTTGTTTGTATGTTTGTTTGTTTGTAACCTCGTCTCCTTTGGGCGCGATTTTGACCCACTTTAAACGGCCAAATTTCATTCAAATTTTGCACACCTGTCAAAAACCGATGACAATGCAATAATTCGATTAATTATTTTTATTTTTTAGTTGAATTTTCTATAAAAAGCGTGTTTTTTTAGTTTTCTAAACTATAATTATTACAATTAAACTAGCAACCCGCCCCGGCTTCGCACCGGTAGTAGACACATCTTCAGCAATCATCAACATATTTCAACCAATTTACACAAAACGTTAACAAATTATACACCTACACCCTCCTCATGAATCACTCTGTCTATTGGTGAAAACCGCATGAAAATCCGTTCAGTAGTTTTTCAGTTTATCGCGAACAGACAGACAGACGCGGTGGGGGACTTTGTTTTATAATATGTAGTGAAGTACTAGTAACATGAAAGTAGCTTGTAATACTATATTATTATGCTATATCAAACTAGACACTCTACAGGGTGTTACACAAAGGTGTGGTCATATTTTAAGGTCGTATGTAGACCCTAAGAATAATGTGAAGCAGTAAAATTTGAAGAAAAAATATTTTAAAATACTAACAGCATATTTAATAGACACTTGTCAAATTTAGAATAATAATCTATATATTAATACGTGAAGCGAAAACTTTGGATCCCTTTTTACGAAAATTGGGCGGACGGAGGAGTATGAAATTTCGCACACTTATAGTGTATACAGAGAAGAAGTGACGAATGCAAAAATTTTTGAACAATATTTGCTACAAAGTTAAAAAAAATGCAAAAACGGGTACATACAGCTACGAGTATTCAGTATATATTTTGACCTGTCATGGTACAAAAGCCAATGTCAAAAAATGACAGGTCAAGTAATATTGGCCAATGAAATAAACCATGGTCGAAATTCAACCACCACGCGATCTCTAGTAATATTTAATACATATGGGTCCAATTTTGTTACTGAATTTTAAACCAGGCACTCACCAGTTGTTACTTTTGGTGTTGTTGATAGATAATATAATCTTACTAATTTAAGGTGAAAGTATGTGATGGTGGATGGATAGATGGATGTTTGTTACTCTTTCACGCAAAAATGGCTTAACGGATCGGGATGAAATTTGCCACAGAGATAGATTATAGTCTAGAATATTATTTTAGTTATTACCCTGGAAACATTTACGGCTCCCGTGGCATAGATTTCACCAAATCGGGTCGTGGGCAACAGGTAGTACAATAAAGCGTGAAGCTGGTTTGGTGATAAAGACGAAGAGATTCCTCAAACATAAGAACTTCTCAACCACACAAATATTTAATTTGTCTTGGTAAGTACTATGGACGTAGACGTTTGGTATAGTATTTGACGGTTGGTATGGTAGTTGGATGGAACCAAAGTTGATCCACCGAAATAATTCAGTTTTTTTTTGTGATTTTCGTCCTCGTAGCCTTAAAAACATCATCATTAATGTCAGGGTTATGGCTTTAATAGGAGGAATAGTCTATTGGATCTGTACCAATCCAGAGACAGCGAAACCACTTCGCCATCGTTGCGTAATTATTTCAGGTTTTCGAAGGCCTACTGTTCGAAAAGAGTTTCAGTTTTGGCTAAAGAGAGGTCTTACCTACCTCAGAAGGACACACCCACACACAGACACTGCTCTCATGTCAGCAGTAAAGGAGCAAAACTTTTTCCCCTTAGAAAAGTTGCTGCTTACTTTGCCCAAGGTGAAACGAAAGGAGGCGGAGGATGGATATAATTTTTTATTTTTTTATTTCAACGGTTTAATTTATTTTCAAAAATAATAAGTAACTTATGATTTCTATTTTTAAATTAAAATGATTGGATAGAGCTGAAATATAATTTGCCGAATGAATATTACTTAACTCTCATATTTTTCCACTCATTTCATAATGTACACCGATAATATAAATTGATTAATAAAACCAATGACACAATTGTAGAAATACCCTTACTTACACATTTAAGCTGTGCGGAGCGAACGTGTGAAGATTATGTATGCCCTATTTTTATTCAAAAGGCATAGAAACTATGAATTGGATTGAGTGCGATGACGGTAATATCTACAAAAAGCAGTGGTGCGTTTGTGTTTTTACTTTTACAAAACGATAACCATTCGCGTAATTTTGAAGTTTGTTATTGTATGTATGCATGCTGTGTTGTCGTGTCGTAGTGACAGTGGAGGTTCATCTTGACCTATTAGAGAGAGCGTAATTATGTAATAATGCCACTTTGAATACAGGCAATAAGTACTCACTGTAAATTTCAATAAATGGAAATTATTTATTTATGCAAGTTACTTTGTAAATTATAAAAATCATAAGATACAATAAACGCCCTTTTCGCATCTCTATCCAGTGATGCCAGAGTTACAATATTGTATTGGTGCCACGACGATGTGTTAAAGGCAATTTGGCCATTACAATAATGGATTGATATTTGGAATGTCTCCGCGGGGGTGATGAAACAAGAGCACTTACTTTTTTAAGCTTGAAGGCAACATGTGCTTACATACTCATGAGTGAAGGCCTCTTTTATCTATTAACATCTTTGTAGTTTTACATATTTTATGAGTATTTTTAGAGTATACGAGATTACGAGTAGGGCAAAGCTGGATAAACTTAGCCTACAGGCCCTAAGCAAAACATCTGCATTAGATAATATGAGTATTTCACTGGCGGCAGGTCACAATAAATTACATTAAGCTTATTGAATCACTCATTTATTACACATTAATACTACACGCACGTACAAACACATGCGTATACACAGTAATTTTAAAGATGCAGAGGTGATTTTCCTTTTGTTATATTTGTTAATTTGAAAAATAACCCTAAAAAACCCTAAAAGTAAAAAATTATTAAACTTGCGCACACCTACCTGCAGATTCAATGCAAAAATGAAATTGAGTCATGATTTTATAGTCGTTAATATCACTTTAAACTTTATTTACAGATGTTGAACATGTCAGTCCCATCATATTGGACAACGAATTGAACGAGAAATCTTGTCCGACCATAATTTGACTGACGTATGGGTTTCGTTGATGATGATTATATCATAAACTAGCTGTTACCTGCGACTTCGTACGCTTTAAATTCTTACTAACCCTTTGATACATGTTGAAAGAAATTATAATGAAATTCGTTAATTGACAGCTAGCTTGCAGATTTACAAGTTGCCCAATTTGTATTGATTAAACATTTTTTATTAGATCAAATTGGAGAAACAATTTATAATAATATAGAATAATACTTTTTAACCACCTTAATCCAGCCCTTCATACTAAGCTGACATACCCTACCTATAAACTACCTCCCTGCCAAATTTCAGGTATCTAGAACAAAAAACCAAGGACGTTCATACAAACTTTCGAAAGCCCTTAGACCACCTTCGTCCGGCCCTGTCGCAAAATCCGTTCTCACCAGTTGTCCCAGGTGAGCGACAAAAGCGACAACGTACATTTGTGTGTCCTACGATATCGCGTGACGAACAATTATTGTATAAACTAAAAGTAACTTTGTAATTGCATTTTAATTATATAAGTTTACAAAGTTACTAAGGCAGTTTGAATACCAAAAAAACGGGACTGAAAATATAATCGTATTTAAAATTTGAAGCTTGTGTGTCTGCTAAGTAAGCTAAGTACCTCCAATTTTTGATGATGGAAGAGTGAGTCAGTGACAAAATGAAGGAGCTTTGACTTGATATAGCTTTTAAGATACAAGTTCAAATGGAATGAAATTTTGGAATATACCTTACTATGGTATGCCCTATGGACCACTAAAAAATTCAGGTTTCTTACTTTATCAACAACGATTTTACGGGGGGTGGAATACGTCCTGAATGGTTTCGAGAAAAACGTGGTATTATACGCCTTTTTTGTTGCTCGACTTGACACTGCCCTATCCAGAGATAAGCATAAGAATAGCGATTTTACAATACGACAATTTTACACGATGAACTAGAATTATCACAACATTGAATCAATAAATTTAGACGCACATACTCCCACTATGAACACAATTATTATTGAGGTGCAATATAAAGTTCTCTCTAAATGTTCAAGCAAACAAGGAACTCATACAAGCTCATATTTTACTAATATTACTACGAAACAGTCGTGTACGTAAATTGGGAAAGGTGTGCAATAAAGCTTGTCTTTGAACTAGTGTAGTTTCTTTTTTTCTATATACGTTGTTTTGTGAGTAGTTAACATTTCGAATACATAAATATAATACCTATAACATATACGTATAATAAAACATTTTTATTGTAAATTGCCTATGGGCACATTGTGAGTATATGGGCACATGTGTACTTGTGTGTGTGCGTGTTTGCTTGTAACGGCTTGTACGTGTACGTGGTGGCTTGGGAAAAGGAGGAGGAACTTTCATAATTAGGGATGTCTTATGTTTTCCGTTTAACATCTTATAGATTTCCAGCTTAAGGACGTGTTATATAATAGATATTGCATACATAGACAAAATGTGTCACAACTTGATGGAATTTAATGTGACTTACCAAATTGACAGAAATATTAAAAATTAAAAAAAAAATTATCAAAACCAAACTACTCGGGTTGGCCACTGACTTCAACCAGAGTAGTATGTATCTAGTGCCTTTAAAATGTTCCCTATTTTATTAAAATTGTCACATGTAGTTTGTAGTCTCTTCAAGTAAGTTTGTGACAATATTTTTTATCAATTATTTTTCACTTTTCAGTGGCCTTTTGGTAGTGTTTTTTGTTTATTTTTCGTACGTTATATTATTTTTAGCTCAATAAACCCGATACTTTATTTAGATAAGGTGGTAAGATTTTTAGTTTGTCTAGTAACTTGCTACACTTGATTGAATAAGTTATGAAAATGATACATACAGCCGAATGTAGAAACTCCTCCTTTTTTAACCGGTAAATAACAATAGCATTCATCACTTTATACGTCAATTTTACTTAATTTCAATAAAAATTACACACTACATGTGCCCTTAATTTTAGAGGGTTTTACTCGTTTTCACTCAGCCGCACCATAATCAAATCCAGACTGGGTTACAATGGAGTTACAACCTTCGGAGCATAGGTACACTTTTAAACGAAAAAAAGATTGTTTAAATCAGTCCATAGATGACGGAAATATCGGTGAACATACATAGAAAAATATACATAAGGATGAACCTCCTCCTCCTTTTTTGAAGGCGGTTAAAAAGTCATTAGTGTTCATATAAAAAAATATATGTACCTATGTATCTCCTTCCGTCGGTTAAACTGCCTAGAAATATATATTATGATAGTATTTTATCTTATGAATACAAAGAGCCACACATTTCTGTCTCTCCCACGTCAAGTTCCGACAAAAATCCTATTATAAATATACATTATTCTCGTCATGTTTAAAACATTTTATTCTATAAGATTCTATTACACGGACAACACATTTACTGTATATTACGTTGAACATTTTCTTGGAAGACATCGAATGATAGACAAGCAATTCTGTGGAGCCTAAGTGAACACTTTTCACTGAATTTCAATAAGGCATCTCTCCAGTCCGTCCTTTTTTTTTTTTTTTTTTTGTGCGTGTGGAAACCCCCTCGGGCCGTCACCCCACCGGGGTTTTCAGTGGGGCGGTGTGTCGGAATCGAACCGACTAAAACCACACGGTGTGCCGTACTGCGCCTTAAGTAGGAGGGATCCGGGAACAGCTTTTATTAAGACATCCGGACCCCCCCTAGCGCCTGCCCGCAAAAGCGCGGGCACCACCTCCGTGTAAAAACTTAAAACCTCTCAATTAGGCGACGTCCAGGCACACGCGAACGCCGCCTCCTCGCGGGGGGCCACTATAGCGGGTGGAGGGGAAAACCCGTCCCGTCCACCCGCGGCCACACTCAGGGCGGCATGAGGCGCTGGTAAGCGCGCCTCCGCCGCCCGGTTCGCCGGCGGCGAATTAAGTCCGAGTGGAGGTCATCCTCCCGGACCCTTTCCGCCGCCTCCTTCTGTGAGATGACTTCCTCACAGAAGGTCGCGACCGCGGCAAAATTCCTGTCGCTACCGGCCATGGAGCGTATGACGGCCGGTAGCGAGAGATCCTCTCCGATGACTGCAGTGAGGGCCCGGCGCTGCGTTGCCCAAGCAGAGCAGACCGCCAGCGTGTGCTGAGCCAAGTCCTCACTGCAGTCGCAGTGGTGACAGGCGGGACTCAATTCCCTCCTAGCGACCGAGTGCAGGTACTTCCCGAAGCAGCCGTGCCCGGAAAGAACCTGCGTCAGTCGGAAGGAAAGGGTCCCGTGCTGCCGCCCTGCCCACTCGACGATGACCGGCTGGAGCGCCTCCACGGCGGCAAAGCCAGCACGTGGAGCCTCCAGCCGGGCCGACCAACGAGCCATGGTGGCTCGGCGAGCGGCCTCACGCCATTCGCGTACCTCTTCGGGCGGGGGCCGACTGCCGCTTCCCGCCCGGAACTCAGCCGTTCGCCGATATACTTCGGCGAGCACTTCCGCCTCCAAATCCCACGGGGGAGTCCCAGCCAACGCGCACGCCACCTCCGTCGACACGGTGCGGTATCCGCGTATGGCTCTAACCGCCATAACCCTCTGAGGGCGCCAGAGGCGCGCCCTATTCTGAGCGGTCAGAGCCTCCGCCCACACCGGTGCACCGTACAGTGCCATTGACCGGACAACCCCCGTATAGAGCCGTCTCGTAGCGACGCTGGGTCCACCCAAATTGGGTAAGAGCCGCCCAAGGGCGGACGCAGCGCCGACCAGCCTGGGAGCAAGCTGCTGGAAGTGCTCGTCGAACCGCCACCTTCCGTCAAGGATCAGGCCCAGATACTTTATGTGGGCCTGAACCGGTACGAGGACCGAGTTGACCTCGATGGAGGCGCCAGGGGGTGGACCACGACGGGGCCCATGAAATAAAAGGGCCTCCGTCTTATCCAGGGCCACTCGTAAACCCAGCGCCTCGATGCGCCCGACCACCAGAGAGACTCCTCTGGTGGCCAGGCGTGCCGCCTCCTGAAAGTTAACCCCCCGGGCTGTGACCAACGTGTCATCGGCGTAACAGATTACGCCGAGCCCGGGGGGTAGGTCGCCTCGAAGGGCCCAGTCGTACCCCATGTTCCACAGGAGTGGTCCAAGGACAGACCCCTGCGGAACACCGCACGACATGGGCCGACGACTCAAAACTCCATCTCGGTCCTCGTACATGACGGTACGCTCCTCTAAATAGTCTGCCACTAGCCGCCTCAGGTACCCTGGCACTCCGTGATAGTGGAGTGCTTCCCTGATGCAGCTGAATGGCAGACTATTGAACGCGTTGGCGATGTCCAACGACACCGCCAACAACACGCCGCCACAGCTCACTACCTCTTCGGTCACGGCCCTCAGGCGCAACACGGCACCGATCGTCGAACGCCCCGCTCGAAAACCGAATTGGGCGTCCGACAAATCGGGGCCGACCTCGCACAGGTGCCGGACGATGCGGGCAGAGAGGACCCTCTCAAACAATTTACCCGCCTCGTCCAGCAACACGATGGGCCTGTAGGCCGCGACCGAGTCGGTAGGCCGTCCCGGCTTCCTTAAAAGTACCAGCTTCCCGCTCTTCCAGCAGTCAGGGAAGCGTCCGGACGCCAAGCTAGCGTCGAACACCTCCCTGAGGCGGTCGGACATATGGTCGAGGGCCAGGGCCGTAAGGGGGGCTCCCGACGCGCGGAGCTTTTGTTGCGCCGCGCGATATGGGCGACCCCAGGGGTCACGATCGAGACCCTCCAGCATCTCCTTTCTTTTCTCCTCTTTGGCGCGGCTAATGGCCAGCTTCAGAGTTTTCCGTGCTTCACAGTACTCCTCATGAAGCCGGTCTTCTTCCCCATCTTCACGGTGACGCCGCCGGCTGTGGGTGTAGGACCTCCGGGCACGAGTACAGGCCACGCGGAGGTCCGCCAACTCCCGGGACCACCAGTAGACCTCCTTCCTTGGAGGCCGTCGACCTCGAACGCGGGGCATGGCCGCATCGCAAATCTGCGTAACCGCATTGCAAAAGCGGCCTGCCCCCATGTCTACCTCCTCGGTAGGAGGCTGCGGCTGTGGAGACAGCCAAGAGTAAACGATGGCTGCCTCCTCCAGCAGGTCCCTATCTAACTTTGATACAGCCCACCGCGGAAAGCGGGAAGAACGCCGCGCCGTGTGACCCCTTCTGGGGTCCTGGGTCCGGGAGAGCTCAAATCGGATATAAAGATGATCCGAGAGCTCTCCAGTCCGTCCTGACCTAACCCTTTTACGCTCCAATATCACTCTTTTGATCTACAATTGGTGCGGTAAAGTCGAAAAGGTACTGACTTTAGTGAATTGAATTTTGAACATAATTTTCTTCATTCTAAACTGATGAATAATTGGATTGTTAAGGTTATACCTATATTATTACGGTTGGATAATTTCTTAAAATATTATAAAGGAAAGCCAAATTTTATCTTCGAATATAAAGCTTTTTATAATATTTACTCAAACTGAAAGCAAGAACGCTAAATATCTTTTATCTGGTGATAAAGGCTTTAACAAAATAGATGATTACTAAGTTCTTGAAATTAATATTTAAAGCCCCAAGAAGGCGATAAGTGGCATTTAAAAAACGAATCATCAAAGAGAATTGCTAAATCACATACTTTTAAGGCTAGTTTATCAGCAGGTTAAAAGACAAGGTTGGATAAAAAAATCCACGTCCTTTGCAAGAAAATACGTGCAAATCATAGTAATATATGAATACGAATTCTGTTTTAAAACTAAAAATAGTCAAAGATTTTCAGTCACACCCTTTATCGTAGATGTATGTGCATAAATTTAGAATTTTCAGAACGTTATGTGTTTTCTGATTCAAAAATAACTTGTATGGAATATTGATGAAGCAGCAGACAGACTCAAAAAAACATGTCAGTCGTAGGACTGCACGTTAGAAGTGAAAACACATACACATTTATGTATACAAATACACACACATCTGTATATATGTCATCTGAGTGATGGTCACGCGAGTTCAGTACTTTTTCTCCATACCATAAGTGCCCAACGTGTCTAAATAAGTTTCAGTTCAAAAAATGTATGTAAAATTAATCCTAAATAATATGTGTGTCAAAACAAAATAATCATTTGAGATCATTTCAATTACTCTTGTGTGCGAATTGACGCTAAAATCTGAAGTAAATAGTGATTTATAACTCTATAAGCAAAAAAATAGCACGAATTTAACAATTTTTTAATTAAAAAATATGAGGGAATCGAAGTAATATATTTTAATTATTTTATGGCGTTATCAATTCGTTTAACTGCTGCAGTAAAAGATTATTCAATTTGTTTCGTGACAGTATGTTGCAACTAGAAGTCAGTTACACCAAGGGTTTTAAGAATAAATCAGTTAAAATGCATATGAAATCATTAAAATAATTTACTTAAAAACTTTACTGTTGATATTTGCTCCATTTGCTCACATTCATCTCAAAGTTGGCACAAACTTGAAGTTAACCGTCTCCACTCAGCCACAGAAGAGTTTTAATTTTATTAACTATATCTTCTGCAACTATGGAAACTTTATATAAAGTTTAAATTACAAATATTATTTCTGAGGCATGATAAGTTATGTGTAGTTTTATGAAACTGATTAGTTAAACGTTTACTTATTTATAAAACCTTTGTTGTTATTCTGTGTAATTGTTACCTACGCGAGTATCCACCACGTTATAAGTTCTTGTCAAGTTTGAATCAATATGTGAATTGATGACTAAGATTTAATATATATATGTCATAAAGATATTCTGCAGTGAATGCGCAAAATATGTCATCCCTATATAACTCAAAAAACAACTTTTTTGTCCCTGTGCACAGTAGGAATTTTCTGTATAAGTAGATTTGTTTTTTAAATGCAGCTATAAAGATATTGTAGGAATTTTGTGTTTTAACCATGTTTTGGGGCTGAATTTTTTTTTGAAGTGAAAACTTCTTTAGCGGCGTTGTGTACTTTTTGGGATGGGTAAAAAAATGTTAAACTTGCGTCAGGACACGTGACCCTGATCGAAAATTCGTAAGACGTAGTGAGTTTCTTAAATTAAAAAAATATAACATTCGAAATTCAAACATTTATGAGCGGCCAGGAGCGCAGAACTTCCAGTGTACCCTATGTATACATTTAGATATTTACCTACTTTTTCTTTTTAGCCTAATATGTATATGCAAATACACTGTGAAGTTATGTTTTCACTTCTGACGTGCAGTCCTACGACTGACTGTTTTTTTTTATTGTGTAGGGCGAGCCAACGGGTCCGCCGTCCATGGACACCTGCAACTTAAGAGTCGAGTGCGTTACCGGCCTTTAACTCACTGGGCGAAAAGCATTGCTTCACTGCCGGTTTTCTGTGAGGCCGTGGTATCACTTGCACTTCGGTCAAGCCGGCCCATACGTGCCGAAGCATGGCTCTCCCACGATAATTTTTGTAATTATTTCACTATTGCTTAACTGTGTATGGCTATTTGTTTTATTATTTCGAGTCGTGCCCGTGTTGCTAAATTTAGTGTCTAGCTTCGAGTAGTGGTGATATTTTTTAATTTGTTTTATTGGTTGGTAGGTTTCTGATTTATTGAGATAAGAAATTCGATGGTTTGCATGACTCAAAAATTGACTCCCTTTAGATCTAGGTGCGGTATGATAATTAAGTTTATGGTAGACAAATCTTAAAAGGTTTAACGCTATAGACTTATAGAGTATAAACTCAAAGTATAGGTAGGCTACACAATGTTTAATCGTAAATGCAAATGTGTTTGTCCACAAAATGTAGAGCGAAAAAAACACAACAAATTTTTTAATCAACTTGTTTTATAGACAAAGACTACGTGCTGAACAACGGACACAAGACCCTTTACAAGACACAGCATGCATAATAAAATGTCGTTGTATGACGTACAGACTAATAATGCGTACCTAGGTCTCTCCGTGCCCGGCATATTAGCTGGAAATATAAAGTTACACTTTGTTTGACAAACATCTTGCTTAATGAGAAGTGGTTGCTTTTGGAATACAAAGAAATATCCTGGGGAAATTTTGTACACAATGACAAATAAATTTCTCTGTAATTAAAATGGCCTCGTTTGTAGATACCGACTACCTATTGTACTTCTTAAATAATAAAATTGTTCAATTAGATTTTACTAGCGACTTTGCCCGTGCTAATGTAGATTTTGATTTTTGGAGTTTACTCCTTAAGAATCGATTTTCAAATAAGGCCCGGTATGAAAAAAATATGAAGAGTAAAATTTAGTGATCGGAGGGCAGCGTAAAGAGAGAAAGAGAGAGAACCTCCAGTAAATTGTAAACTCCAGTCGTGCGTCAGAGCTGACACACACCTTTTTTTGTATTTAGAAAAAAATTGGGTATTTCTACGAAACGATGTGTTTTTTTCTGGATTAAAGGTACCCTATGACCTTTTCTTTACCCCTGAGAATGTGTATTACATGTAAAATGATGATCGGTTGAGTATATAGCGTAGTGGCATGATAGTTAAGGCGTGAAAGCGTAACAAACTAATAACTAAAAAAACTCACTTTACCATTTATAACATTAGTTAGGATTAGGATTACGACATAGATTTTTTAATAGGTACTTAAGATAATCGGAAAACCTGACGCTGGAAATTCTAACTCAATCCACAACTTTTTCTGACATATCTTTTACAGTGCAAGCTGCACGCCTATGGAATGCATTGCCAGAAGCTATCAGATAAATATGTGTATGTATATTTTATATATGTATGTTATGGTTTTAGTAGTTAAGACTAATATGCACCACAAGTTACCTACTACTGTACTAGTAACTGTAAATAACTACTGTCTGTAAGAGATCGCAGACTGCGATAAGACGGCACATTGTATTGCTACGTAATATTTTATTTTTTTGTATCCCATGTTTTGGTGTGCAATAAAGTACACTCTATCTATTTATCTTTTTGATTCCATTTTTTTTAATTCATTGGCAATATACAAATTATGAACTTTTACTAGCCAAACATGTGTCAACTGTCCATTTAGAACTACATGTATTGTGTTATAATGAGGTGATAAGGGTTAAACAGCACCAACAGCAAATAATCTAAAATATATAAAATAATCAATACAATAAAAATGTGTTTAACCAGTGTTTAATTTATCTATCACTGCTAATACTTTTACTCCTTCAAGTTCTACTACACAAAACATTCAGATATCCAACGTCATCACTAGAATGGTCGGTCCTCACTGTGAGACAGCTCTTTGTGCTTCATATGGCACTTCGTAAGCATGACATTCAAAACAAAGAACAAACGCAGAAGGGACCGCATTTGTGTTTGTGAATTAACACCTCACCGAACATCTCTCGCCAAGTCGACGTTTCTAGATTTTCAGTTCTGTACTCCACAAACGTATTATCAAATAAATTTACATTCATTCCCTAAATAAAAAGAAATGCAAACTAAGTTTAACGATCTGGCTAAAAGGTTTTTTTTAATAACTTCGTGCTAGGTCTCAATACCCACATTACAAACATACTGTCACACCTAATTATGAAACAATATGGACAAATACAGTCAAAACACGCAGGCACACCTCCTTACACAAGCTGCATTCATACATACACAAACCAAATGTTGTCAAGAAAGTGTGTTTGCAATGACATTAAACTACTCCATCTTCGAACCATTTTTCAGTAATATTGTGTAGGTACGTATCAATTGTTGTTTCAGCTAAATAAATTTTATTATTTATTGTATACTTTCAAACTTCTTCTACAAAAGAAATTATCATAATATCAATCCTTCACTCTACACTCTTTATTTTAACGTTCTTATCTTATATTGCTTTAATAATGTACGAGTACATACACGTTAAGCAAACCGATTACAGAATAGGGATACTGTTATTATATGATGGTACACGGCGACATAAAAACATTGAAAATGTGCGAGTGGCTAAAGAACCTTTCTACCTCACGGACTCGATGACGGCGGGCGTACACCACTGGACCAGTCAGCCTGTGACCACGGCCATTGCAACCTGGTCTAAATGTCAGGCAATGCAAAAGTATATAATATCTATTACGTGATCGCGTTATTTACCGCACATGTACATAATTATATCGTGGAATGCGAAAGTTTAAAAGTTAGTATGATATACCTATCATACATACTATCACAATACCCTGCTTTGCCCTAACAGCTCGCACCAAAATCATACTACCTTTTATATAAACGTAAAGTTGATAGCTTATACCGGAGTATGTATTTACTATCAGTGGTGCCATTCAGAGACAATTTAAATCAGTTAAAGTGCCTTTTTCATCAATCTAAACGATATAAAATGCGCACTTAAAATAACAGCAATAAAAAAATTATCAGAATAAACTCTAAACAATAAGTTAATGTAGTTTTATGTGGTGATAAAATCCATCTACCGTTTATCGCATCAAATAGCATTAACACAAATCGCTAGCAACCTAATTCAATATAGTTACGAGAACCTTAGTGTCTGCTCTTTACATAATATACAATCCGCCAAGGTACCCAGAAACGCTGTTTGCATATTTCATAACAGATTTCAGGTGAAAGGTCCTTGAACGTTCAGCCTGTTTGTTTGTTTCCATACCAGCCGTCGAGTTACGTTTACGTATGCGATTTAATATTCTATAAATAAAAATAGAAAATTTAATACGATGTCAACACCCACGTCGTCTGGCTAATCTACATTTTTCGCTGAGGTTCTCTTGTGAAGGCATATTATGGAGATGTCGTATAATATAGATAAAGTCGCCTATTCTTTTAGTATTGAAACTGAAAAGGGATCTTTAAAGAATAGAACAGGTCGGGTGGAGGAATGAGGAGGTTATTATGCCTACTGGGGTGTCCTCGACTTTGAAATAAAATATTTGCCATCATTTGTGATTAAAACGTAAGTAAGTTAATAAATCTAAAAAGGTATGTGATGGTAGAAAATGTACTTGTTTGTAAACATTAGATAGAAAATACAAAGCTTCACTAAAATCTTTAAGCTTCGGCTCAGCAGAAAAATATTGTTCTTCAATGTTTGTTTTGGTCTCGTAAAACGAAATGAGATAGGATCAATGGGATTATAGCAGTTTCGTTAACAAAAAGAAAAAATATACCTTTTTGTGGATAGAAATCTACTTCCAGCTATTGATTTCTCCTCATGAAATAAAAACTAAAATAACATGGTCTTTGTTGTGAGTTTTATTTTTCATTAAAATATTTTGCAATAAGATGAATTAAGCACATCTTACTACAAATAATATTAGATAAAGAACAAAGAAATAAACCACCGAAAGAAGAAAGGAACTAAAAAGCTACAACTTAAAATACCGTCGAGTGAAAATCTTTTCAACGATTACAAACAAAACAGATGATCTCCGCACAAAAAAACACCGCACTCAAATCGGTTTATCCGTTTTGGAGCTACGACACCACAGACAGACACACAGATACACAGACAAACTTGTTAGACTAACTAAACTTAATGAGCTAAAATTACACTAATGTAAATACGGTCGGTATTTTTGTTTTAAGTAATTTTGAGTCGAAGCTATACAAACAAGAAAACGAAGTATCCCATGGACTTGCTATAGAACCTTTTCCTCAGAGATAGTCTGACGGGTCGTTTAAGTTGTTATACTTGAATACTTCTTCGAGGCTTCCGGAGTGCGCAGTTTTGGTGGCGTTATGGGTCTTTGGCTTCAAGCTGTTCCATTGTCCAATATAGAAACGGAGTTGACACAATCTTCCAGCCTACGTTTAGTTGCATTTTGTGTTTCTTGATCGACTGCCGATTAGCAGAAGCGCGGGTCCGTTACCACTTCATGAATATCTCGACAGCATATTGAGACGTGCTCCTGTCAATAGGAAGTATGAAGATGAAATTTTCGTTTGTCAGAAGTCGTAAATTCAACTAATTCTGTACATAGAGTACAAAATAAATCATTATATTAATACGTGAAGAGAATTCTTTGTACCCCTTTGTGAATTTTGGAATATTTACAGTTTATATATAGAAGAAGTGCAGAAAACTAAAATTTTTAAACAATATGTCTTACAACTTTAAAATTTACGTGAGAACGGCTTAATGAAATTACACTCGTCCAGTAGATGCGTTGACCTGTCATGGTAAGTAAGTCTATACAATGACAGGTCAAGTTATGCTGATCAATGAAAAAACCATGGTCGAAATTCGACCACCACGCGATTTCTAGTTTGTTTTAATCATAATTGTATTTGTGTCACTGACTGTACTGTACGATTAACCTGAACCAGTTACACTTATGTAAATGTAAGTAAATTTGTTTATAAAAGTAAAGACCTGTAATGGGCTTTCTAACACTATTCTACTGTTAATCTGTTGAATTAGCGGTAAGTCTTCCATAGAAAAAATAAAAAT
The DNA here is from genome assembly GCA_963859945.1 of Euplagia quadripunctaria. Classification (NCBI taxonomy): domain Eukaryota; kingdom Metazoa; phylum Arthropoda; class Insecta; order Lepidoptera; family Erebidae; genus Euplagia; species Euplagia quadripunctaria. The sequence goes on along the minus strand of OY982571.1, from coordinate 6,002,996 downwards.
AAATAAAATAATTGTTCTTTAACTTCAACTATCTAGGTATTTCGTGAATTTGAGCTGGAATTCGGATTACAATGTTCTCATGAAAACCAACTCATAAAAATCACAACCCACAGTTTTTAAAACCCAACAAGGTCAAAGCGTTTTTCTTTATAAAGTAACCTATTTAAAAACTGGTTTAAGTCGCTTATTGGAAAAGAGGTTAAGTGCTACCATTCCCAGCCACGTTACAAGGGTACTTGACTGGCGACAAAGCCTTTTTCGCCTGCATCAAGTGTTTCTGGCAGCTAGCAGAAGATACTTCGTCTAGATCAAAGAATATGGTATTTTATTTCCGTAATCAGAATTCTTCCTACTTGTATTTTACTTTTCATCGGTGCATTGCAGTCTCCAAAATACTTTTCAATCATAATATAACTAAATAACTATTAATTTTCAAATATACCTATATCTTATTTTATCTTGTATATATTATATATAGTATTTTGAACTTGAAATCGTGCGAGTAATCGCGAAAACAGATTATTACAGTAACAGCATTGCGTCGTGTTTTGAGATATATTTTTGTATTTTTTTTTTTAATAATGGGGTCTAGTTTTCATGTGTACTTGAATACCATAAAAAAGTGAAGGTACTAAAGGTAATAGAGTTAGTAGGCTCCAACAGCCAGTTCCAGTTTCAGGAATACAACCTTGACTTGTTCAATCTAATGGCATGCCATGTGTTTGTATTCCAAAGAATTGGCATTAAAAAATCAGTTGTTTCAATCAGGTATTTTATGTAATAATATTCTTTCTGGAGCTCAAAAGATACAAAACCTGTGCAGTAACAAGAATCCTTAACGGACACTGCAAACTGAACAAATATATATTCAACCTAAAGTTGGGCGAGAACACAATATGCAGATCCTGCCGAGAGGCAGAAGAAACTGCTATGCATATTCTATGCTTCTGTGGCTCACTAATGCGGCACCGAAGTATTAATCTAGGATTGCACATCATGCAACCGCCGGAAATACAAACAATCACTGCTGATAGAATATGGAGGTTTCTCGAAGCCATAAGTTTGAGCAGTGACTTTTAAAGCTAGAGTGCGCTACAAAAGACCAGAAAGCCGAGGTAGCAATAAGCACTTAAAATAACAATATTCTTTCATTTTCGTTTTTTCGGATTGAACTTATAAGACAGAATTAAAGGTATAAAATGTTATTTAGATAAATCAAGTTATAATTATATCAAGCTTTACATTTTTAAAAATAAACAACTTCATAGTGTACAAAAAGTAGTATTATCGTTCCTATTATGACTCGCTGAACGTCTGCAAATTTAATAGTTGGATTAGCTTGCCAATAAATCCCTAACATGCTGTCAACAATATAATTTATTTACCAGTTTTAACCACGAATTTTCAGAAAAGCAAGTATAAATTATTACTATGCAACCGTTGTGTTGGGATATGCAGAAATATGGACGACAATAACATTAATCTGAACAGGATATACAGATCATTAAACCGTCAGTTTACGCGGTCTAGCCATATTTCAGACCCACGCATTGCGATGTGAGCATATTGTCCTATTTGTATATTATTAAAAAATTGTTAGAATAAAAACTTGTTTGAATTGTATTCACTTTAATTAAAGATATATAGATTTACTCACATGTATATTCCAGAGATGGCTGATTAGTTTCAGGCCCGACGCAACACGTTTTATCAAGGAGTAAAGCGACGGTGTCGTTGTCAGACGATGATGCCGCAGGTTGCTTTACCATGTATTTATTAGTGCGGTTCATTTTTCGTACTTGTTTTTATTCTTCCCAAATACTATATGCATAGTGAATTAAGCTCACTAACTTCAAACCAACAAATATAGGGTTTGAATGCAATTTGGCACACGGTACATACGTACACGCCGCACGGGAATAGAGATCGTTCGCACGAAACCGCAATGGACAGCTAGTATATTTGCTAATGGTAGTGCTAAGTTAAAATTTGATAAAGCCATGCTATTAATTTTTTTACTATGCTTTGCATATTGACTCAATACCAAAGTTACTATGCTCAATAGCCTATTGAGTAGAAATCTCACTTTACGTTGTTTAGTAAAAGCGTCTTAAATATTTTTTTGAAGATTGAACAAATTAAAACCGTTGTCACTACCCTTCTTATCAGTTATCAAGGAAGCAAACTGACTGAGAACAGATCAATGGGAATATCCCAGCATAAATGAAGTACTTAAAATTTGATAAATTTCATTGCAAAGTTTGAAGTATGTTAACAATTAAATTATACGAATCAATAAAACAGTAATAATATTTTAAAGTCTGACATGAAATATTAGCGAAAATGAGGCTGATATCAATTAATTGGTAAATTTTGTAAGGTATTGTGCAGGCTACAAAAGAATGCCCGGCACATTAGATATTTTTAATATTGCTATAACAGTGTATTTCGTTTGGATTTATACAACTTGTTTAATTTTTAAAGTCATTGTTGTGATGTTCTAAAGAAAGTGAATAAGAGTATCACATATCAAGAAGTATTACATATTCATCTTATTCTTTAGACCTAAACAAGTATTATATACCTCTGAATTGGCTGACGTTGCACTGGCCGTGGTCTCAGGCTGAGCGCGTTAATTCTCGTATAAATACATAATTATATCATGGAACGCGAAAGTTTAAATTTAGTTCAAACCTCTTTGTAGCCAAGTCTAAACCAAACTAACTACTTTTAATTTTTATTTGCACTTACAACTAAAAAGAAATGTCAAATTATTTAAATAATAGCATGAACGTCTAAAGACTGAATAAAGACTAATCGTCTTACAGCTTCGTCTCGTAACCAAGATAAAGTTATTGCCGCAACGATCAATTACACCGTCAGGTATTACATTTTTCATTCGGTTAGTCTGTTGGCCCATTACGACATAAGAATGTTTTGCAAACACAAAAGCGCATGAGTAATTGATCGCATCCTTCATATATTCATAACGAGCCTATTTTGAACTAGTGTTGGGAATCAAATGACTTACATAGTATTTTACCTCATGCAGGTAAGTAATATATCGAGTATTTTAGAAATTCTATCTATGGTGCTTATTTGACAATAAAGTCGTCTAAAATAATAAAATGTACTATAGAAATATCAATATCCTATTTAACAATCGCAATATCATGTAAGTATATCAGCAAAAAGGTTAAGTACTATAGTATAAATTACTACACAGAGCGTAGTTTAGTTAATAGCTCCTGGGAAACGCTAAAGATAAAATAATATTTCAAAGATAATTTCTTCGCTCGGCCTTAAATAATATCTTAGAGAACATTTTTCAGAGTATTTCGACGTCTTCGTGGAATGTTTTATTTTGTAAATTAAAAAATAACTGCACTAGATGCAAGGGCATATTATCGATAATATTACTTTATTTTTTTAATAAACACAAAGCACACAGTTTAAGACACACTGTTACTAACATAATATGGATTTAGTCTGAAATAAATAATTTGAATTTGAAACAATTTAAAAATTTTACTGTCTTTATCCATAAAACAGTCACAGAAATTGCTTGTTACTGACAATAGACTTATGGTGAAGAGTGAAGTAAAAAAGGAGCTCTTCTAAAATCAAAGATTAATTAAATATCATTTAGTCACTTAAATATATATTAATTAACGACCAGAATAATTTTAGATCCGTATTTAGTTTTGAATAGTAACATTGTACAGACGTTGTTGTACTTCAATTTATAGACAATATTTTTAAAGACTTTTATTTTGTAAATGGATATTTATAGTAGGTGTGACATACCTTAGTTTTAGAGTAAGTTGTGGACATGCTTATGCTTATAAAATAAGATATATTGAGCCCTTAAGAAAATTTAAAAATGAGGCTGGTAGACCTAATGGTATACCTCCGTAGTGAGTATCTATAATTTCAACTACACCTCCAATTTGAGGAGGGATATTTTTTTAAATGTAATGTTCAATAAAAAGGACTAACAGTATATTTGGAAATAAAAAAGGGTCGACTGCTTTAGTTATTAACATACCTGAAAGATGCTTCCTTGTTGAGTCACATCACTACCCCAAAAGTATGGTTTCACGCAAATCTAGTAAACAGTAGACATCATAATATATGACTGCTTATCATTCTTGGATTTAACGTAATATACGACCATTTGGCTGACGTCATAATGCTTTTTACGATGCTAGAATATATTTCGCAGTCTCATATTTCTTAAAGATGAAAAAAGATACAATTTCGTTCTTCTCGTTTACAAAGCAAATGAGTGTAATATAGCTCTATTATATTTAACTGAAATGTAGACTGACTTTAATTTATTACAATTAATAATGCGTTTAAAAAACTACCATCCATTCAATGGTTGCCTGGCAGAGATCGCAAACTGCGATAAGGTCCCGAATTGTACATAGCATTAGCTAGTAAGTATTTAGATATTAGAAAATATTGTAATCTACTGCTCTGTGTACAATAAAGAGTACATCTATCTATCTATCTACTTTGATTTTTTAAGTGAAACCTCTTTAGCTACGTTGAGCAGTTTTTGTTGGGTTCAAAACTTATGGGTGCCCGTTGCCGGCACCAGCATCGTAAATAAAAAGACAATTATTTTTCCAAAGTTAAATTTAAATTTCACTTTTGTCGGAATCCTTATGGCTCCCTATGTTTTCTTGTTTATCAAAAGCGGATCAATACTAAAAGGAACCCATTTATTGTGATGAACTATTATAACTGACTTATTATAACTACATATAAAGAAGGGAAAGTCCAAAAAAATTTTGCTTTTAGCGTTTTAGTTAAATCACTTCATACATACAAATATAAAAGAGGAAAAGCGTAATGGACCATCACGTATTCGAATTGATCTCATAACACGAAAACAGTTGCTGAGCAATATCGGTGCTCATTCGGCCGCGTAGAACGAGTGAGTGTTGTTCGATGATTATAGTATTATGTAAAAACATAAGAGAAGAATATGAAATCTTTATTGGAAAAAGAATTAAATACTGTTAGCAACAATCTCACTACTGTTGCTTTAAACTATCAAATTCACTAAATAACAGTAACTGCTATGTCTTTTGTACCTCAACCAGCCTTTATTTAGCCTATAGATATAAAGGCTGGTTACGCTATTGGTTGGCCTGACAATAGTGGGGAGATCCCCACTATTGTCAGGCCAACCAATAGCGTGAGCGTTACCAGTATAACTAGTCATAATAATGTCTATCAACTAATGTTTATTAAATAATGAACTGTTTTATCATCTATTATAGTTTTAGCCTTATTTTTAATGAAATAAATACGAGTTTTTTGATGTGGCGATATCAATACTGTCTACAACAGACGATTGACAGGCAGGTTTTTGATAATAATTATTCAAGAAAGACATACCTCATTAGCCTTATACCATTAGCTTAGTTCGTAAAAGGATATAGTTAACGGCTAATTGGACACTGGACACGATTTCAACTATTTCATGTAGAGTCAATAAATAAAGTTTGTATGGAAATAACTTTAAGGAAATCATACATTGATAAATAGTCTGAATACAAAAAGATATCAAAAAACACAACGAAATAACTTTTGGCATCGAGACAAAAACAAACGCGAATGAAAGCAAAGATAAGGGCAATACTTGCATTACGAGTATGTCATTTACAATGAAGCAGCCTTACAGACAGAATTATATCATTCTTCATCCCTAATCTGAATGTTTTAACCTCCTGAAAGTTCTGGAACATTCTGTTTCCTTCCTTATCATCATTTAGTCTTTATGAGACCCTTGTGTATTTTTTACGACTACAGTGACCTGAGTTGTCCACATATTTTTTGTTTTTTAAAATATTACGTCCATCTATTCGTCGGCAATGTTTTTATCTGAGCGCTTAAGCTTCATGGCTTATAAACTTGATGAAATACATTGTTCTTAAATAAGAATTTTTGTGTTCGAATATTATTTTATACTTTATAACACGAAGAATCAAGATTATGACCACGATTTCTAATAAAATCGAACAAGAAAAGAGATGACGTAGGCTAGTAGGAATTTAGAAACAAATGTACACACAAATACGTCACAATGATGTAGGAGGTTTTCGTGAAGAGAACTGACAATGCATTATCGATTTAAATTATTAATCTTATACTTAGACTTAAGATAGTCTATCAGGACAAATATTTATCATGACTATAGATGTCATACTTACTCATAAACTTTCGCGTTCCATGATAATATAATTATGTTGACGGAAATTGAAGCAATCTCTTATTTAAAAGGTATTACATACCTTTGATTGCTTGATTTGCCTGACGTTTCGACCAGGTTGCACTGGTCACAGCCTCAATTCCCGTCAAAACGTAATATAGATGTGGTATGAGTAAAAGCCTTAAGATAGAAAGTGGTATAAACATGTTAAAGGTTTGAGCGCGATCCGCGGTGATGGTGAAAAATTAATTATAGATTGCTTTTAATGAAGTAAAACATTATAATATAATCTAACGTGAGTGATATTCATTAAAGATATGCCTACGGTTTTACTCACGTGTATATTTCTGGTATGGCTAGTAAAAAAAACAAAAAACTTTTATTAAACCTGCATATTAAGAGTTCTCAATAATATTCTCAAATTTTTCTTACTACATATTGACTTAACGCCATAATGTGAAAAGAATTGACTTCTTGGAACTAAGTCAAACCCCTCAATTGGTATAGTTGTCTATAAACGCTTGCAACACTCTTGCACACACTCTTTCTTTCTCGCTACTGGGAACCCTAAAAGCAGCTCTATTGACCCCACTCAAAAACAAAAATACAGCATAACACACAACCAGAGCTGCGGTCAATGCTTGCAGAAAATGCTTCAATTGCGGTCTTTTCCAGCTAAGGTGTTATCCCAGTTAGTTGGATGAAGTTTGAGTAGAAATCTGTCTGTACCCTACAACTTAAAACTGTTGTTAAAAACACTCTCCCAATTTACAAAAAAAATATGGGATCTGAAACTCCTATTATTAAAGATTAACCTTATCGTAACAAAAAACTGACTAGTGACTTTCACGATGGTTATGTCCCGGCCAAAAGCAAGTTTTATATCCAATATTTACTCTTATAGCAAGACAAGGCAAATAAATTTATTATACATTAAGAGTCTATCATTACAAACACAATTATAGTAAACTAGGTTATTAATGAAATTCGGATACAAGAGCTCTAATTAATACCAACCATTGATTAACAATGAAGGTAAGTAGGTTCCAACTAGAATTAATAAGTCCATAATTACAGAGCAGCAGGTAATTTGACATGTAACTACTAAAGTTACCAATGAAGCAAACAAATTAAAGACGAGCTATGTTCGTCGTTCTATATAATTAGTGTAACATATTTATGTAGTATACAACGAAGTGGAGACTGAGATATATAAAACATGGCCCGCCCACCAATGTTGTTACTCTATCCTTTTCAATGGTTCAAAAAAGTGTTAAAAACATAGTATTTTACATCTTATTTATGTCTCCTCTAATAGGCTTTTGTATTTGATATTATGAACGATGCATCACATTACATGGAAGCTCTGATTTTCAATAATTTGACGTTCTAAACACACTAATTAATAAACGTATATCTTAGAACGCAGGTTTCCGGTAGCTCATATCAGACGAACGAAATAAATTTACACAGATAACTTATAGCATAAAATTAAAACTTTTCTCTAAAGATTAATAAAATCTTAATCTGGACTTGCCTCATAAGTTAAACACTGCTGAGGTTATCCGATTATATGAATGGTCCCTTAGGTGATACGAACAACAGCGGTGCAATAAAACAGAATGAACTCTCGACCAGTAATCTTGTTTTGTTTCGTGATGGTCTTACTTAATGTTAATTTGGTTGGTACATTTGTTTGAATGTTGAAACAAAGTTAGTTTAGTTTTTTATTTTGAATTATGTCTATTAAAGCAGCTGTAATGTGTCCTCGTTGCGTATTAATTATTTTACTGCCTAAAAAAAAAGCAGCACAGAGCTTAGCTTCACGTAGTATACTTTTGTACGTACGTTTAAAACTTACAGTAAGAATAATTATAATCATTACAATATTCTAAAACATATCACACAGCGCTATCTAAACCCTAGATAAGCTCATCTTAGGTATAGTATAGATTTTAGAACACGGATAACATACTAAGATTCTATTTTTTTTTAAAACATACGTATTATATATAAAAACACCCAGACCACTGCAAATATATTCATGCGTCAAACAACATTCGTTATGATATCTGGTCTAGAGATACCTCCTAGTAAGCTATATTTCTGTTTTATTTTTCTTGATGCTGTTCAAAATTCACACATATTTTCTATCTTTTGCATTCCTCGCAAATAAACATGTTATGTATACCTCTTAGTAAGATTAATTTTTCTCTTTCCTTTTTCTTGATGCTATTCAACATTTACAGATATTATTTTCTACAAATAAATATGTGATGTGTACAGTGATCGCTGGTGTCTGTGGTATAGCCCGGAGCCGACAATCCTCTTATTTCCCGTCGTCCGCAGCGACCCGCACTTACTACTGCTGTACATAGTGGACTCGATGCATTCGAATGCATTCACGTTATTAGGGCTGTGATGAATGTTATCTTGTCCATTTTATTGTAAAAATTATAAAGTATTTATTTTTAGTACAGTAAATTTAAATAATTTGAAAATAATTGCTTGCTTTTGCTACGCCGCACTGATGGATTTCGTTATCCACGCCTTAGGCCATCAGTCATGAAGACTGCAGTTTTTTATTTCTCGTACCTTTACAGCAAGACGAAGAAATACAGCTCCTTCCCTATTTTTCTTCTAACAAACTCCGCGTAGTCTTGTTTCATCTTTTTAAATTGGAAAAAAATGAAAAAGTTCATGAGTATATTTCTTCTGGCTTTGCAAGTGAGACATGTTTAAATAACCGCTTACCATCCGATGAACCTTGTATGTAAATAAATTATTGTCTCAGGCTAGTGAGCCTGAGACAATAATTTATTTATATAGGTTTTAGTGAAAAGTGTTTTAGTGAAAACACCATGCTAAATAATACTTTAATATACATTTCTCTACATAGTGTAAAACAAAGTCGCTTCCGCCGTCTATACGCTTATATCTTTTAAACTACGCAACGGATTTTAATTCGGTTTTCAATAATAGAAAGAGCTATTCAGGAGGAAGGTTCATACGTATAATTTTATATTGTTTTAGAAAGAAAGAAAGAAAATACGTTTATAAAACACATTACCACATATATACATTATAAATAATTTATCACTATGTCGCAATGCGTTTTAGTGTTTTAATGTTAATTTGAATAATGGTATGACGACAATTGTTCACCACATTAGTATCTACATTGCACCCATGCGAAGCCGAGGCGGGTCGCTAATGTACTATAAAAAACAAACGCCATACATGTTTCAACCAGTATATCAAACTCATACATCAAATCACGATACATTTTGTACAAACAGTTTCACAGGGAGCGATTTCAAGGATTAAATGTATACATGATCTTACTTTAATTTTTTATTTAGTAGTATTAGAGAGGTACGCGTCACATAGTGGTTTATTATGTCGCAGTAAAATGGCTAAAACTATAAAATAATTCAAAATCAAAATTTTCTATTTCAAGTAAACCTATTGTAGATATTTTTGAATTGTCAGGAGGAGTCAGTCAGTATAAGTCGGTCGTGAAGCTAGTTGCCTGTTCCAAAACGTTGGATCCTATGGAGAAGAACAGGCAAGAAACTCCAATGACACTCTTTTATATCCATAACACATCAATTAGTGTATATTATATATTAGATAGTATATTCTTATGCTAGACAGCCAGACAGTTGTACGAAACGATTTGATTATAATTTTACTAGTTAAATGAAGGTACACGGGTCAAGTCTAATATTATAATGATATTACTAGATTACTTTAATGAAATGACAAATTGTCTGGGAGAATAGAGAGGTTTGCTTGTTGAAGGACGCTCCCTTGTTTTACTCAAATGATTTAGTGAGTTTAGGTTAGTTAACCAATCTAGTGGGATTGTGGGAGCTCTGCTGCTCTGTCTCATGTAATGCACTAGTTAAGGTACTCACTTAGCAATCTATGAAATCAACACCGCGAAGCGTTTCTTACCGGTTGGCCCAGCAATGATTTGTGCGTATGATTCGTTCTGATTCAGTGAACATCACTTTGTTAACTGGATCAAAACGAATCCAAAGATTTATTTTTTGCAGAGGATTTCTTTTTCACAGCCCTAAAAAGCCCCTTCCCATTACGGGTTAAAACTAACGGACGGATCTTTGCCATACTTTCAAATTCTTAAAGAAGTACACATTATACCCTTAAGCTCCTTTGCCGTTTTATCACTGTAAACTCTGCTAACGATTGAGATATGCGGGGAAACTAGCCAGCTAGTGAAGAAGTAGCCAGAAGTAGAAATGGTTATCCCGAAGAATAATAGATATTGTTGCCTTCGTTGCCTAAGATGTACCATCATAGAATAAATACCACGAAGAAGTTTGCCAGCAAAGCAAATGATATTTATTTGTTATTGATGAGAATAATGACAGAAGTATCTTTTTTTGTTAATAACTATACTAGCTACTACCCGCGACTTCGTACGTTTAAAATATTTACTAAAATAGGTAAAACCATTCCCACATGTTTTTCAAGGAAAATACATTTTTTTTACCATGTGTAAATTGACAGTCAAGTTGCAGAGTTTTGAAATATGGTTGGTTTGTGAATTGGACCACTATTCATAAGATATGGAAATATCTAACTATTAGATAGTGGAATAGCGAAATGTAATGACCTATATATTTCTAAATACATACATATCCCACTAATATTATAAATGTGAAAGTTTGGATGGATGGATAGATGTTTGTTACTCTTTCACGCAAAATCACTGAACCGATTGCGATGAAACTTGTTATGTAGATAGCTGGAGACCTGGATTATCCTGGATATATCGAACTGTAAATGTAAATCAAATAGTACTGTTTACACATTAGTAACTAAATGACAAAGCATCGGCCTTGCAGGATTAAGAAAGTATAATTTTGGTAAAGCCATCAAATGGCGCGAAGTATTAAAACGCTAGTTTACGAGATTTTTTGGATTATCTTTTTTATTCACTTACCATTAAGATGTAGTAGAAGTAGATCCTATTTTGTATTCGATCAATTTGTTCAATTTCTGTTTTATATTTGAAGTTATGTTTTATATAATCAAATTCCAACTCATGTTAATTTTCATAGCTTTATTAATCCCAGATGAGCGACAGAACTGTTATCAGTTTGACTGAATAACAACATTTCCCCAAAACTATTCCTCAAACTTGACATAACCCACCTAATGTACCATGATGATTGATGGCAATTTTTATGATTATACATATATGTTAAAGACTTTCACTGTAGCCGAGCCGCAGTTCGACGTTCTTGAGAACAACAACAAAAACTGTTTGTTTGGTTGTTGTTCTCAAACACATCGAACAAAGTCAAAGTTTCTTAACTTCGGCAATTATTCGATACGGGAAAATATTTCTGCATTATTGATGTTTCAGTCTACCTCTCTTTAATACTCTCCTGTAACGTTATCTTTTTTACAAACGAAGATAAGAAGCAGTTATCAGATTACAGTGAGTCCGTTTTCAACACGTTTCACACTTATATGTTTACTGAGCCGTGACAACCCTAGCTACTACATTTACTACTCTTTCCCGTGACCACGTGAAATCGAGCGAGAAGCATTACTATCGATAAAACCCGTGCTACGATATTTATATGTATGGGATTGGATTCTATTTAGAGGAGCGAGTACTGCAGTCAACATGCGAATCGTTTCGGTCGGTAAGCATATCGCAATTAGTAGGTATTTCATTTCTACATTTTTTTATTAAGGTTATGAATTATTTTATTGATAGACAAGACAAGGCTGAATAACAAATATATACTTACTTAATATATATAGATTTAAAAGTTTGGATAAAATTAAGCACATAATTATGTGGATCTATAGTAGAATACAACCCGTATTCTGGATTATGTCAAAGCCAGTAACGTGAAGATTCAATCAGAAGGCAACTTTGCGAAGACTCAATCAAGCGCTAACCATTGACTAGATTTTGAAGGAAAGCGAGTTTTGCACGGGTTGTAAATACATAACTATGACAACCTATGTGACGCGGCAGTGCTGCTTTCGACTAGAACGTCAGAGATCGCGGGTTGGAATCCCGCTCAGTGCAAATATTTATGTGACTATGGTAGATAGCTTTGTGTAATGTGTACTAGAATATTATTATTATTTAGTAAAGGTAGCACTAACGCACTTACTTTTTATTAAAAAAAAAATAGACTGACGGCGACGCGAGGGATTGACGACCCAAGACAGACAAGGAAGTGATACCAAAAGTGATACAAAGGTTGAGTAGTTCGATTTGATCTATTTACAGGTAATAGTGGGATGACGAAAAATTTATCGTTCGTAAAGGTTCTGAGCCTTAGATAGGAGCCTTAAATTTTTGTTAACTTGTTATTTTGAAAAGCTGTAACTATTTTGTTTAACTGCAAAGTTTTAGTTATTTTCTAGTTTTTCTATTAACCACATACATACAAACCTGTATCCCTGCAGGGATAGACGGAAGTAATTAAACACCCACATTTTGCCAACTGTAATTTGATTTCATTCAGGTAATAGGGGGCAGGCTCCTTGCTGCAAAGTGGGAACTTTAGGAATGTAAGATGGGAAAATTGGGACTAAATTTAAAGGAGATTAGAGGTGGGCAAGAAGGGGAGACAATGGAAGGAAATCGATATTGCTTATACGGATGGATTGGGGGGAGGGGGTAAGCAGGGGTATACCTTTAGAAAGTCAGGGTCGCATACCTGTACTCGAACTGGCTATTGCCGGAAAGTCCGAGGCCCCTAACGTATTCTATTTACTTTTAGGTTTTAGGAACCGGGTATTAAAGAATTTCAGTTTTGTAGTTTAGGCGATAAAATAACATCGATATTATTGTGGTTAAAGCACTCTTAAATATAAAACCTCAGTCAATGAACAGATGCCTATATTTCGGAAGCAATACGATCTACTTTAATTAAAACCCAGTGTTTTGAAAGATCCATTATTAGTTAACCATTTCAATGGTAAATAATGAGTTCTGAAATCGTTGATCTCTTAATTAATATTGATATTGGTTATGAGCAAGCTCAGACATCTTTATTTCAAATCTGATTCTTATTCAATGATATTGTTGTAAATGACTCCAAATTTAATTTGCTTGGTTGTATATTAAATTGCGGTTGTGTATTTTAAGGAAATGCGAGCATTGGCGTTCAACCCGCACAAATGTATACCCTCCCCTATTTCCTCAAATACAGTTCTTAGTTAGTCCGTTATGGGAAATGTTTAATTAGACGATGGACGGACTTGAATGGGCTTTCCATTTATAGAATTGTCTTTCACGTTTGAGGCCAGTTTCCAATCACCAGTTGCAATGACTGTCGGACTCTGCCCAGATGCACCGAAATATGTTTGTAGTTTCAGCATTTGGTAGCCGACATTCAATTACATCTATGTCCGGTCGCTCTCAATTTCTTATAGACTCTGATCTCCTTTGTAGGAGATATTTATTGTATATGCTATTAATGGTAAAAGTATCTCAAAAAGAAAAAAATTGAAATTAATTAGTCCTTTATAACTGTAAAAAAAATCAAACTTCTAACTCGACGCAATCAAGATACCTACCAAATAAGCCATTTAAGCCTTAGATTTTAACCAATTTTAACATTTCGCAACTTTAAATCAAACCTATAGGGTACCTCACATTGACCTAGAATCTTGAAATTTGGCGAGAAGCAAGGGCACACGGCATAAGTAAAAATCTGAGAGTCGTTTTTTTGGTGTCATATCACATTATAAATTTTATTTTTGGGATTACAAAATTATATTATGCACTTGGAAAATTTACCGTGACGTATTATATCGATGTACGGAGGACTATTCTTAGAAAGGCTAAGTTAAGTTTGTCTTTCAATCCTACATAATCTTTTACCAAAATGGACAAACTATCTACATACAAGTTTCTAGAATTCAATTACCTCATGCCCTGAATCTGTGATTAACAAATCAATGCTCTCAGTGATTTAAAAAACATATTTGTGAGGACTGATGCCTGATACTTAAAAGCGCTCGGTTCACAAAGCGTATGCTTCTCCGAGTGTTCTTGTCTGTAAAACCCCGTTTAATCCTGGATTACCATTCTGGTATGGTAGGCCTTTGTCGTGTTACAGGGACTTCCACTGAAAATCAACTCGGCAACTACGAAACTTGGTGACCTGTCTTGTTGCAACGTTTATCAAGTATTATATAATGGTAAATTATTGGGATTAATAACTTATTTTTAAATCACTGCCTTTGATTCAGGGGGAAACAATTGAAAACGCGTAAATGACGTCAGTAGAACCTACTCGTAATTTAGTGCTGTTTCTCTACAAACTTACTATTACCATTCACATCTGTTTGTTTTCCGTTACTCAGTACATAGTTACACTCACGCCTTGTTCCCTTTGGGGTATGCAGAAATAGCTCGCCATTTGCTTCTATCCTTGCATACACTTTCTATTCTGTCATTAAAACTTAAAAAAATACTTACTCTTATTTACAGATAGTTATCACATTTACCTTTGCGCTAATTAGAACATCGAAGACAAATAAAAAGTCCGACCTTACGAAGAAAATTGGTGACTCTTCGATTCTGATTTCGGTTTCTTGGACTCTTTCCAATGCCCGACCATCTGTTATGAAGTATAAATAAGAGTTATTTTACTTAGCGCTACTCTACTAAGAGGCAAGCATTGCCGGTGCCTCTTACCATCCGTTTTAATTAGGTCACTGGCGTACTTCATGATTATAACTAAGAAATGTTTTAAAGTTTAATTAGTAGTGATACAAGTTCCATTTAAGAAGCAGAAACTAATTAATAATATTGCCTGTTAAATAGGAATCTGAATTTAATTTTTTTTGATTTTACATAGACATTGGTTTTGATATATTATCATCGTTTAATAACTGACTTTTATATATATTTACAGTTATATATGGCAAGTTAAATAAATGAAAAAACTGAAACTTAATGAATTATGGTCGAAATTCGACCACCAGGCGATCTTTAGTACTTAAACTTAGTTATTTAACACATTTTTTATTTTATTTATTTATTTATTTATTTACAGAAAAATACATATTGTTTACAGATAATCCTTACACAATGTCTGGCCATTATGAATATTGCTACATAACTGTTGGGTAATGTGGTAATTGAGGTACATTAGGTAAAGCACTAGAACCAAGAACATACATGAAAGGACTATGATCATTTAAAAACACGGGTTGCCACAGAGCGTAGTTGTTTTCTATTCAAGTTAGAATTAAAAACTAATAAAAGCTTTCGGTTTACATGGTTTATATCTTGAATTGAAAACATACAAAAGTTCGGTAAAGTGTGTTATAATTAGTTTTTACTAACGAAACATTGAAATGTATCTGAACAAACATTTTGAAAGTGTGTTAGAATGATGTCAGGAGAACTATGTTTAGAATACAGTCGATGTGGTTGTCATCGTACCGGCGCTATGGGTAAAGTGGTATGTCGGCATCGAACCAAATAACACCACACAATGCCATGCCGTACTTGTTTTTCATGATTTAAAATAAGTAGTATACGTATCATTAAAATAATGAAATTAAACACATATTTTCATTACTCTGCCCAATAAATGGGGGACATTATTCCCGGTCAATTTGAGAGCTTATAAGTGGACATTCTTAACATTATTAAGACATTGACTAATGACGAAGAAACCCACAGAGCATTGCACGAGTAGTGCAGATGACGACTTTTGTCAAATGTCATGCACAATACTGTTTTCTGTGGAGTCCTTGCTGTAGAATGAATAACTTGAAGTTCTTTATTTCAAATACCAACACCAAAATTAAAATTAAATACCAACGGACAGAACATTGATTGGTGACACAGCATTCCATAGTCCCTTAACCCATAATTAAACTCCATTTAGCTCTCCCATCTATTTCTATAGAATTTGTTTTTCTGTGCACAATAAGTCATTTAAAAAGATCATCCTTCATAAAGGAACACAATAGCTCTTTAAATTCGCTTTAATTCCTTCTCTAAAACAATGAAAATACCGTTTTAATAATAACCTGGATTATTGCGTATTATTCGGACTGACCTGAGAGCTTAGTATGAAACTATGAAACTTTATTTCGAAATTTACGAGTTTCACTCTTGCTTAAGTACTTTATATTTTTTATTTATGTACATAAAAAGTTGTAGAAAGTGATAATGTTGAAGATTCTAAAAATAATTTAAAAAAGACACTAATAATCACTGTGCGACTGTAGAAAGAACTATCTTTGCAATTTTTAAAATTGCGACCAAAAAGGGAACAGGACCCGCTTTAAGAGGAGCAATGATATTAAAGACAGTATCACCTTCTTTATTTATTTAATTTGTTTTACTAAATCACTACATATTATAAAACCAAGTCCCCCGCCGCATTTTTCTGTCTGTTCGCGATAAACTAAAAAACATTTTCATGCGGTTTTCATTAATAGACACAGTGATTTATGAGGAAAGTTTAGGTGTATAATTTATTAAGATTTTGTGTAAATTGATAGAAAAGATGATTGTTGAAGATGTCTCTGCTACCCGTACCAAGCCTGGGCGGGTTGCTAGTTGTTTACAAGGGCAAAGTGCTGCACGTGTTTTATAAAATAAGACGAAAATAATTCCAAGTTATTTGGAGAAAACTTTTAAATGATGGTTATACGTAAAATGCCAACTGAACAATAAGTTTTATTGAAATGAAGATCTGGCACAATAAGAAAAGCCCGAACGCACGGTAATTATAGCGAAGTTTTAGCCAGATGTGAAACTGTTACCGCTTCCACCGCGTGGCGGCACCCCTAGCTTTTGGCTTCGTCCTAGGCGAATGAGTATACGAAATTATTGAGCGAATGCAAGTAATTCAGCAATCAACAGCTAGTAATATATATTTGGAATGTAATAATTAAACCCTTTCGTCTGATACCCAACACGGCACCTTTTAACCTTTTTTTTTAAATCTAGACTTTATGTTCTCAATAGAGCGCCATAATAAATTTCATGTGACATCACATACCTTATAACCGGTGGATGATCAACACGCTTTTAAAATACCTTATTTGTTTAATTACGATAAGTAGTTTAAAAGTTATGCGGGAAACAGATGAATATAAATTTAATTTAAATTTTGAACGAACTTTTGGATTCACCTTTTTCGGTTAATATATAATTGGTTTAATATTTAAATTGGAGTCCGCTTCTTTTAACTTAGGCGATCATAACACGTAAAACATCGTAGTGTCATTTAACCTTTCCCCCTCCCCAATCTCCCCTCTTCACCTACTCCCACCTTTAAGGGCCGGTAACGCACCTGTGACTCTTGAGTTGCAGGTGCCCATGGGCGGCGATAGTCATTTACCATCAGGTGACCCGTCTACTCGTTTGCAGAGTCAGAGCGCAGTGTTCCGCACGCTGACTCTCGGGCCTGTATCTGTTCGTATGACGACTTCCCCAAAAGTTCGTCGCCCGTAGGCCGCTTCCTATGGTGGCCGGAGATCATTGAATGCCCTCCAGCGCCCGTTCTCTGTAACACCTTGTACAACTGTACTGAGATTCCCCACATATAAACAAATTCTACATTATAATTATGTGTGTATATTTAGCGCAATAAAAAGGTTAACGTGTAAATTTTTCCATGCGCAAAATATTAGTCCGTAATCGTAAAAAATATTTTTTATGTGATATGTGTGAATCAATCTAAGGCTTAAATGGCCATATCTTTTGACTTAGAAGCTTGACTTTTAACAGCTTCAAGGTACTACAGACATTAATATTTGATGTTAATTTGAACTTGATACCTGCACGAATACTTGAGAAACAGGAGCTTGATAGACAGACAGTTGTAGCATGCCTCACTTAGCAAATACCTTGTACACACATTTCAACTAAGATTAAAGTTAAACCCAGCTTAGTACGGCTTTCCCACTTTTTCCGCCTTCCACTCATCCTGTAAGCCTTTCATTAAAAATCACTGGAATGTATAAAATTTATGTTATTGCAACATATTGTATAAATGAAGAGCGATCTGAGTTAAGTCTTAAGTCTAAGTTAATCGATCGCGTCAAAATGAAAACAGTACGGAGCAATCGATTTGATAAAGTATGACTTTGTGTGCGATAGTGTCCAAAACAGTGGTTATCGTGCTGATAGGTTGACCTTTAACAAGTCCAAAAAGAAAATCACATCTCTCATGCTGTCACAATCATATAGCTCTGAAAACAATGGCGATTATATGAAAAGAGAACCACAAAACATAGCACACTAATCAAACCTGACCGAGGTACTTAAGTGCCACTCTCCGGTACAATGATCTGCACTTAGTTTGGCCCCTGAAAATACATGTGCTTGCGTTCTAGGAAACGAGAGGATTATATAAAAACCACACAAGTGCGAGTCTGACTCCTGCACCGAAGCTTTCGGAAGTAACAAAAACTTGTATGTAGAATCGAATATATTTTTCAGAAACACAAACTTTATCGTTCTATAATAAATACTCACTCATAAATCTGTCATCATATATGACAAAGTCAACTTTTCAACAGCAAAATATATAAGTAATCACAAAAAAAATGTGTTTTATAGCATATATATAGCAACGAGTTAACGCCTTTTGGATTTATTCATTTACTTGTACTATAAGACCTTGCTTATTACGAAATTTCATGATTCTAGTTCAGCGGGATGTACCATATAGGTTTTGGTTTACATACGAAATGTTCAAATATGTTAAAATTTCAAACTTAAATGGCCGTATCTTTTGATCGAGTTGGCTTAGAAACTTATTTTTTTACAGTCTCAAGGGACCGCAGAGATAAGTGTATGATGTCAATTTCAACCTGATACTTCTACGTATTCCTGAGAAAAAGGGGCTTGGAAGATAGACAGACCCACAGGTAGATAGAGGGACAACAAAGTGATCCTATATAGGGTTCTTTTTTTCCTTTGAGGAACGAACCCTAAAAATGGAATATAGTATTCATTATTATTGTTGTCTGCTTTCCAATTTACGTATTACTTTAGAATTTCATTGGAAAAGTCTTATTGAATTATTGTTCTAATGATATTAATCCACATTAGAAACGATGACGACAATAAGTACTTAAAGACGACATCTCAAATCATCATACTACTGTTATAAAGGCGAAAATTTCTAAGGATAGATGGATGGATTTTTGTTACTCTTTCAGGCAAAAACGGCCAGAGGGATCTGGATGAAATTTGGCACATAGATAAATAATAGTTTAGATTAGCACATAGGCTGTTTTTTATACCGAAAAAATGTACGGTAGGGAACGAAGTCGCGGGCAACAGCTAGTCTTAAATAAAGTAGAAAACAATAAATTGACACACCATCACTTTTTAACACGTTCATTGTCAATCACGCGAAGTCGCGTGTTCGCAATGCCCTTTCACCTGGCTCATCACTCGACGTCACGGGAAGCGTTCATAGTATTTTGTATGAAGAATATTACGTGAGCCTTTGTGTTTTCGCAAATGTGTTTCTTAGGGGCCTCTAGGGAAAGGATTGAACTATCGGGCAGTGGGTGGGCGTGATTCAACACAATTGTTTTAGCGTTACCCATAGCCCATCACTTTAAAAAATATACGTGGGCCACCAGTCAAAAACTTCCATTTTGGTTGGGCAATGAACGTGTTAACAAGCTCCGACGTGTCTAGTTATAACGCACACAAATATATTCAATTTGTATTTGAAATTGAAGCAGCTTATTCAAACATGACTGCGGTATTTAATTGCCATTTTCTATTTCTACATGATGAGTAGAAGTTTGAACTCCTATGACCCGTGACAATGCTTAGGCCTGGTATACTTAAACAGACCGCTTTACATATACATATCTATTATTCATGCAAATATCATTCTATTCTGAATAAAGGCAATCGGGAAAATTTACTTCAAAGAATAGATACTTATCTAGATTACGTACCTAGTCCCTAAAGATTGCAATAATTTAAAGTAATTTCCCACGATGGCCTCGACGATACCGTTTACCGTAGGATACCATCAGCCATATTGTGTACTTGATTGTATAAAACATACGGTGAAAACAGTATCACTATTAATAATACCTTTAATACTATCTTCATTTTTTTCAAATTGACGGAAAAGTGAACACATGCCTTTGTTCGCGGGGTAATTTTGGTAAAATCCTATGTGGTATTCCAAACTATAATCTATGTCTGTGCTAAATTTCTTCCAGATCCGTTCACCCGTTTTTGCTTGAAGAAGTAACACACATCCATCCACCCATTCATCCTCACAAACTTTATAATATTCGTAACATATAATATGATCAAATATCAGCAGTAGTCACTGCAGTAAAAACAACACCATGTCTCACATTTGCACAAACGTATATGTAGGTATTGCGCAAACACGTCTTTAAGAATACGAAATTTCATAAAAAGAGATTAAAACCTTGAGAAGGTAATGCTGCGTACAGGCTTATTCAAACATAAAACTCACCCAATATTTTTTTATTCTTCTCTGTATTTGAAACGGAATTATAAAATACTGTCGAGGGATTAAATTATGTCCCTGGGTTCCTTTGTAGATATTTTGTTGGGCTCATTTCCTTTGTAATATTCAGGTTAATTTACACATGGAATGTTAGATCAATTCACGAATCCCTTGTTTTTATAACAATACAATATAGTCACCAGGATTATACCACGTTATTAGGATGCGATGACTTTAAATATACACATTTAGGCTTAATTTTTTATTCAACCAAAGTTGTTCAACAGCATTTCAGATAAAAAATTAAATGCATTAAGCACAGCAAATTTTGTCGCTGCAATTAATTTGTTCTCATTTCTATCTTTTGAATTTGTTTGTTCTTTACTAATAATGTGGCAAAAAATTGTAAAGGAGAGGCAGGGTAGACGTACACTTAAGGTAGAACTGTTACTACTCAATAATTAAAAGGCTTATTCAATTAGTACTAGGCGTTGTCTTATTTAATTAGTAATAGCAAATATCACATCTTGCATCGTGCGTATGTAAGACTAACGCAACATGCTTCGCGAGATCGTAAGTAGGAGAGACAATTAGACCTACAATAGGCCGCAGGGGCACGTTGGGCTTGCAGGGGCACGTTGGGCTTGTGTATGTGCAGACCATATAGTTTCGATGGTGGATGTGATTTTGGTGCATATAGTCTTTGTACTCATCTTCAAAGGTATGTAATACCTATTTCGTGATTGCGTTAATTCCCGTATATATACATAATTATATCATGGAATGCGAAACTTTAAAAGTTAGTATAGCGATGCCAGAGCTCTCGATCTTTTCCAAATTCATTACATATTAGGTAAAGTATGTTTCTTACAAATGCCTCCCTCTCGGCATAAAAGGCGATTAATTTTCCTACGAGACTAGGAAAGCTTTTTCTTAGAGACGGCTTTTAAAAAAAATAAAATTAAAAAAAAAACTGAACGATGTAAAGATGTGTGGGTGATACCATACTTGCGGGTATTGTACAAACACATACTAACCGACCCAAAGCCGACATTTTGTGATAAAAAAAATCTTTTTGTTAAATTTTGTGATTTCAATTAAATAAATTCTAATATCGAACCTTAAATCAATCATGTAAGGAAAAAATTAGAACTTACAGCGTAAAATGTTCACCACACATTTTATAACAAATGGCGCGAAAATGTGACACATCTTTAGTCGCTTAAATTGATAAGTCACTTGCGCGGGCGAGAGGGGACACCAAGCTATAGCATGTTACGAACTTTAGACAACGATAGACCTATTCTATCATCTTTCGGTCTCCGTCAAATACAATGTACTATGGTATCATATCAACCGCTGTACGGAATTCACCGCCGCCGCCGCTCCCCTACACACAAAATCTGTCGATATTCACTCTCGTGTATGTAATACATTGTGTGCATGTATCTCATAACCGCATGAGTGGTTTTTCAATATGTATTGTCCGTCACACCCAATATGCACAACTATATACTGAATCCTGCACTATAAGCAGTAGAATTGTGACGTTCTTAGCTTGTTTCTTGGTTTTGAATGAAGGAACTATATTTCATTAAGCTAAATAATTTTGTCTACCCTTTACTTTGCCAGTGTAAACTTCTATTAGCGCTTCGGACAGGTCATGTCGAATTTATGTCTGGGAAATAATTGCAAAGAATTTCGTCCACTTATACTTTATCAGATGACAATTACTTTTTTTTTATTTTTTTTAAAAGGACGAAGGGAAATGAAGAAGAAGCATTAATGCTTTTGTTATTGAGGATGCATTGGATTTTCATTCCAGTACAGATATAAGAATAAGCATTCGCTACTAAATGTCGAAGATACCCTAGTCTTAAACTAAGTATTTATGCAACAAATATTGATCGCGTTTGGTACTTAAAATAAATAACTAATAACTTTTACCACCCCTATATGTTACAATCATGCATCTTATAGATTGTGGTATTAATTAAATACATTTTTTTTGAAAAAAACTTATCTTAGCGATACGTATGTATACACACAAAAAATGCGTTGAAAATATATTAAAAATTAAAAGTAATTTTTAATAATGAACTGGTTTATGTATTCTTTTCAATTATAATTTTGTAAATTCATACTTTGACTAATGTAAAGTTATACTAATTTTATACCGCATAAGTTATACTAATTAAAACATTATTCTTTTGTCGCAGTGTGCTGAATATTGTTTTCAATTGCGAAATCAAAATCTTCTTTTTCTGATTTAACAAAAGTGCTATAATTAAAAAGTTATAAAAACAATAAATTGGATTTGAGACCAAAGACGTCTTTAGTCTTGCGGGACTTAATAGTCTATTCAGGTATGTTATTATACAGAGGCCATTTAATTTACAATGAAAGTCGTCACCAATTTTCATTCCGGTTTTCTCTTTCTTAAGATTTTTTACCTTTGAATACTTTTCGTTTTGTTGATCTCGGTTAAATAAGATCACAAATTGGACTTTAAATGAATGAATGTTTCAAAAGAAATTTTGTATTAATCTAGGTCGTATTAGATTTTAATTAAAAATCATCATTAATGGATTTGATGTTATATATATTTGTAATAATTCAATAAGTATAATAGAAATATTTCAATAAGTGACTTGCAAGTGCGTGCAAGGCAATTGTCACTCTATTTCGTTTTTTTCTTTATTTTTATTTCTTTTTTTTTAATGTTTCATTACTTTAAGTACCGTAAGCACGAACGTCACTTAAGAAATAAATACTTTTTCTTTCTTTCTTCTTTCTTCTTTCTTTATTCTCCTTCTAATAGCTGACCCACGCAACTTCGTCTGTGTTTCTAACTTTGCCCCGTTTTTGCAACATTTTTCATTGACGCTCGACTCCTATCGGTCGTAGCGTGATGTTAACGCCTATAGCCTTTCTCGAATGATGAGCTATCCAACACTCAATTTTTTTTCAATTCGAACCAGTAGTTAACAAGTTTATTTTTCACTTTTCAATTCCTTTCTTCTTTCATCGGTTTAATTTTTTGTTAAAAAGATTTTATTTTTTGTTTTTTTGTGGCTAAAATAATCAAATTCAGGTCTCCATCGTGTTTTAGTATCATTAGAACTACATATGTGTGCTAAGTTTCAACAAAATCGGTTCACAAGTGAAGAGTTAATGGGTGAACAATCATTCTTCTCTCCTATTTTTTGCACCCTTAGGGTCGAAATATTTATTTGAAATTTAAATAGGACCAACTTTATATGCCCTATCTAATAAAAAAAGAATGATAGAAATCTATAAACAGTTGTACAATGCGTGATCGTACATAAAAAAATAAATATACGGGTCGACGGTCGAAAGGGAATGTAAGAAAGTCAGACCAAAAACGTTAAGTTTCTGTCTAAAGTGACAGCTGAGTCATTTGCGCCTTACTGCGGCGGTTGCAGTTCGATCTCCGGTGTACGTGGGCTGTTCCAAAAGTTTTTAGTGAAATAAAAAATTGTCGGAATGTGAAAAAAGTTTATTTATAGCTTTTCAAAATATTCCCCACCAACCCCAATGCTCTTATGCATTCGGGTGAACCAGCTTTCGACACATTTAAAAAATGTATCTTGCGATTGCGGGAGGTCGAAAAATAACCGCCGAAATTCTTCGATGGCCTCTTCTGCAGTGTTTTTTTTTTACTTTTTTACCGTGGGGAATAAAAATAATCGCATGGAGCTAAATCTGGGCTACGGTGGATGGGGTAATATTTGTACCCCCGAAGTTTTCAAATAGTCCATGGTTCTAGCAGCTGTGTGAGCGGGCGCCTTATGTTACTGAAAAAGAATGCCACGGACACCGCGCCTTGATTGCTCGCTATTTAACTCCCCGAAAGCTTGAGGCAGACAAACTTCACAATACCATTCACTAGTAACTGTTCTACGGTCCTCTAGTGGAATAACTGCTACTGGTCCACTGCGTCGAAAAAAACCTATATCATATTTTTATTAACACTCCAACCGCGAACAACTTTTGCGTGCAACTCGTCTTCTTCAAACACCCATTACGTGGATTGTTGCTTCGTTGGAGGATCGTACCTGTAGATCCAACTGACGAAGTATTAAGGATATAGGATACATTTTGCGAAATTCCTCCTTCGAACTTTTTTGACATAAATTTGCACGAATCAACACGACGAGATTTGTGCTCTTCGGTGAGAAAATCAGGTATCCTTTGCGAAGCAAGCTTCCTACTTTTAAAGTGTTTATGCAGGATGGTGGAAACTGCCTGTGATCCAATCTGCAGTTCAGTCTGAATCTCTCGACATATAATGTGTCTATTCTCCCGCAATAGCCACTCAACCCTAATGACATTTTCATGAGTTACTGCAGTTGTAGGTCGGCCGAGTCTGGGGTAATCGTTTAGGTTCTCTCGACCACGTTTAAATTCACGAAACCAATAAGTAACTGTTGCTAACGCAGGAGCAGACTCCCCAAATGTAGCTGCAGCTTGTAAATTTTCATAAGATTCCTTGAAGATTAACCTTCGTTTATAATGATAAAAAGATCGAGTGACAGATTTACTTTTTAAAAAATATTTAAAAAAAGAACTACACCTAAGTGGCCAATGATTTTCAGCACAGAGATTTGTATTGAAATTAGCCGTCAATTCAAAATAGTTTCTAGAAAAAGAGATTGTATTTATTCTGTAGCTAAGAACTTTTGGAACAACCTATGACTTTTCTAAGCTCCTGAGCGCGTTAAGATAAATGATAACTGTAAAGGAAAGTAAGAAAACCAATACTTTAACGATGAATGTTTTTACTAATCTGCAGTAGGCCAACATCGTAAACAATAGTCTTACCGTTTTCATATTCATATAATTCTGAGGACGGCGGTAAATATTGAGTAATACTAAAATACACTCAAAACCAATACTAGAATACCCTCAAAACCATGTACTCGTATTACTATTTTTGTACAAGTAAGATGGCCAACAAGCACACGGCCAAGCCTCTTCTAGTCTTCTTTACATGAGCTTTGCTAAACCCTTTTCCCTCTCCTTTCTCATGAGCCTCCGGTGAACACAGTTTTCTAATGACTGAAGGTGAAGGTTTACTCGTAGTTGGGTGGCCCAGATTACTGCAGAAATCTGTTTTGTCCTGTCTCATAACTCACCGCTTAGAAGAAACATTGAGGCTTAGCTATAGTTTAAAATTTGGTGAGTAAAAATTATTTTCTGAAAGAATTATTATTATTATTATAGTATTTAAGACGAAACATTAGAAATAGTATAAGTTTCTAATATAATAATATGCTTTAGTTACCGGCTTGCCGGCTATACTTGTCCGCCCGCGGACAAAAACATGATTCATTCTGATGATTTTTGATTTGATGGTTCATCATGATGTATCTGTAGTAACTATTCAGTAATCTGTGGTTCAGGTTCACATATCTTAAATAAATCTATAAAAAATTCTAGACTATACAATACCTTAAGCAATACACTAGATAAGCAATAATCCATGGTCAAAAAAAAGTGCTGGAGACATTAGAAAATTTATGTTACATTTTTCAGTATTCTTGTAAAATGTTTGAGATAACATTTATTGTAAATCAGCTGTCAGATCCGCGATCCTCCCCTATTGATTCTTGGAAATGTTATGTCATTATCCTTCGTAAGTGCGATCACTGTAAAACAACCTTATACCAATTTATTAGAGCCATAAATGAAATATACATAAATAAGGCTTTGTTTATGATTGAAATTTTCTGAGATTGTATTATTGTGTAATATGGATGAGGGATATTTTTATAATGTACCCTGCAATATGATAAACGAATTAAAAAAAGGTTGTTCTTTTAGTTATTGATTTTGGTTAATAATTTCGTCAGTATTTTTTTGTGATTTATTAAGGGTATACATTGATTGCGTTGCGTGTCAATATTTGCGTTGAATTATCATTTCAATGTAAGGAAACTCTAAACTTGCAAACAAATAGTAGACTACGTTCTTGAAAAGAACTTTGAGTTTAAAATCAGCCCCTAGAAATTAAATGACAGGATTTGGTTGGGAACAACGGGCAACCGTTTGGAATTGTGTTATATGGAGAGACGCTTAACCATTACATTATAGCGTGGTGGGTACTATTGTTTTTTCTTTACTATTTGACTAGGCTTACCAGAGCCCATTTGGAGGAAGATAGAGTGGACATTTTACACCAAAGTATAGTGAGAATTTATAAGTTCCGGAACTCCTTACATTCAGGCTGGCCCTATATTTGTTTGCCGACTTACTCGTACAGAAAAAAAACTCTGCCTCAATGTATTGCATGAACACAACCAAACATTTTACGCCATCCTTCATTTAATTCATGAAAGGAAACCAATAGCAGCGTTAAACTTACGAAATACATTCCGCATTTCAAAACACGACTCCTTCTGTTTATTAAATTGAATCAAAGGCATCAGTGAAGTCGTTCAGTGTAAAATGTATTATTTATACGGTGTTTTTTTATTTGTCACTATTTGCCAAAGTGACTCGCATTTGTTTCATAGATACAGCGGAAAGAAAGTTGAAGTTGCTCAAGCAAAGGAACTTCGATTAAGAAACGCCACTGAGTAAGATCTTACATTAATATTTATATCGGCAATATCCGGAAATTTCTCAGAAGTTCAGTGACACGAGTAAAATAATTTGTAATGCGGATTTTATTTATGTTATTTAAAGTAACATTTTGTCATAATTCATATATTTTTAAATACACGTTTATTAGGTAGATTCCAAATTATATGTAGGTACATATTCAACTGTAACGTTTTCAGCTATAACGTATAATAAAGATAAAAAACCTAAAACAGCATCATTATTTTTAGAAAAGAGGAATTTGTTGTTAGTTTTTAATATTTAAATTAATAATTAAATAGAAAAGAAATATAAATGCGTCTAAATAAAACTAATTGTAACTTATATGGCCACGTATGCCGAAGGACCGATGGCCGATAGAGCAAGCGGATCTTAGAGTGGAGACCGCGAATCGGTAAACGGAAGGTAGGACGCCCCCCAGCCAGATGGACCGACGACCTGAGGAAGGTAGCTGGGAGGGACTGGATGCGGAAAGTGGAGGACCGAGTACTATGGCGCACATTGGGAGAGGCCTATGCCCAGCACTGGACTAGAATAGGCTAATTGATTGATTGATTGATAACTTATATTAGCTATTTTAACAAATATATTATTGGAATTGTAACTTACCCAATAAAAAAAGAATACTTAAAATTTGTGCAATATAGGCAATAATACATTCGCATTGAGAACCTCCTCCTTTTTTTTAAAGTAGGTTATGACTTCTGGCTTATGTATATTGTATAGTATTACACGCTCTTAATTTAACAAATAATATAATAGGATCTTAACTAGCTTTGTTCACAAGATCTGTAGAAATCAGTGTAAGTAAATCAATAAATGTAGTAAAGAAATAGCACAATTTAATTCAATCTTCTAATGAAAAATAATCTCTTCATCATTGGTTCCAACTTAACTTACTATTTCGTATTCTTGTTAAACAGATATACACTAATCACTTTCATCATCATGCGCATCACTGTAAAATGGACTTATTTTTTATCTAGTCTTTCGGATAATAATACTCTGAGCATCTTCAATGCATGAACGAATATATCCCACTAGTATTATAATTGTGAAAGTTTGGATGGATGGATGTTTGTTACTCTTTCACGCAAAAACTACTGAACTGATTGCGATGCAGCTTGATATGTAGATAGCTGGAGACTTGGATTAACGCATAGGCTACTTTATATCCCGATATTCCAACGGGATCGGGACTTACGCGGGTGAAACCGCGGGGCGCTGCTAGTAATATATATATTATTTACGATATTGTCTATTCACAATTTTAGGCCAAAGTATTTAGCAAGTTATGATTTAAAAAAACTACAAAATCGATGAAGAGCCATTAATTTGTTCACTGTTCATGAAAATACCCGTGTATTACTTTTTATAAGCGGACTATTTAACTAAATATGTCACGCATTCAACTGCAATTTTGCCTGGATATTTTTATGTATAATATGTACTAATGTATTATAAAAAACCTTCAACACAAGTTATGCTTAGTTTGGGTCCAGAAAGCGAAATGTAATTTGTTCCAGATTATTATTATGATAGAAGACGAAATATAAATCTTCTTTAACCTAATTATAGTATGTAGTATAATAAAATAAAATGAAATGGTATCATTTCATTTTATTTCCAGACAATGTACTATATCAATAAAGCCATGCACACCTCACGAAGGAAGCCGGATTGATGGCACGTGTAATAACTATAACTACCCGACGAGAGGCTCTGCGAGAGGCCCTTATCTCAGACTCCTCAAACCAGACTACGCTAACAGTAAGTAGGACTAATTCGTTTGAAATAGCTCACTGGCATTGTGTTGTGATATCGCTTCGTTTATTGATGTTGTCTATTTCATGAAATTCAAAGGGTCTATTTTTGCCATTGTATTTTTCCTGTCATTAAAATAATCATTATAGGTATCAATACCCAGAGAAAAGGTTGATGAATGGCAACTGCTGGAAAATACCCATAATGAGTTCTTATATTTATTTATAATGAGTTTTATCTAGTTTTGCCATCCTGATTGACCTGAAAATTATAAGTTATGGTTGTAAATCTCCTAAGTTTTTTATGTGGTCGAAGTTCTTCATGTGGTCGAAGCCGCAGCGTACAAGTAAGTTCCATATTTACCTGTTGAAGTATGGAAAATAAAGTTGTAACTGTGCTATACTGTAAACCGAATTAGCAACTAAATTTATTGCTTCTGAACACGGTAACTGCATTTGAAATACAGTTTTCGACTTAGTCCACTGATTCACAAATAAAAAAATATATCGGATGATTACAAATCATGCTAGTATGCTTGACTAATATGGACCACATACTTCAAATGCTTAAAGCATTGCAAAAGGGTATCTATTACTAACATTAATACTTATATTTACTGATTCCGGATGTAAGCAAAACAAATCGTTTCTTGATTGTAGGTATCGGTCACGAACGTATTTATGTTATAGATCGTGGCATCCGCATGAATAGACACGGCGAGCCTTTGCCGTCAGCACGCAAGGTTAGGACGGAACTACAGACCACTGGACGAGTCGAAGATAAGCACAAATATAATGCAGCCGCCATTCACATGTTGCAATTTGTGCACAGAGATATCAGCGTCATGAATGGACCGTGTAAGATATAATAAAGTTACTAGTCACTTTACCGTAGTTCGTAATGCAGGACATGCAATTGAGTTTGATGAAATTTACAAGTAATTGTGTTAGCACGTAAATTTAAGATAAACCAATCGCTTGTATCGGTATACGTTATTGGGCAAACCTTGTTGAACCTGAGATCAACGCATTCAATATTCATATTCAGCTCAGCTTTGTCAAGAGACCTCTTTCAATTGTTGATGAACTGTTACTTTAATCGAGAACAAACAAATATATACAGAAACATTTGTGTTCAAGTATATTATGTACCTACCTATGGCTATATTAATGAAAGTACTACCCTGGAATTGTGTCCCTTTATCATATTGTTAGATGTGGTTGCCTATAAGTAAGTGAGCACAAGGCATGTCTGTAAATTACTATCTAGATGTAAGAATTGTGTATCATTTGTTGGCGATCCAAAAAAAAAAAAATTACTTTATAAAACCAAAGCCCAAAAGTAGACCTTTTTTAACTTTTTTGTTAGTATAATAAGTACTACATTGTTTTTTCATGCTTTAATATATATTATACACAGGTTTGATTATAAAAATCTTGGGTTTCAGTGGATTACCTTAGACATAGGGAGCATTGTTGTACACCAATGGGCCAAACAGACCCCCGATGCATCCCTATAATGGTACCAGAAGACGATCCATATCTCAAAGTAACCGATATACGCTGTCTTAACTTCTCTAGAGCTGAAACTTTCCAAGACGCTGGTTGTACACCCGATATAGTACTTCCAGAACAGGTAAGAACCGTTTAACTCCACTATATATATAGTATATAAGTTCATTGGCACGTGCGAAAATGGTCTTACTTTGAAGTCGCTTAACGTCAATATTTCAATATTAAAACGAGTGAATTAAATCGTGAGTTTGTGCCCGTGCCGACAGAATACTAATATTTGAAGTAGGAATATCTTCAAGAAAGCTTATCTATCACAAGGGCGCCTAATCCCATTTTGTGTATTTAAAAGATTAAGTGAAATCTTAACAATTTTGACGTAATGAATAAAAAAGACAAGGAAAGGAAAAATATCCAAAACTACTGCATGGTATATTGCCTAATGATTGCGTCATGGATTATTAATATTATCGATTAATTTTTTTCTTAAATAAGACTTGTAAATTTTAGAACTCACACTTGGAAACTAGCGGGTATAGATCCTGTGTAATAATTCTAATAACATGCTAGTGAACAATTTTTTACCATTTATACATTTTTCATCTTTATTACTATAACGAAAAACCTTACTCAGTCACAGTTGAGCATAGAACACGTTTATTTTTGGATCACGAAATTACATTTTAATTAATTACACTTAAAAAGTAGATAGGCAAAAAACTGTAGCGCAACAATTATTCGGAGTGCTGCTATTTTAATCTACATTTTCTACTCAAAAGCGCTGTTCTCTGTTTTTAGCAAAATCTTTGAGTTGAAACAAATAAGGCATTTATTCCTATTGCAAATTAAATTCTGCTCAAATAGGATCGCTTGGTAAAATGATACTTTAAAAAAATGACGTCATAATACACCTATTCTTGCTATATAAGGTATAGTAAGAGCCCTGAATACTTGAATGTACTAATTTGATACTTGAATATAGTATAGTAAGATTCATAAGTCCGGTGTTAAACTCACAAAGCAATGCACTGATACTATGTCTGAACTAACATATCCCCTTTATCAAAACTCTTGTACTAGAAATAAACACACAACTAAAAAGTGCCTGCGACTGATAACACTTCATATGATCTCAGAAGACAAGTTAACACATCGGTGCACATAGTCTCCTATTCTATAATAAATGAGGAGTCGTGGGTTGAGTCTCACGGCCGAGTTTCTTCTTGTTAATTTTTAATTATTATAGTGCTCCGATGTATTACTTCTTTGGTTTCATTAGCGAAGTTCACATCAATGAAGTTAGAAGGTGCACTTCAATACGATTATTCCTGTAAAAGAGTATTGTCGGTTGGGTGTTATTGTATGTTAGTGTCATGTGAACAAATCTGTTAGCGATGTTTTGGTCATTACTTACTTTTTCTGAAATGCAGTCAAATATAAATGTCGAAGCGAAGGTGAACATTCCTTTAATTGCGGACGCCATAATATTTCAAAAATATTTAAAGGAACCGAATTGAGTGTAAGTATTATGATTTTAGTTTATTAATAATATAAATATAATGAATTAATGTTGAAAAAAATAATAAAAGTTTAATTAATTAATCGTATTCTTGGAATTATAATTTTACAATTAACATTGATATTGATTTCTATCTAAATTATTAGTTAGTAATAAAATAGACAGAACATCACGATATTTTATTCTTTATTTTAGGAAAATACTGTGAGTCGGTAGGTCAGTAGATAAAAAGTTACGTTGAAGAGGGTAGTGACGCTATTTATAGACCCACCGCATAACTCAGTCTTCGCCTGCGGCTTGACAGGGGTGCGGGGGAGGCAGTGCGATGCACAAATGGTGAAAGTATTTATGGACGGATCTTTCGATACGTTACATCATGGTGTTGTTACAATTTTTAGTATGTCAATATAACGCATACTATCTGATAAAAATAAATAATATATAATACCAAAGTAAATACGTACTTTAATAAATTTAATATAAAATACGAAAAACAAAAAAGTTTAAAAATTGTTATAAAAACACGGTTGGAGAGATAACATTATAATCACTACATATTATAAAACAAAGTCCCCCGCCGCGTCTGTCTGTCTGTTCGCGATAAACTGAAAAACTACTGAACGGATTTTCATGCGGTTTTCACTAATAGACAGAGTGATTCATGAGGAAGGTTTTAGGCCTATAATTTGTACCCGTGCGAAGCCGGGGCGGGTTGCTAGTATTATGTATATGAAATAATATTAAGTGTGTCATTTGTTTATTTTTTACTTTACAGTAACTTCTTTTACGGTTTTTCTTTCATACTTATATTCGAATACTTTCGAATATAAATTTGAAAGTTTATGGAGATGGTGGGAGAACATAAGAGGAATAAAAATATGTTCGTTCGTTCCCCATCCGAGACTTGCGGTGTTCCTTACCCTAGGTTCCTCTCCCTGCCAATTTTTCCATATTTTCCATACTAATTAACCTTCTTTCTCGTCTTAAAACGATAACATTCCCAAAGAGGGTTGGCGTCAGGCAGACGGCCAACTATAAGAGAAACCAACCAAAACCCTTTTGCAGTGTTATCCCACTAATATTATAAATGTGAAAGTTTGGATGGATGGATGGATGTATGGATGGATGGATGGATGGATGGATGGATGTATGGATGTTTGTTATTCTTTCACGCAAAAACCACTGAACCGATTGCGATGAAACTTGGTATGTAGATAGCTGGAGATCTGGATTAACGCATAAGCTACTTTTTATCCCGATATTCCCACAGGATCGGGACTTACGCGGGTGAAACCGCGGGGCGCTGCTAGTATATTATATATTGTGCCGACCCCAACGAAAGTTGGAAAAAGGTCAGGAAAGAAATGAAATATTTAATCGCAGTTGACGTCGTTCGAAAAAAGGGCGCGATAAATGTTTCAAGCATTTCAAATATTTGATAACGATGATTGACGAAGATAGAAGTAAAAGGCTTGTTAGATTTTTCGAGGTTGCGACCACTCAGTGACGTACTCTCCTACCCAATAAAAGTTAGATGTCTCTAGAGCCTAAAACTATGTAACTTATACCGACCTAGATGTCAAAGTCAGTTTTTGAATGTCTGCGACAGTTCATTTTCCGTTATATGACAACTCTGTGAGAATCAGCCAGTCGGAGAACAACATAACTAAGTACTACAACTCAATTATGTTTGCCACAATACGGGTACATGTTTTAACCTTTAGCTGCAAAGGAGAATACAATATTAAAACATTTTATGCGCAGTAATAATATTTAACGAAGAAAGGAAAATAACAAAATCAAAGGCGAAACATTAAGACAATTAAATTATTGTCGACTCTTTGACTCGTTCTTTCCTTTGTCGTGAATTTTTTTTAAGACTATTGTCTTAAAAAAAATTCACGACAAAGGACATCATAAAGTATAAGGACATCATGTAAAAGATGTAATGTAGATATTATGCTTTGTTTTGGTATGCTTTATAAACTATCTCTATGAACCTATAATTTAATAACTATATCTTTGGTAATCTACAACGCAAATAACATCTATAAAGTGAGGATGCTTAACAACTGTTACCAAAAAGTACAAATTTTAAACTGGCAACTTGGAGATCTTTGTTTTTGAAATAGGATAATATGAATCAAATAAGATTGAACTTCTCTTTAATTTTATCTTTTTAGATTAATGTCCAAACCCCAGTATTGGATTTATCCACTATTTATGGAGTAGATGAAGAAGCCCTAGGTAAAGTGAGAAACTATGAATATGGCCTTCTGATACTGGAGAAAAGAGAAAACCGCTATGTACCAAGAAATATAACAGGGAATCAACTTAATCGAACATCTAACACCTTGTTAGATGTGAAGAGTAACATAGTTTCTAACATAAAAACCGATATGTCTAGTAAACTACACACAACTGCCGATGTGTCTACTAAAAAAATGGCAAATATATCCGAAGAAATATTAAAAAATATGGCTCCTAATATGACACAGAATGTAAACATGAATAAGGATGTATTAAATATGACAGCTAATATGTTAGCTGATATGCTAGCAAACATAACAGCGAAATCTTTGGTTAACACTTCATCTGATGTAGTATCTAATTTAGAAACCAATACAGCTGAGAATATTTGTTTTCAAAATAACGAGACTGAGACAATTTGTTATCAATTTGGTAAGTTATATCGTAGTGTTAATATAATACAGATTTTTTAAGTTTTCGCACTACAATGACACGTATCAACTACTTAAATTTATTCTAATATTGTTTTTTTTTGGGAAATTATATTTCTGACATACCACAAGGTTTAGATTGTTAGTATTTATTACGTTTAAGGGTTTGCATACGATATAGCAAAAGAAATCCGTTTATTAAATTACTCTATATATTTTTCCAAAACACTAAAGCGGGCAGGTTTTGCCACAGTTTAAGTATTCAGGAACCTGTATTTCCTTTGGAATCACACAGTGTGCAATCATTGTGGTTTTAAATTATAAGCGTGAATCCTCTGCCGCGCTTTATATTACGCCATACATACATTTATAACGTGTTTGTTAGTCAAAAATCTGCCACCAATTTTCAAATCCACTACGGGTATATTAGCGCTGGCTGCAAGAAGTGCGATGGTGAACATCAGTTGCTTACACTACAATTTGCACTCGTGCATGTTCTCGTCATCATGCGATTATTATCCAGATGAAGCATCTTATTCATATAAAGAAGTTAACTGTCTTACGTAACACTATTTGACTATTCAAATACTGTCATACTTTAATATACTTGTCTGCCAATTATGTCAATTTGAGCTAAATTGAATCTTTCTAAAGTTACAGACTCTGGTATGGATTTATACGAGATCTTGTATATACTATCTTCTTTTACATTTGACCAAGGGTACTTGAAATGAACTTATCGTAATATTTCTAATCCTATCTAGAAAAACACTGAATCTAATAAATAGCATATAATTTAGGTTACGGTTCCTTAGTTGAAGATAGTCAGTGATTAGTTATTTAAAAAAATATTGTTACAGGATACCCAGAAGTAGGTAACTTTGATTTACGAACTACAGCATTAACAATATTTTTCATGAGAGAGCATAATAGAATTGCGAGTGCCTTACACCATATCAATCCTTGCTGGAAAGATGACCGCCTTTTCAAAGTAGCTCGCCAACTTAATATAGCAACGGCATCTAACATATTCATGTACGAGTTGCTACCCGCATTGTTAGGTAAGTTTCAGATCTCAGTAACTTTAAATGAGCTTACAAGAATGATGTGAACGAAAAATTAAATTAGTTTTAGTTTAATTAAATAAAAATTCCAGTATTCAGATGAATAGTTTAATGACTACCATCCTCAATAATTTTATGTATAGTTTTTCTCTAGATTTGTGTTGGAAATTTTTCAGACTCTTATTATATATAGTTTTCTATATAATATTTTAGTATTCTATATTATATTATTACACCTTTACTTAAATCTATATTCATTCATAGGTTTAAGAAATATGGTAAACTATGAATTAGTATCGGATCAAGTAGAATATGTGTCTGCATACGTAGCCGATGCAATCCCCCTCGTTTACGCTGAGTTTGAAATTGCAGTCCGATTCTTTCACACACTTTTAGATGGCAGAATTAAGTAAGTATTTATTTATTAAGCTTGTTAGTCTGATAACTAGTAAATTTATATATTTACATACTAGCTCCCGGGCCACGCGTTGCTGAGGCTAGGTAATTTTCAATTACAAAAAAGAACTTCAAAAAATTATCAAATAATATTTCAGGACATACAAAGATGATAATCGCTATAGAAATGAATATTCGTACAGCGATACGCTCTTTAGATCCGGTATTCTTGAAAAGGGTAAAATTTTAGAAGAAATCATTCGTGGACTATATCAACAGAATGCCGCAAAACTTGATGATATTCAAGATCCAGAGGTAAGGTTTATTAAAAATACCTACTTTATGCATATCGTAGAGAATGGATCGAACCAAAACTCGATTATTTACAATTGAGTAAGTCTTCAATGTACTTAAAAAATGTAAAATAAACACAGACGTGATCATTATCATGATAGATCGTGTAAAATTTTAATTGTAAGTATTATTTTTAAGATTTCAGAAAATTACTTCGGTAAGCACCTCCAAAAGGCTCACGACCTGGCAGCAATAGATATCCAAAGAAGTAGAGATATGGGCATACGTGGGTATAATGACTATAGGCACATGTGTGGTATTAAAACGGCTAAAAATTTCGAAGATTTCTTAGATACTATGGACGTTGAAGTAAGTTTTATACTAGTCAGTTTAAATTTAGTTAAGGAGATATATATTTTATTAGACCAATAATTACAACATTTTGAGTTTTAATTTGTCTTCAATGTGGTTTGAATACAGAATGGGCCAAAGGGTGGTAATAAAGTAGAAATTAATTTAAAAAAATTAATTAAACTAAAAACAAAAAAACGTCTCTCCGCCTTCTTGGGTCCCCGGTCTTGGAAGATGGTTTTCAATCTTTCATAGAAGACAAAATTAAAAATTTTGGTGATTTTTCGGATCGTTTACTTAAAATTAATGTCCATTCGGCTTTTACTATACTTCGTTTTTGTCTTTTCGTACCAAAATTTACTCATGCCCTTCGATCATCGCAACTTTGGAAACATTTAACACTTTTAGAAAAAAATGACAAAATTATTCAAAACATCCTTAGCAAAATTTTAAATGTGGCTTTGAACGACCGAGGCTGGCTCCAAGCATCCTTACCAGTTCGTTTGGGTGGTCTTGACGTTCGCAAAATTTCAGATGTCAGCCTTCCAGCATTTTTATCTTCGGTCCATGGCACAGAAGAGTTAACCAGGAAAATTCTAACAAACACACTGGTTAATTCTGAAGTGTCCTGCAAGACCGATGCCATAAATGCTTAGCAGATAGCTTGTCCCAATACTCTTTTACCTGTTAATCCATTCTCTCAGAGGCAATGGGACGCGCCGTTATGCACCTTAAGAAGGAATTATTTAATTGACACCGCATCAAATGTTGCAGAGCGCGCTCGTTTGTTGGCTGTCCGAGAATGGGAATCAGGCCTATGGATTCAGGCACTTCCATCGCCCAACATAGGCACCTTGTTGGACGATAACACATTCCGCCTTGCCACTTGCCTTCGTTTAGGAGCTCCTTGTGTTTCTCCGCATCTTTGTCACTGTGGAGAAGCTGTCGACAGTCTCGGACACCATGGCCTTTCTTGTAGTAGAAGCGCAGGCCGTATATCTCAACATGCCAATCTTAATGACATAATCCGTCGTGCTCTTGTCACCGCCGGCGTGCCAGCCGTACGTGAACCTAGTGGTCTGGTATGAGACGATGGGAAGAGATCAGATGGTATGTCGTTACTGCCATGGAAGATGGGTAGGCCTTTGGTGTGAGACGCAACCTGCGTTGACACCCTCGCGCCATCACATCTTCCAAGTACAGCTGGTTGTGCTGGCGCTGCTGCTGCATCAGCAGAAAGCCTCAAACGGCGTAAATACAATAATTTAGTTGGTAACTATGTTTTGAGCCGTTTGGGGTCGAAACGCTTGGGTCATGGGGTCCGATGCTCGTTCCGTTTATAAGGAATTAGCTAAGCGACTGATCGACACTTCTCGTGACCAGAAGGCGGGCCTTTTTCTTGCACAGAGAATTAGTATTGCCATTCAACGTGGCAATGCTGCCAGCCTTCTGGGAACACTGCCAGTAGGCGACGATGTGGAGGAATTTTATGACGCATGCATATAAATAGCCCATATACAGTTCTTTTTCTTTTTTTATTAGTTTTAATGTGTAAGTTGTATATTGTTATCTGTATGTATGTGAAAATATAAAAACAAAATAAATTATTTAGTTAGTACTATATTAAGGAAAACAATAGATTAATAATAAAATAAAAATAGGGTAGTTCATATTTTTTAACCGACTACTTCCATTAAATTTCCTAGAAAGTGGAAGCTCTTAAGAAACTATACGGTGAAATAGATGATGTGGACTTACTAGCTGGCATTATGTGCGAAAACGACCTTCAAGGCATCGACGTCGGGCCCACTTTGTTCTGTATCATGACCAAACAGTTCCAGCTGTTTAGGTTTTCTGACAGATTCTGGTTTGAGAGAGGTGATCAGGTGCATAGTTTCAGTTTGGGTAAGTATTAATGCACTTAC
Source organism: Euplagia quadripunctaria (assembly GCA_963859945.1). Classification (NCBI taxonomy): domain Eukaryota; kingdom Metazoa; phylum Arthropoda; class Insecta; order Lepidoptera; family Erebidae; genus Euplagia; species Euplagia quadripunctaria. The sequence continues at coordinate 5,964,140 of OY982571.1, read as the reverse complement.
TTTTTAGTAAAAAAATAATGTAGGCATGAACTAAAGGTCCTTGGAACGCATAGTATAGCTCAAAAGTGCCTTATTAAACTAAGTGAGTAAGGAAAAATTTTCGGGAATTGGTTACAATAGATTTTATGGTATGCACTATGAATAGTAGATAATAATAGGCACTTGATAAAATGTTTATATTTTAACCTCTTCCAAAAACCTACGTTATGCATAACAAGTAAACATTTTGCTACATCGTGGCAAGTATTTCTCCTAAAGGTTACCTGTATATTTGCTACCAATTAGAATAACTGGTGGCATGCTTTTAAAAGCGTCTGTTTAAAGTCCTGTAGATAAAAAAGACTTTAAATACATTCTTGAAATATCAAAATCAATGCTATCGATCGATCACTAACCGATAAATACCCGATAATAACCGATAAATTGTCGATAGGTCAATTACACGAAATCAGGAAGACTAACATGGCTCGCCTCGCTTGTGACAACGCTGAAGGAATTAAGTATATTCAACCGCAAGCTTTCATGAATGTAAAACCTGGGTATGCTATTTATTATTTTTAAACTTCAGATTTAGTTATAATTTTTTAATTAGGAATAAAATAAAATTCTATATTTAGTCTTAATCACTTAAAAAGATATCTAATGTACAAAAAAAACAAATTGGTCTGGAAAAGTTTTATTAATTAATTATCAAAATTGACACGATGATGTTTCGATTAAAGTAAATAACTAAATAAATTGTATTAGTATAAAAAATACCAAAAGAGTGTAAGTCATCAATCAAATAGATTTTAAACTTGCAGAAATATGCCAGTTTCGTGTAACCACATAAAAGGCGCCGACCTATCAAAATGGAGGGATGACAGCTGCTACAGATATAAGTACAGCCATGAAGCAACACACGGACCCATCAGATATGAAGACAAACATTATCGTACTACCTCAAAGTTCTACGGAAATTACAGACATGCTGCAAATTCTAACTTCTTCGACAATGTCTGGTATACTAAGCCTTCACAAGAGTATCATTTTCATAAATCTACAAAACAAAGTCTTGAGAACTAACCGTAAAATCCGGTAAATAAGAGTCAAGCACTATTCAACTAATATTAGATATTATTAATAAGACAGATATGTTTTTAAGATAACGTACTTTATAAAGCCAACTTAATATAATATTCGTTTATGTAACTCAGAACGCAGGTAATATTAACATAATGTTAGGTAGACATTAAGATTAATCCTAGAATGCGCAGTCATGTAGTAGTTTATATTACTGTAATGAAGATATGTATATTATTTTCTGTTAATCAGCTTAAGGAAATGCTTCTAAGTTGAAGAAAATAATTCACTAAGAGAAAGATTGTGGATTCAATCCTGAATTACTCTATTGAAAGCGGTCGAAATAAATCAAGATACAAGTCTACTTCTCTCACATAACAAAAAACCTACTGCAAATAGCAATACATTTTCTTCCTCATTTTGTTGTTTTCCCTCAGGATGTCTAGTTTAAACTCAAATGTTTTTGATACTATTTTGCTCTAAAGTAAACGGACAGCGCCTGGACTTTTGCCAACCCTATGATACATAAAAGCAGAAACTAAAATTTGTTTAGAAAATGTTGGGACGACATGTGTTTTGCTTTGTAATTTGAACTTTGTATTAAGGGTTACGAAAAGCAATTAGACGTGTTTATTTCAGAGAATTTAAACTAAAGAGCTTGTTTAAATGTTATTTGTTTGAAATACTAAGTAATACAGGCAGATGTCGTCAGCATTATGCATTTTTATAGGGATATCTAATTGTCGTAAAGACTGCATTGTGAGACACAAATGATCGTATCGTATTAAGTTCAAACTATGTATAAAATTATCATTTCAACGCTGAGCCGTAACACTATTTAAAAGTCTTGTCAGTATAGTTTATTTATATATGTTAAATTTATAAAAAAGTACGTAATACCTTTTTTATATTTTGGACGTCCTGTGTATCAAGATAAACCGTGGTTTCGAAAAGAAACGCAATTTGTGATTGTGAAGTCAAACGTAAAATACTTGCCGTTAATTGACCCCGAGGACGTTATTTTACCTTCTTTTCATAAAATTCGGCTTAATGAATTTTTTGTGAAGGCAATGGCTAAAACTGGCGAATGATTTTTATATTAAAAGTGTATTTTTTAAATTAAGTGATGTAAAAGTTAAAAGAAAAGATTTTTATCGGTCCATAAATAACCAAAATTTGGATCAAAAATTAAATTACAAAGGGCTATGCGCATGGACCACGTTAAAAGCTGTGATAAAAGGTTTTAAAGGATAAAAGCTTTAGGTAATCAGAGAGCTGAAAACGGATGAACAATTTGTTAAATGTATATATATTTTGCCCCGGGGTTCCTCGAGCAGGTTTTGTTTACCACGGTATAGAGAATTTTATGTGTTACTTCAGGTTTTAAACTACGTCTAAATCCGTTTTGTATTTTGACTTTCGTTGTGGTCTTACTCAACAACAATGTTACGATAGACTTCAATTGGTATTTCATCACGAAGCCCTATCTCGCGCCACTGTTTACAACTGGTTTAATGAGTTTAAGCGTGGTCGAAGCAAACTCACTAATGATTCTTGAGAAGGACGTCCTTCTACGGCGACTACTGAAGATAACGTGAGTGCTGTGCGGCTAATGATAGAGGAGTGACATATTAACAAATTCGTACAGCTTTAGACATTGGTATGAGTCAAGTACAAAAGGTCTTACATGAACATTTAGGCGTCAGAAAGCTTGTACTAGATGGATACCTCATAATTTGACGGAAGATGCCGATAAAAGTAAAGAAGGGCAGAAGTCAAGGAAAAAATATGATTGCCTCATTCTTTTGTCTTGGAAAATGTTAGACAGTAGCTCCCAAGAAGCAAGATCCTCCTCCACCACGACAACGCTCCAGCTCACTAGGCCAGACGGACAGGGCAGGCAGGGCTCTTATTACGTTTTAATTTTGAAAATATAATACCTTTGTTTGATGTTCAACTTTTTGTTTGTATTACATTTAATTTCCCACAAGAATACAAATGAAAAACGGATGCCAGATGTGACTCGAGATATTGATAAAAAAACAATTTCAGAGATTCAATTTTGTTTAGATGAATAAGCATTAAATATTGGAACGAATGTTACTGAAATTAATTAAACACATGACTCCAGTAAAACGTTTTCATTTTACTTTGAAATGCTATGAAACGATATTGGTTATTGAAATGTAACTTGTTATATTTTAAATACTTTTGTAACACTGTATTTTTATTGTTTTAATTACGCTAGAATCAGAGAATAAAATCTGAATTTATATTTATTGCTATTTTAACGTTTGAGGGTATTGTATTCGTTTCAGTACATTAATTATTCGTGGGATCGATTCCCACCCAGGACAAATAATTTTGTGATGAGCACGATAATTTGTTCTGAGTCCAGATGTAGTTTGTCTATAATATGTATGTATTTATTAAAATATAAGTATGTTTATCAGCAGTCTGGTTACCACAGTACAGACTCTGCCTAGTTTGTTTACCAGATGTGTCCCAATTTATTATTATTAATATTATCTAAACGGAAACTGAACAACTTGTAATAATAAAAAAATAAATCAAATCCAATATCAATTCAAAACTTTACTTGTTTAAAACTGTACTTTAAGCACTTGATTGAAATCCGTTTTAAAACAACGACTTTGTGTAAACAAGGTTCACTTTTCACTATGACGGTTAACCTCTTCGCAGCAACTGAGACTAGTTAATAAAACCTCGAACTAAAAGCTTTCCAAAACAATACCGAGATCTCTTTCATAGCGATAAATTAAATTAAAAAAAAAAGGTTAAAGTAGGTAGCCCAGTGCAGTCTTCATTTATTCAACTGGGGAATTGAAGTAATTTCCAGACGCAAAATTAAAAAGAAACGAGCTTATCTTGGCGGGCCCTCGTCGCAATTACAGCATGGCTAAACAAGTTAGCTTTTTACTCCCGCTTCGTTCTTGTTTTTAGGGTCTCGTATTCGAAAGGTCCAAACAGGTACATAAATAAAGCATGATTGTTCTCACTTTGATAGTTAAGTTATGAAGAAATGAATAGTATTCAATTAACACATGATATACGTAAGTTCTTTGGCAAATAAAATTGAGATTCGAAAGGATTGGAGTTGAAAGAAAGACACGTAATTCTTTTTTCTCCCTCAGTCTTCTAAATTCACTGCCAAGTATCGCGACCATATATCGTCATGAAGGTATAAGGTTACATGATGAGAAATGAGTAAACGTCTGTATTCTCTGAAATCCAGTTTATTTGTGTCTTCAAACATTTATTACAAACTCTTAATAGTAGGTAATACAAATACTACTCACTTAATATGGATCAACAAAGGACATCGCATTGCCTTTGGTCACAAAATATGATGCATGCTCTCGTAAACTACGTCCCTCATTGTTTCAGACCATCTAGTGGTCGGGAGTTCTATCTTGAACATGTCTGACATTCAGTTGGTCTCAGTGCACATCATCTCCAAGAGTGCATAAGGTACCCACAAAATTGAAGTTCAGTTTCAGTATTTCGAGGCATGCATTCTATTTTTTGTTCGTAATCATGAACATATTAGAAAAACTTTAATATTTTGACCTAAAACAGAAAATACTGTTTAGAGTATTCTACAATAATTGCAAGTAACTACATTACGGAACTCATTGTCTAAATCTGATTTACTGTTGAGATGTTTTTTTAAAAAAGGTCAACGTACTATCAAGTTAATCTTTTTCATTTATTTCATTCAGCTCTTGTTAAAAAATATATCAAAGATACGACGCGTTCTATGAATTTTATTAGCGCCTTGTTGTTTTTATTGTTTAGTCGTGTTTTTATTGTGTAGACTATCTTGTGAAATACATTTTTAAAGTTGAAACTTCTATTGAAATTATTTGTTATTAGAGACAGAAAATATTGGCAAAATACTTCGACTGATGTTTTACATTTGTTGAAAATCTGCCCACTATATATATTTTGTTATCACTAGCGTAACAAACTCTGTCCCCTCCATAACGAGTAGGTATGATATACTATGCTGCAGTTATTTCGCAACGATTATTTATCAACGTTTTTGGGAAAAGTTTATTTTCTAGGTCGTAAAGATTTGACCATACGTGGCTACTGCAATACATTTAATTCCAGATACCATCGCTGACGAGTTGCTGACATAGTAAAAAATTAGTACATTGTGTTTCTAGCAGTTAAGCGTAAATAACATTGTTTAGTAAATAAATATTTATCTATAAATTTCAGGGTATTAAAGGACTATCAAGATATAAAAAACTTAACAAATATAAAAAAAAAACATTATAAAGTTTTTATGAACTTGGAGTTGATTGTTTTAGAAGTTTCCTGTCACTGATGTATGCATGGCGTAAAATGTGTCTTAAACTTTCACGGATAATTTAAGTTAAACAAAGTTTAGCTTACACTTCGTCTACAACTTAAAAGTCTTCTATTTTAAAACAGTATAAAAGCAGCACCAACTTTTATTTAAACCCATAAGAATCTGCTAGTTTTTAATAACGTAGAACATTATATAAAATTTGCCAGCAACAGATGCTACGAATGTCGGGTCGCTGTACTGAAAATAATATTCATCCGAAGAAAGCTTAAAGACTAACAACACGCTCCGACTTTACAAAGCTTGGCCTTTCAACCATATTTGAAATACACTGAAAGATAAACACAGAACATTGTAAAGCTTATACAAGGGTTACCACGTAATGGATGTGTAGAGCTGCGATGAAACACTTGTTTGTCGATAGTTCATGATGTAGTTTCGAGTAAATGGTATGCAAAGCCCCCGCTAGGTTGGTTGGTAAAGCGACCCTGACAGGCTTTTAGCCGCACCCGGTGAGAACCTCGACTGTAAACAATTTAATTTTAAACAGTAATATTATGTTTTGTTATAAAATATTTCTATTAACCGTGATTTTGGTGGAAGTTTACAAAGGCAATTATATAATTTTATTTTATTTGGTTGTTGTGTCGTGCCCTCATAACAAATATAAATTTTAATTTGCTTACTTTATACTTTTCAGTTTTTGAACATAGGCATACAGTTTTTAGAACAACATAACAAATAAAATATATCCTGATTTGGATATTAGAGCGCTAAACCGACTTCACTCAACAGAATTTACATTTACACTAAGTATATAATTACGACCTTGATTGAATACTGTTTGACTCTCACAAAAGAATTTTCTATGAGTTTAATTTTGTGTTGACATTGCAAAATGTGACAAAATAAAAATTCCTATTACAAAAATTTATTATGAATCAGTTCGGTTCGGTTATCGTAATCTACATTAATCTAAAAACACGTTCTACCCCTAAGATTAATGTGTAATTGGATTACCGTTTACTGTCAGGCGATTCTGTACATTTTTGCTACTTTTAAAAAACGTATCGAATCCCGTTGCATAGGGAGAAAAAATTATGTAAAAGTTTATGTTCATTTATTTAAGTGTGGGAGAGATAAGTATGCTTCAGCTCGTATGGGCTGGCTCGACCGAAGTGATATCATGGCCTCACAGAAAACCAGCAGTTAAGCAACGCTTACATTGTATTTCGCTGAGTGAGTGAGGTTACCGGAGGCCCTAACCCTTCCCTCTTCCCCCCCCCCCTTCCCTCCCCCCTTCCCCTACTCCTACCCTAACCTATGGGTGTACCACTTACCATCAGGTGACACATTTGGTTGTTTGCCCCCTATTCCATAAAAATAAATTACTCGTGCAGACTACAAAACTAAACGTTTTTACCCTAGAACATTTTAATAAAAATAAAACTTCCCTGAATAGTATGAATAAATGTACATTTAAAAGATGACTTCCTATAATCCTAACACGTACTCGCACTTCCTTCCAAACTACAAAAATATTGACATAACATAACAAAAATCCAACGAGCCGACACGTTTATGACACAATGGAACGTTACCACACTGAGGTTTCACAATGTACCTGGAGAAAGCGTCCGCGTCATCTAAGCATTTCATTTAAAAATAACGCGATCCTTCCGGAAAACTGGAGATTGAATGGGCTGTTTTGCCCTGAGATACCCGGCCCGGGCGTAGTGGAAGGGTAAATTGGTACATTCAGAGGCCACATTTCGTACGAACAGCCATTATTGGGGTCTTGAACTGAGGACGGAAGAAGCCGATTTAGTTCGCAGCCCGCCTCAAACGCTTATTTACCTGCCCAGTGTGACGGCCGTTGTGCTTTGTAATGGAAACTTTATCTTTGAGTGTGTAATAGCCTAAAAATTGTGGATATTCAAACATATATTTGGTAAAATATATGTGCTCAATGGATCGTCTGAAATTTTTATTGGTTTTATTATAAAACTAGATACATTTTTTTTTATTAAACAAGTTTCTAGTAAGCATTAACGTTTTTGATGGGAAATGGCTAAAGTATAAGACTTAAAGAGTTATTTATTAAAAAAAGGTGTGTTAAATAATACAAATTAATTAACCAACGAATTTTAATACGCAAATGCACAAAAAGTGGCAGGTGCAAAGACACGTGCTAGCATACGAAGATTTTAGGAAACACTGTATACTTGTATTCTATCTCATTCTCTCGCAGGCTAAATCCTATTTATGAATATGTTTGTATCTTTTTCTTCGTAGTACGCAGGCATAAATATACGTGCTAGCATACGAAGATTATGGGAAACACTATATACTTGTATTATATCTCATTCTCTAGCAGGCTAAATCCTATTTATTAATATGTTTGTCTCTTTTTAGTATGACTTTTTCGTTTCATCGAATTTTCAAATCACAACGATTCTAAAGAAGTTTCACTTTAAAAAACTTTCTAAAAGGCAGAATTTATATAATTTGTTATCGGTCTTCCCGGCAACAGCCAGTTTGCTCGTGCTTACACTCCCCACTACATCCGTATAAGCCATATCCCTTTCCTTCAACTGCCTTCCCTTCTTACCTACCTTGCCCTTTCAAAATACTCTCAATCATCACATCTTTAATTCCCAAAGTGCCCAGTCGACAGCAAAAGGTTTCGCTCGTGTTACTTGAGTGGGACCAGTGTAGTCGGCAAAATTTAGGTGCTTAAAACACCTCTACCTACCTCTCTGTGGATACAGACTTGAGTGTATGTCCTCCTCAGTCGTTCACTCTTGACAGAGTGGTCGTGGTTTCGTAATGATGCTCTGGTTTGGATAATGCATCCCTCGCGATGCGTCTCCATTTGTTGCGGTCTTCAGCGTTATGGGAACATTGGACTATGAAGGTGAGTGTTTGTATGTACTACTGTAAGTGTGGTTTTCCACCTGGTGAAGTAGTATCACTAAAACTCCACATGCGGGTGAATGTAGTCTAAAACAAGCAAAAGACAATGTGGATGTTGCGAAGATTATAACGCAGGCTGTATCCTTTTTCTCCTCCATAGCAAAGTAAAAAATGGAATCGAAAGATTGGCGGTTCAGAGATCAAACAATACATTACCCACTTCTAACACAAATATGTACAATCATTTTTATTTAGTCACGTACTTGATCTGTTTAGAGATTCTACAACTATTACTAATACTGAAAAATATTGTATTGTATCAAAAAATCTACCTCATTATATGTATTTTAAGAATAAGTTCAACTTCATTTTTTTGTCATTGAAGTAACAAGTTGTACATTAGATAGTATTTAAAAAAAAAGAAACGAACATCAAGAGATAAAAGCTTACATAGAATAACATAAATACAATTTAGATGGAGCCTGAAATAGCAATTAATTAAATAAAACATCTACCTTTTGCAGTAAGATTAAATCATATTAAACTTTAAGATTTCAAGCTTCTGAGAACGTAATTTTAAATAATATCTAAAGACTACATAAGCATTTATCCTAATATAATTTTTAAACATTGTAATCAAATCCTTATAGAGCTAGTGTATTCAAACCATTTATTATAAAGTGCAATTTATTTATCTACACTAAGATATAAGCTGCTGATAAACTACAAAGTGATGGTTACACTTTATGATTGTAATGAAACATACATTATACACTTTGATATGCTAAGAATATGACGTAAAAATATAATTACATTTATCACAGTTAAATATCTGCCTCCTTTCCACACTAAGGAATCAGATGTAAATTATTGAGATACTTATCTTGCAAAATCCTTCTCTGTAATGATGCAGGAACATTTTTTTTATCTGACTTTAAAATTAGAGGAAGTACTTAGTTTTGGTAAACACTTATGTTTTTAAAAACTGGATATTTTAAACTTTATTCTATTCAACGACATCCTAAGGTGGTCTATTATATTCGTAATGTTATTAAACAAAAAGTTTAGCATAGTTTTTCAAGTAATCAAGTAAGACGGCGAAAATTTTAAAGGAACGAACGAAAGGACAAGACTGTTTTCGGACAAATTTTGTAATTCAGCTCAAAACCGACAAAGTAAAAATCTCTTATAAAAGAAAACTTATATTATAATATGTAATGCAACAGATCCACATAGTGCCTAATTAGCGATGTATGGAATAAAAGCGACCTGACTCTAAGAATTTTCTTGAGATATCGTGTTGCCTAAAAAAGTTCAAGAACTTTTTCATCGTCTCATTCTTAGTAATTGAAAGAACCTAAACCATTCCTTCCACTTTACTTTATCCTTAAATCGATATTCTAAATTCAAATTGCCCGCCATTATGGGCACTTCATTATCTGTGGTATAAATTACGCGCGCGAGTGCAAAAATATATACTACTCCCCCATTCATTCAGAATTGAGCGCTGTGCGACACGTTCTCAAAAATATATTTCAATTCAAGTCGTTAGAAGATAGCTGACCGGTAGTGCTCCGAATGAATTGGTGAATCAAGGACTAATCAACGCCTGAAGAACTGAAAGTGGTGATAGTGTATTTTGCTGGCCGGCCGGCTCATTTCCCCGTCGTTTATGTATCTACTTATCGGTCCATCTTCAGTCTGTCCAGTTTGAGTCTTGATTTCTTTCCAACACATAATAGTTGCAGGGTTTTCAAGGGGTACTGCAACTGAGAATACAGCAACTTCTCCAGTGAGTATCATACAATAAATACAAAAGTTGTGATTTTCTGGAGTCATACGAATATTAATTTTCACCTTTAAGTTCCATAGCCTAAAGGAATATAAAGGTTATAACCTTAGTAGACAATTCTGGATTTATTCTTTCCAAATAAGATTTCTTAGATGTAAGGCTCTTTAGTAAGAACCTCGGATGAAACAATAACGGCAATTTTGTGAGGCATGATGACGAGGACGATTTATCTTGTTTTATGTATCCGAGAGAGTTTACTTCGTTCAGATTTTACTGGCGGCCCAGACGTCTCTCGGGGAACGTAGGCTGGCAAGCTTTTTAGTACTTTGTGTTGTATAAAAGCGGCCTATAGCAGAAATTGATCGGCGTTTGATGTGGAAGTAGATTTTAATGGGGAAACTTTAAATAGTTTACTTCTGTTCCTCCTCTTCCCCGGCCTCGAATCACCTGACATCAAACACAACTATTAACTAAAGATATCAGATGCGCTGATAAATTTTAATAAATATATCGTATAATTAGCGTAGTGGTTATTTTTTTAACTTTCACACTAATAGAACTTTTCGACTGAAAACATCCGTACCTAATGCAAAAAAATCAATTTAAATAACAAAGTACGGTCATACCTCAAACAAAGCCAAAACACCTACAAATATTTATCAACTAACATCATTTATTAAAGACATACCAAATTTACGCTTATATCTAAGTAACTGTATTTCGCTTCTCAGGATCCTAGAAATTTAATATCAAATTCGAGATGAAACAATAATTATCCTTCCTCCAACCACTTCAACTTTATAGCAACATAAAACCATATAGATATCAAAACGAACGACCAAATCGTAGCAAATGGTATCTTGCCGGCGCGGCTGGCCGTAGAATATTAAATAATTGCCGGTGGCTTCAATCAAGACTGTGAATAATATATAAACGTCAAAAGTGTAATAAAACAGAGCAACGTATGGCAGAAACGGCCAGTACTCTAAACTGCGTCGTCTTAATAACTGAAAGATAAATCAATGACATCCACAATTTGGCAAGGCCCACGTAAGAGAGTTCGAGCTTATTACCTTCCACCAGGCACAATCCCAAATTATTAAACCAATTTGCATGACCCGGGAATCGAACTCAGGACTAATAACTCTGCCTAGTTTGGGATCAGACGGCCGTATGTGAGGTGACTCAATTTATTATTATTATATTGTTAACGAGACAGTCTTGCGGAATCGGTGGTCAAATGATAACGTGGAAATCCACTGATATGTCAACCTAACACAGTTTTATTGATTAAACATTTTAAGACCCACATTAGCTTGCTTTATTCACCTTTAAAACTGGTCATTTTGAGAGTACTTTGAGCTAGCTTCAGACAACCAACAAAATATGACGTACTTGTAAAATATGAAATAATGTTCCTGTTCCCTAAACTGTTTCCTAAACTGAAAAGGTGAGTAAGAATATAATTTATGATCTTCTCAAGAATGAACATTAAGCAAAACAGCAAGCGTCAATTAATTAATTCTCCTCTCACCCGTTAACGAGCCGTATACCGTACACATAAAAACAACACCAGCTAGTTTGTCCTATTGAACTAAAAATAAAAACTGGAACTTTTCAAATCGTCAGTAAGTTCCTGTAGTTATATCCTTTCATTTGTCATACATATTATGTATATTAAAGTAAACACACTACAGCTATGTATGCTTTAATAATTCCTCCGGGTGTAACCTCCATCCAAATATAAGGTACTATTGCCATCCCAGCTTTAGGTGACTACCAACATCTGTATAATGCGTAAAATTGTCCGTGCCGTTGTCATGTTTAATGTGCCAGGATGTAGTTTTATGGCTCTAACAATTTGTTAGCTAATGTCTCTGTCGTCAAATAAACTTTATGTTTCTATTTACCTTCGTTTTTGTGGTTGAGTTGAGTATAGTTTAGGACTGAGGTAGATTAATAGCAGTTTGTACTTTTTATTTGCGTTTTATTAATTGAATACTGAGTATGCTTCAAATTTTACAGTCGTGTGCCATGAAAACCACGACGAGAAAACGTTTCATACTCAATATTACATTAAAACAAGATTTAATTAAATACAATCAGGAAATGACTTCAGCAATGAGACCCACCATGGTCAGATATTACGGCCGATGACCATTTAGCATAGACTAAAGAGCATCTGCTCACGACTTTGAATATCAAAGAGGGCTATTTACATATCTTGATTGCCACAGAATTCTCAGTTAGCAACTAATTTATCGGTACAGAGCTGTTACAACCCAAAAGTAATAAAATATATTCGTAAATTCGTTAACATAAATTAGGAATTTATAAATCACTAGCAGCGCCCCGCGGTTTCACCCGCGTGCGTTAATCCAGGTCTCCAGTTATCTACATACCAATTTTCATCGCAATCGGTTCAGCGGTTTTTGCGTGAAAGAGTAACAAACATCCATCCATCCATCCATTCATCTATCCATCCAAACTTTCACATTTATAATATTATTATAGTGGGATTGCCTTTTATTGAGAGCGGCAGAAAAGATAACTCATTAATATTTTCGCTTTATGTATATATGTATGCAATTTTGAGTTGATTCGGTAAAGATGTTATTTATTATCAAAAATGATATGTGAGTTACTTATATCAAATAAACTGTGTCGGTAGATGTCAACTCAGTAAAATCAGAGAAATTTGATACAACAATGTGTAGTCGAGACTGATAAACCCAAGACTAAACTACAAGATACATTAAAAAACTTTTCCCCTTACGAACACAAATCTTTGTTTACTAATTCACACTTGCTTTTTGACTTACGCTTTCAGACTTTTCTAGTAATATTTGAAAGTTGTTTTTTTTTTTAGCAGCTACCACCACTTATAGAGTAACTTTTAGAAACCAGAGGCAGTAGTATTTGTTAAAAATTTTAGAAATGTATTCTACGATAGGCTTTTTTTACTTTAATAACATCATTCTTGCTCTTTTTGGTCTTTTGGGAGAGCTTTGATTAATGATTGTAAAGAAAAGCTTTCTTATATTATTAAAAACGTGTCTGTTGTCAGAACTTCATAGTTGTACTAAACATAAAGTAGGCTACCTACATTTTTTCCAATTCCTCGTGTACCTTCTTCTCTCGATTTTCATCAATAATAAACCGGGTAAGTTTACCAAAATAAGTTAATTATAGTTAATATTATTTATTTTCTGCCAGGGAAATAAAAGTATCTCACCCAAAGTGGGTCTAAATTTCAAAAGCTTGTAAAGATTATATCGTTCACGGGCCATGCGGTGCTTTGAACAGTAACTCTTCTGTTTGTAAGAAAGTCGTTGCTCTAAAATATACTCGAGCGTTTTCAGATCAAACGATGTTAATGGAAAACGAATATCCATACGATCATCGCAAAACAACTTAACATGGTGCCTTTAACTTCACAACTAAAATCTGGTTATGTGATCAAGAAATTGTTTTGTATTGTAACAAGGGCAGCGATCAATCCAAGGTGGGGTTTCCCAATAATAACGAAGACATTACGAGGTTTCAGTCTGGCCGCTATATGAGCTCTTCTGAGGCAGTTTATCGTATTTTGAGCTTTTAGATTAATAAAAGGCCCGTATCTACTCATAAATCTATAGTGGTAGAGCCATGCTTCGGCACGCATGGCCGGCTCGACCGGAGTGATACCACAGCTTTACAGAAAATCGGTAGTGAAACATTGCCTTTCGTCGAGTGAGTGAGGTTGCCGAAGGCCCTAACCCCCTGCCCTCCCCCTCTTCCACCCTTATCCTACTCCCACGTTAAAGGCCGGCAACGCACTTGTGACTCTTGAGTTGCAGGTGCCCATGGGCGGCGGTAGTCATTTACCATCAGGTCACCCGTCTGCTCGTTTGCCGCCTACAGTATAAAAAAAATTAAAATAATCCATACTCTGATCAAATCTGGATCTGGATGGTGGGCAAAGGTGTATGTAATTCAACATTGATATTTGACGGAACGTTTAGAAAACTCAAAACGAACCACTCTCATCTCATTCTTTCAACTTCGTGAAGCAAATGCATATTCTAAGACACTGTTATACAACGAGGTTTCATCATGTTATACATATAATTTACAACAGGGTAATTTTAATCGCAGAAGACGCGGAAAGGCTGTTGATGGTGAACAAAACGAACTACTCTCGTCCCATTCGTCCCATAAACTTTGTGAAACAGATGCATTTTCTAAAACACTGTTATACAACGAGGTTTCATCATGTTATACATATAATTTACAACAGGGTAATTTTAATCGCAGAAGACGCGGAAAGGCTGTTGATGGTGAACAAAACGAACTACTCTCGTCCCATTCGTCCCATAAACTTTGTGAAACAGATGCATTTTCTAAAACACTGTTATACAACGAGGTTTCATCATATTATAACTACTAGAGATCCCGTGGTGGGCAATATTACTTGACCTGTCATTGTATAGACTTTTGTACCATGACAGGTCAAAATATATACTGGACACTCATAGCTGTATGTACCCGTTTTTGCATTTTTTTTTACTGTAGCAAATATTGTTCAAAAATTTTAGCATTCGTCACTTCTTCTCTGTATAAACTATATATATATAGATAACAAACAGGGTATTTTTAATCGCTAAAGACACGGAACGGCTGTTGATGGTGAACCGGGTATTTTCAAAAACCTAGTCATTGGGAGAGTTTACACTGCTCTAAATCACTCTGAATGTTTTCACAATTTAAATACACGTAACAAATACACGATAACTTATTAGTTTAAGAAGGAAAGGAAAACAGAAATCTACTCGAACAAAGTAGCAGGAATCAGCTATAAATAATAAAGACATAAAACATTAAAACTTCAGTAACATACTAGATTTTGCAAACTTGACTACAATTAGTGTATGTTATATTTTCATGTCGAAATAGAAATCGAAGATTTCCCTATTTCACGACTTATTAAACGTTGTTTAGCGGTCTAGGCGTACGAAGGCACGACCACAGCAAGTGTGGAAATAGGAATCAAAGATTTACTTATTTTACGACGGCCACGTATACAATGCAACGTTGTTCGGTGGTGTACGCGTAGTATTAAATAAAGGACTAGACTATGAATGAAATGAAATACTAATTTAATTTTTTAAACCAAAGTAAGCGTTATGTGTGAAAAGCGGCTAACATACGAGTACATGGATATACTCCACATGTCCTCAGTATATTCAGTAAGGAATTTAGTCAGCTCTTTATAAATTTATACTACCTCTGTACTAATATAATAAAGCTTAAAACTTCATCAGTTGAGATCCAACAACCCAAAAACACTAGTACCAAGTTCTACTAGTCCATTTTATTTCTAGTACACGCTTAAGAAAAAAACCAATGTCTCAAAACATCATCACTCAACGTTAAATTTATTCATTTTTTTGTAAAAATGTACCGATATTTTTCCCACTGTAGTGGTTGCCACATTTCAGTTACGGATTTTGGTAAGAAGATGAAACCATTTTCAAAACTTTAATAAAACCTTTCCCCGGTTATAATTGTGAAAATATTAAATCTTTGTAACCAACAATCCAGAAATGCTTCTTGAAAAAATGAACCCTAAGAAAACGAACATCTCTATATCAATACTCCTGACCACTAAACGCACAAGTACTTAGCATTGCAAACAAACAAGATATAGATTTCAATCTCTTGATTGCGCCAACTCATTCCATTAGTGTATATGTATATAATCGCAGATTCAGTTTCATAACTTAACGACTTCATAATACAGCTTAATTTAGTACGTAAGACATCTCTGGTTTTTAATATTGTTTTAAATAATGCAAATTTTGTGATGCAAAAAGAAAAAGTTGGTAGTTTATATATAGACACAGCACATGAAACAGCATATATGTAAATAGAATCTATTTGAACGTAAATTCAGTTGTGGGGATATATCCTTTCCACAGACATTAAGTTGAACATCCAATCGATTAGGCTTTGGTTGAAGCAAATTAGCGACCGTTGTATAGCCGGGTTTTTGCGGTTTGACCCGGTTATGAAATACGAATAGGTTCGGTTAGTGGTTAGCGCAATAATTTGCTGACGTTGATCTACTTTGATTTGTACAAATCTTGTGAACCAACAACCAAGCGAAATGAATGAATAATATAATTATTTCGAAATATAGTGTACCGCCAATTTAAGTACTTTATTGTGCATTAATATTTTTTCAAATTTAATCTGCAATATAGAATCATTCTACTTACAATATTTTTAAATTGGAAAAAAATTAAGTGAATGCGAGTTTTATTTCAATTTATGAAATATTGTTACAATTGCGGAGGCTTATTTCATGAATCTTGAAAGCTTTTAATGACTAGGCATTTTTTGTTATGATTTTTTTGTTTTATAAGCATTAAACGCATTAGTGCATTCAGTAACCCGCATTGGTCTGTAGGAAATATGGTCTGTACTAATTAATACAACCAATTAAACTATTATATACGAGTCTTGACTGAACGATGCAGTACAAAAGTGTAATTACACTAAAATGTTAGGTGGCTCCCTCATTAGGAACATCGTGAGCCTATTAATGTCAGCCGATTTCTTTATACTTCATTTTTCTTATACTAGGTTGAAGGTTTATATTCATTAAAGAAGATTATTAACTTTCAGCACTTTAATATTTCCCAAATTGTTAAATGTTACATAAATTTACCTTAGATGATTTTAAAGATAAAAACTAGATCTATATTTAATAAACTGTTATAGGTAGACGATGCACCAACATAGACAATAGACATACAAGAGTAGAAAACCTTTGTAAAGTTAATAATATTTAACAAAGATATACGATTTTACTCATACTGTTTGTGGAAGAGTCATGCTTCGGCACGTATGGGTCGGCTCGACCGTAGTGATACCACGGCCTTACAGAACACCGGCAGTGAATCAATGCTTTCGCCGCGTGAGTGAGGTTACCGGAGGCTCTAACCCTTGCCTCTCTCTCTCTCTCCCCCTCTTCCCCCCTTCTCCTACTCCCACATTAAAGGACTCTTGACTTGCAGGTGCTCATGGGTGGCGGTAGCCATTTACCATCAGGTGACCCGTCTGCTCGTTTGCCCCCTATACCATTAGAAAATATTTATATTTATTTCGAGGATATACCCTACTAGCCGGATAGGGGTCCCTTTAACAAAGGGTGAAGTGACCTGCCGCATCCTACTTCAACCGTTATTCGGATGATCGTAAGTAAAACCGTCTAACTTCTTACTAAAATCATAATGGCGAAGATTTGTGAGTTTGAATGGATGGATGGATGGATGGAAGGATGGATGGAAGTTTGATTCTCTTTCACGTAAAAACGGCTGAACGGATCTGAATGAAATTTGGCACACGTATAGATTATAGTCTGGAATAGTACATAGGCCTTCCTTCCTTTCCTTCGTAGAAGAAATGATTGGAATCATATGAAGTCATAAATAAATTTTAAAAATACCTCTCAAGCCCATCCATTCAAAACACTATAGAAATCTTAATAAAATTGAATAGATACCTATCATTGGATCTGCACACCTGCAAGTCTAGGAAAAATAATTATGTGTCAGACGCAATGTTCAATTGTTTGACATTCCATTTATCTACCCACTACTATTCCTCGCTGTGATTTTGTAAAATAGAATATTTTTTTTACCATAAGTTTATATGTCATCTATATTTATAAAAGGCTTTGTCCGGACTGACTGACTGATGGATCAACACACGGCCTAAACCGCTGGTCATAGAGACGTGAAGATGGGAGAACATACTCTTTAAATGATGTAGGCATCCGATAAGAAAGGATTTTCGAAAATTCCACCAACATGTTTGCTCGGCCTGATCAACTTCAAGTTGACAATAAAAGTCAAGACGTCAATCATGCGACACGTGAGTGTATTTCACAGTGTATTTCATAGTAGATGGCGTGTTATATACATAAACTATAAATATAAACTATACTCTATATACACATATAATTTCATGCCTGTATTTTGAAAAAAAATAGTTGTTTTACAGCATATAAAATAATTTAATATTTAAAACACAATAAAGGAAATAAAAAATATATTTTTACTCAGAACTGCAAAGGTAAAAATTATAAATACAAGTAAGGTACAATGCCATAATAGATGGGGTTATAATAAATGAAAAAATGTTTGAGTATTTTATTATCTTCAGTTTTTCATAAAAAAAAGTATTATTTAGGTATACGGGTAATAATAGGACGGGACGGGATTGGAGGACGTATTTCTTACATGATGTAGGCGTTCTATAAGAAAGGAATTTGAAAGTTTGCTTCATGCAAAGGAGGATGCCCATTCATGGTTTCACTTTTAGATGTTCGCGTCATTATTTCAAATGTAAAAAAAAAAATTATTTTAATGTGACTTTTTGACCCTAAATCTTTTCTATAGAACTTGGGGTTTGGAATTAAATCTTACAAGGGCTTAAACTTGAATTAATGACCGTTTCCATTTTAAGTGAAATGTTGCCATTATATAAAATAAACCATGAATGGTTGAATTCAAATAAACATCGTTTTGAAATAAAATGGTTAAATAATAATATACGTGATAATAATTTGTAATGTCACATTAAAATATATTGCAGTTTAGTAATCTTATTATTTCATATATGTAGTCTTAGTTTATGTAGTGAATGTATACTTCAGTATTAGTTTTACCTTAATTTATAATCTGTCAAAAGCATGATGCCACAAGCATTATTAAAAAAAGTCTCTAACGTCAGTGTCACAATATTTTCTCGTTGTTGTTATCGTACTTATCGTTGCTATTTTTTAACCTAATATTGGCATTTAATTTCGCAAAAACCCCAAGTTATGTTACAATATCACTACACAGACAGACAGACAGACGCGGCGGGGGACTTTGTTTTATAATATTATTATAAAACAAAGTCCCCCGCCGCGTCTGTCTGTCTGTCTGTCTGTTCGCGATAAACTGAATAACTACTGAACGGATTTTCATGCAGTTTTCACTAATAGACAGAGTGATTCATGAGGCAGGTTTTAGTGAATAAAGTTAAATCGTCACATCTACCAGTGCGCCAAATATTATAGGTTAAGCCTAATTCTACCAACCCTTAATGTTTGGCGCACAAGCACTACTGAATGATTTGTGGTCCTAGTAAAAATACAAAGAAATTCGTCTATGATCATTTTCTAAACTTTTTTGAAGTGAAAACTTCTTTAGCGGTGCGGCGTTGGGCGCTTTTTGAGATGGTTAAAAAATGTTAAACTCGCGTCAGAATTCAGGGTCACGTGGACCCTGATCGAAAATGTATGGAAAATGTGTCCGAGAATAACATATTTAAAAACTGATCGAAAATGTGTCCAAGTGTAATATATTAAAAAAATAAGAGGCAGTCATGAGACTGCCGACAGAAGTGCAAACTTAAACGATACGACGAACTTAAAATACATGTCTTCCTTGCAAACAAGGACTCGAATGATAGCGGGAATATGGATAGGGACAAGGCGTAATCAGCACAGTGTCTAGAGATCTTGCGGCGCACACATTGTGTCAGGCTCGTTGTTATCATGAGCATTTGCGTAAATTTCCCAACCGTATGCTTGTCTTGATTACCTATTTTTACTAGTATATGAATTTTCATTTTTTAAGGCATGATTGGCATAAAATAGAGCAGTTGATTTTTAAAACGCTATTGAATATTAAATGGAAATTATTCGAAATATGAATAGTGGACCGATTCCATTAATTATTGTGTTGATGACATCGGAAGGTGCCTTCACATAAGACGACAGACATCATCTATATATATATATAAATGAATCCCTATTTCCCTTGGTCACGGCATCACGCGTGAACGGCTAAACCGATTTCGCTAATTCTTTCTTTTTTGTGTTTTTTATTGTCAGGAGAACGTTCTTATAAAACAAAAAAAATAAGAAACTTGCGCGGAAAATTAGAAAATTTAAGAAAACTTAACAAGGTACTTACTTAGTATACATATATATTGGTATGGCGAATCTTACATTTTGATTATATAATAAGTCAAATTAGAATGATAAAACCCCATACCCACAAGGAAATCAAGTTTAGTTGTGAATAAACTAAAACGTAAAAGAAAAATATGTTAAGACTGATATAAAATAAAGTCGTTAGAGTTAGTGCAGTGTTTTAATTACACAAGCCCCCGTAGGGCGGCTAACACTGTAGCGGCAGGTGGCTTCAACCTCTGATAAAGGATGCCTGCCGGGCCCGAAACTAGTCAGTCATCCCCGAAATCCACACGTGAATAAATCCGTATATCAGTAGCACTACTTACTTACAATTATTTATATCTTATAGCATACAGGATATTGAAGAGACTATAGTGTACAAGCAAACTGCGCGGTGCCGCGTTGTTAGTGCTAGCGTATGCGGAAAATATTAACTACTAGCAACGGCTCGCGGTTTCACCCGCGTAAGTCCCGATCCCGTGGGAATATCGGGATAAAAAGTAGCCTATGCGTTATTCCAGGTCTCCAGCTATCTACATACCAAGTTTCATCGCAATCGGTTTAGTGGCTTTTGCGTGAAGGAGTAACAAACATCCATCCATTCATCCATCCATCCATCCAAACTTTCACATTTATAATATTAGTAGGATAGTAGGATGATATTATACGGGTTTGCTATTACACTTATGCTGACAAGATAGTAAACAAGTAAAGGCATAAGCTAACCGGTTTAAGGGTAAGCTGTTAGGCAGCGTTAATTCTTAGTCGTACTATTGTTAACCCTCATTCCCGCCAAGTTTTGTATCCGTGAAAAGAATTAGGGCCTTTAAACGGGTCTTTTTGTAGGGTGTCATTTACGTCACTAGTGTTACTTGACTCACTAGACTTAAAGATTATCTCGGACATCAAAATTTGTTTTACCGTCTAAAATCGATTTGAAAATAGTCAAAAATGCTGTATCCCATTCCTATTTTAAAAAAAACGGTTTTACTCGCGTGTTCATATCGGGGATGCCAGGCTTGATTCAGGCCCGACGAGGGCCCTTTATCAAGGGGACTGCGGGGCTTATCGCTTCCCCCAAATACTCACGTGAGTAAAACTGTTTCTATTTAGTATGAATACCCATCAAGAAACTTTTTTCTGTAATATCCCAAACCCATCGCAATTTTCCGAAGTATTTTCGAAAGTACCTTTTAACTTTTTCATTTCTCACATAATATAGGTATTTTTTTTTTCATAAATATTTTATTTTTAGCAGTCATGAGATTTCCTTTTCATGTGTTATTTAATTCAACTTCAAAGCACTATTTATATAATTATACACTGTAAAACTAATGAACAGTAAAAATACATAGTTTAAAACTTAGATCATTTAAATGATCTAAGTTTTAATCTATGGATCATTTAAATGATCTAAGTTTTAAAATATAATAATAATAATAATATTTATTGATCCAAAATAACCTTTAACAATTTTACTTAAAAAACTAGGTTACACAATGTTTAAGGTTACACAGGTAGAGTTAAACCCTAACTCCCAAACTAGGTATTCCTGTGACTTGGGAGTCAGTGTTCTACCGTCACTATGATCACAAAGTCTTAAATAGGTTTGTCATAAGTTGCATTTCATGCATAAATCTCAATGAAGGTTATAAATAAAGTCTAACAATAATTACAATTTTTAGATTAATTTGTAAATGGGAAATAGAGAAGAATATGTGTGTGTGTGTGTGTGTGTGTGTGTGTGTGTGTGTGTGTGTTTGTGTGTGTTAGCGTGTGTGTGTGTGTGTGTGTGATTTTGTAGGCGAGTGGGTGTGGGTATGTGAATGTGTAGGTATTTGTATGTGAGTGAGAGAGGGCGCATATTTGCCTACTGATGGGATTGTAGTAGTTCTTCGGTTTGAATATAGTTTAGATCTTGTAACCACATTTTTAATTTGGACTGGGCTTCATGATGATTTAGGCCGGTTATTGGAGTAGTTCTAGATAACTTCTTGTAAACAAGGCAGCTTAAGATATAAAATTGGCGTCTAGCGAATGCAGTTCTGAAATTATCCACTGGGCATAGAATTCTTGCTTTACGCAATATGCGCGCTTGCTTTAATATAGTAATCAATTGTCAAATCACTGACACAATTTCTTTAAATTTAGGGTATATTCAATTATATTATTGGATATTCTGACGATAAAATAGTCAAGTCGTGTCGTTAACAGTAAAATGGTTGTCAGTTAATACTTCAGTTACTCTAGCCGCTTGTTTCGGCATGTTGTAATTAACAACAAATTGCCACGTAGGCTGTTGACAAAGCCTGTGTTTTGAATTTGCTTTGATTATTGTAATGGTCGGTGTTGTTTAATTACTTTTTATTGTTAAGTACAATTATGAATAGGCTATGTTGATTGTTATTTGTTTTGTTGATCGTTTGATATGATCACAATAAAATAATGTTTACATTCAAAAACCTAGTCTTCTTGGTTATTCTCAGATTTATTAGTTTGCTCATTGTCCGTGTAGAAAAATTTCGGTTTTCACTTATGTATGAACAAAGTATTAAGAGGGGCCTCTTTTTTTCAATGAGCTATATATATATATATATATATATATATAAGTTTAACAAAAAATTAAAACTGAAATAATATCGATTTATGTTACATTCAAACTGTGGAATTTGGATGCGTACAAGTACCACGCATTAGTTAGTCTGCTGCGATTTATATTTGTAAATTTTAACAACTAGCAGCGCCCCGCGGTTTCACCCGCTTAAGTCCCGATCCCGTGGAAATACCGGGATAAAAAATGGCATATGCGTTAATCCAGGTCTCCAGCTATCTACATACCAAGTTTCATCGCAATCGGTTCAGTGGTTTTTACGTGAAAGAGTAAGAAACATCCATCCATCCTTCCATCCATCCCAACTTTCACATTTATAATATTAGTGGGATATCGCCATACCAAGAATGTAATAACGTAGAAAGATAATAAAAGTTTGAATGAAATACTCTTCCGTCCCGCAGAAGACGCCCCAGGCGCCGGAGAAACAATTTCCGGCCTTCATGAGTGCTTGCCTGAGGGCGACGGACAGTGCTAAATGTTACCCTAGCAGAAAGCAGGCCCGAGTCGGCGGCGCGACGTGTTCCGCGCGCGCTTTCCAAACTAGAGGAGGCAGAACCCTCCGCACCTCATAGAGGGGTCCCCTTGCTGAACAGGCGACCAAGTCTGCTGGGGTTCACACGGATTTCTTTTCTAGGGTATACCTGAGGCCCCGGCCATCAGACTCGGTGACGGAACACTGTGTGGTTTTAGTGGGTTCGAGGCTGACATACCACCTTCACATTTGGCCCCGGTGAGGTGACGACCGGTGTTGATATCCACACATATGACGAAATCTGCAACGTCGAAATAAAAAGGTCCGTAATTTAAAAGAATACTTAGATTATTTGGATAGTTTGAAAAAGTGACATTTACTCAACGATATTAATAGTAAATTTATATTAATGGATGATGTAAATTACCTACAACAACAATTGATACTTAAACATATCACAGGTCTCCTAGTACAGATACCAGTCTCTCACATAGATATCTGTAATTGTAATAATCTCTACAACTATTTTAAGTACTACCTTTGTATCTGTGTGAGAGAACAAAACAATAAAGTTTTAATTTAATTATTTTAATTATTATTATTATATATACAGCTTTCGCAAACAGGTGTGAAATAATTGGACACGTGTAAGAAATAATTTGATAGGCGGGTGAAAATACAAGACTTTCCTATCTATCAAATTATTTTTAGGTTGGTTCAAATACCTTTTACCTCTAAGTGCGACTTACAGTAAATGTAACACGCTTACTGCTTTAATAAAAATGAAAAAACCCCCGACACAAAATAATAAAAATAGTACAGTAGCAGTGAACTGCCATCTTGTATTTGAAATTTATCTTAGTGTATAGTATTCTATTAGTCAAGCCCTTTCATTTGATACCCATATTGAGGAAGTTGTGAAAAAATATGTAATCCACCATTTTGTGGTGGCGGTCATCTTCGACCGATTTTCATCAAACATAGCTAAGGACACTCCCAACTAATTCACCTTTAAACATAAAAAAACAAAATCAAAATTGGTTCATCTGTTCGAGAGCTACGATGCCACAGACACACACACACACACGTGTCTGTGACACGTCAAACTTATAACACCCCGTCATTTTTACGTCGGGGGTTAAAAAAGAACTTTAAAATATCATTTACCCTGTCGCACATATACAATACAATATGTGAGATCACCACCACCACGTCTTCAATAATTACAAATAATTAGGACTATCAAAGCAACATCTTTCAATTGCCACGAATATGTCAAATCTCAATTTACATATGTTAATCTTAGAGCTTAAATCTAAATTAATAACGGCTAGACATATCTTTGATCACAAGCCAATCCCGTCAACGTGTGGCTCTGACGGCAAATTACACACGCATCATCTGTCTATAATCGTTGCCAATCAACTGTCAAAGGGCTCAATAATTCGCCACATTAATTAATAAGACCATTGCTTTGGTAATTTTGAATATCGGAGTCTATTAAAATTAATTTTGGATTGATTTTGTTGGATTTATCCGTTGTTAAGCCACTAAGCGAAGTTCTTCGAAACAAATATGCTCAAGTTATCATAGTAGAAGAATGGCGCAAATTGTACATAATAGACTATGTTAATAAACAATACTAGCCTACTATATACTGCTTTTTCTCTCTCTTACATCTTTGTCAAACAATTTTGTGATCTGGTACAGTGGGCTCAATGAATTAACACTGCGCTTAATTAGTGCCAGGTTATGCTGTTCTTCATGTATATTAAACCTTTATAAGCAACAGGTTTTTCTCTAGGTTCCTAGTTTCTGCAGATTTAGTACGTCAAAAGCCCCTGCATTTTAGTTGTCATCTGGCCGTGCACGATGTAAAGTGTCATTTTTTTACAAAACTAAATGCACTCACTCTTAATGATAGAAAGCGGTAACCAGTGCTTATAATAAACATTCGCAAATTCCAGACGCTCTAGTGACTCTTACTCATCAGCAGACTTTTCTTATTATTCCCTGGTCGAGCAGCTCAAGTTTGAGAAATCCATTATGACTTATCTTCTTGAACGTTGACGATTTTACATCATAGAGCTTTAGCGCCTCTATAGAGGCTCTATGCGCTGCGCTCAGAGATCACATTTTGAATTAGGCATAATTTTCAGGAAATTCCTGGGAAAAGTTTTTGGTAGGAGAAGTTCGGACTAGAAATTATAAATGCAACCCAAAGACATGTAAAAGAGCAGCTGAATTATATCATACCAGCTGTTGCCCGTGACTTCGTTCGCGCGTAAATTTTGGTGATATCTATCCCACGGGACCCGAACATTTTTCCTGGATAAAAAGTAACCTATGTGCTATCTACCACGGTGTTAAATTTCAACAAGGTCCATTCAGCCGTATTTGCGTGAAAGAGTAACAAACATCCTCCCACTAGTCACAAACTTTCGCCCTTATCATATTAGTAAGATAGAAAGATTATTTTTGTAACTTAAAACGATACGAAATGATGTGATGTTGAACGTTACTAAATAGGCAGTGAAATATAGCTTTACCTCGTCATGAAAATAATACAGTATACAAATATGTACACTGTATTATTTTAACAAAAAATTAAAAATGATGAATTAACCCCTTCATGTCTCTGAAAATTTTTCAATAAAGAGCAATACTTAAACTTCAGACCTTTATTTCAAAACTATATACGAACAAAGCCCCTTCCCAAAATTCTTCAACAAAGCTTAAACTGGATCCCAACAATTGATTAACTTTGAATTGTGACGGCGGCCACTGTCCATTCGAAAAAGTAATTGGTGCAGAGTTTGTTGGTTTTGGTGTTTCAATTCTCATGCAAAACCGCACTGGGAACCGGAAATGCGATTGACAATTTGCCAACAATTGATATAAATGTGGACTTTTGTTACTGACTCGTGCGATTTACATACTTTAAAGTCAATGAAAAGCGATGAAAGGCGACGTGCTCAATAATAAAGTTATACGATGGCGGAAATTTTACAATCAAATTTTGATCTTTTGAATTTCGTATTCTTTGATTTTTGTCAAAGGTTACCTAGGTTAACTAGGTTACCTCTTAAATTTGATCAGCGGTGATTGAGATACGAGCAACAATTTCATTATACGAGTATGCTAACGACATCATAACTGAATATCCAATGGTGGTATTTTTTATTCGGATCACAATGCGGCAATGCCGAGATTCTAATAAATGTAAAAAAATTACGTATTACATACAAATTTTGTTTTTAATGGAAACTGGACTGTAGTACTGTTTTCATGAATAGACAATGGACACACTACATGTTGGACGATGCATAGTGTAATAGTTTTGTACTCAAACCGGAACCTGTTAGCAGTTTATTTCAGTATTCCTATTACAGGATAGTAGACTAGCTGGAACAATAGAAAAAACAGTTGAAATATTTCAATATAATGTTTGAAAATATTAAATAAGAGACACTATAGATAGTGGCAATTAATAGTTGTAAAATTATAATTGAAGAAATAAACCTGGCAGCAGATAAAGGTAGTTCTCACTATCTTTCCACAGAAAGAAATGGAAATTTAATCTCCTTCTGGGAAATTTAATTACCCAAAGCAGTATCTTCTATCAATTTTAATCTTGGGCAGGCAAAAGGGAAACTTTAACGCTAGTTTTGTCTCGGTCGTGAGGTACCTCTAAGATGTTTGAATTAGTTCTGATAAATTATTATCAATCCTCTATGGATCCATACGTAGCCGATAAAAGATTACTTACATACTTTAATACTCATAAGGACTAATTACACAAATCGACCCTCATACGTGCTGTATACAGAGTGGCAAGATTTGTTTTTTTTTTTAATTAAACCAGAAGTTCGATCTTCATCTCTTAAAAAACGATTTCTAATCCTATCGATGATTCCTAATCTAATCTTTACATTTGATAGAATTCGATAATAATGATAGTAATGAATTTAAATCAAAGTCTTTAGCAAATCCCGTCCCGCTCCGTTCTCTTGGGAATAAAGCCTCGCAAAGTTTTCCATAGAGATATGAAGGTGACGTGAATTGATGCGAAGAGATTCTCATTTGTTTCAAGCAAAAAATGGAGACTTGATAAAAAGCTCTGAATATTATCATACGTTGAGGCACACTTGACGTTTAAAATCTTGACGTCATATCGTAGAAAGTAGGATCACTTTCTATCGAAGGAAGTTTCGTAATTCTGATCAATTTAATATTTTTGTACTTCTGACATTTTACAGGTCATATTATTTCTACGAACGAAAATGCTACTTCATTTGTGAGTTTATAAATACTATGTGCTCTCCATTTACTAGAATAGAATACTAAAGCACTTCATTGTTTTACACTGGACCACACGATGAAAAAGAGATGTTGCTGTCTGTATGCTATTTAGCGTATTTTTAATTAATGACTGGCCAGAATCACGGCAAATTGTGACATATATTAATTTTATACAAAATGGTGAAATAGATTTTATAGGGGCACTAGATGCACCCGGCATGCGTTGCAATGCCTTTTTTTATAATTTATCGTACCTATAATTATTGTATTCGATTGCCATCTTGCAACCCTATTGCGGATCTGTGGATGGAACAGAATAATATAAAAATCGCGATTAAAAATAGGGGTTGATCGTAAAGGGTTGAAAATTCAGGGTTGTATGTATTTTCTAATGCTGTATTATAAAAAAATAAAAAAAAATATGTAAAAATTTAAAAAAGAAAATTTGGTGTGGACTACCCTTGACATTTATTGGGATGAAAAATAGATGTTGTCCGATTCTCAGACCTACCCAATATGCACACAAAATGTCATGAGAATCGGTCAAGCCGTTTCGGAGGAGTTTAACTACAAACACCGCGACACGAAAATTTTATATATTAGATTAGGAATGATTTATACAGCAAAATATAGTACAAATGCATCATTTTCAATATCAATTCATCTTCTGGACTAAGAAACAAACCTCTTTATGTGAAAGTTTCAGTATAAATTTAGATCATTTCAAACCCTGTTTTCGCGATGTCTTCATAAGCAAGTATTAGATAGATAAGTTTATCAATCAAATAAACTACAAAAGCATAAATCAATTTCTAACTTAAAATATATAAATGAACAAAGCATATTCAAAATACGAAAGCTTGGGTGACAGATGTCAGAAGTCAATAGTGATAGCATAATATGAATAGAAATAGTTCCCTTGAACTTTTATGTTCGAAAAAGCCTTTTGGTCCGGGAAGCGAGCGAGGCGAACTAACTTATTTATTCGTAGATAAAGAAGGGTCGTGTTTTAAATGAACAAATTTGTTCCAGGAGTAGTTTAAGGATATTATTTTATAGCGTAAAACCTACGTTACACGTTAGGATTTATCTATTACTGTATTGAAAACTCTTATTAAATCTAATTAACAGTGTGTAGTGTATTTGCGATACTTTTAAGTTGGACCAAACTGCACACAGTGTGCAAAATTTAATTTAAATCGAGTCATTTGTTTAGGAGTTCATCGCGAACAAACAACGTGACACGTAGCGGATATTTTAGTTTTAAACATCTTGAAATCGTAAACTTTAATTAACACTAGGTACGATCTATCGGTTTGCGTCATCACTTACAAACAAATGAGGCTTCAGGCTTCTACCAAATAGCCATATAGCAAGAGCAACACACGGATCGCCAACCCCTGCAATGCAATTTTTGCTTTTTTTATTGGTTGGGTGCCAGTCACAGGTTCAATTTAATGAGTTTGAATCCGTCTGCAACCCCAGTTAGAATCAAACGAAGGTCAGATCCAATTCATTTCCTCTGCTGCAAAGAAATCCAGATATAGTGAACCCGTCTAACCACTCCCCTTTTCTCCACTATACCATCAATTAATAAGAGGAATAGGCAATTAAACTATTGACGAAACGTACGGCTTCTTTTGACTAGTGTGCACCGCGAGGTGATTATCTATCCAAACAGACCGCAGCGAGATGTATCTATAGAATTTAAAAGATGAATATGAACAATTTACAGAAAATAGTTTTATTTTAAGCTTGCAGTACCTACTTACATGCTTACACTGCTAGTCTACCAACTATTCTTAACATTACTTATCTTATATCCCTTTAATGTAGTTAAAATAGTGCCATTAGAACAGTAAGCTTTAAACCCTTAGTATTCCGTAATAAATGTAAAGACGTTTACTCCACATAATTACCAAGAACTACATCCATTTATTTGGACAGCACCGTGCCACCCATTTAAATCTTACCCGCAAAACAATTGTGTAACCGCAAATAACAGTTCCTCTAAGACAGCTATCATTTAAACAGTCGCTAAACCTTAATTATAGCCTTGCTAAATTAGTATGATCTCTTGAATCGCTAACCTCCTCTTTCATAAATTATTTTAATTATTAAGTACCACCATCACTTAATTCTGTTCAGCATTTTATCCATGCGTTTTTTTTGCTATTGCTGATTTTTCACCATTACGATCAATTACAGCCTCAAGAGCTTAGGCTATTCATAAATATATAAATATGGCATCCAAAAAAAATAATAAGGTTGCGTGATTTATGAAACTCTTAAATAAGAATCATTACAGTAATATTTTTATATTTGATTCGAGGTTTATTAAAAACATTCAATAACTAGTTACCGAACAGTTTAGGAAAACTAGGGGAAGTAGATTGTTATAATCTGTGTTTAGTGAGCTATCGATCAATGTCTTACAGTAGAGTCGACTTGTAAAATACTGTAGCTACATTTAAGCTAAGTGCAAGTGATAAGCGTTGCAGGATTAGAGATTTGATACATATACATAACACTGGGAAACGACAATTCTGCGGCAAGGAATTTATTAATTAATTATAGGTCACTGCCGTACCTACCTCGTAGTTTCACCCGCGTTTATAGTCACTGCTGCACTTCTAAAGGTCGTAGCGTCATATAACACACCCTATACTAATCCTAATGAATCACTACATATTATAAAACAAAGTCTGTCTGTCTGTTCACGATAAACTGAAAAACTACTGAACGGATTTTCATAAAGTTTTCATTAATAGACAGAGTGATTAATGAGGAAGGTTTAATTGTATGATTTGTTAAGATTTTGTGTAAATTGATTCAAATATGTTGATGATTGTTGAAGATGTCTCTGCTACCTGTGCAAAGCTGGGGCGGATAGCTAGTCTATCATATACAGAAAGATTTTTCAAATCGGACGGAGAGTTTAAGATTTTTTTGCACATTTGAAACAAAAAACTTCAACTTTATTAAATTAGTACAGATATTTAGATTTCAAAATTAATATTTTTGTTGAATTGACTCTACTTTTAGAAATCAATTGCAATCTATTTACACTGAAACGTTAATTTTAAAATATATTTCAGAAAAGATTTTAAATTATTTCACACAATGATAGTGTTGTTAAAAACAATCAAGTTAATCATGAAAACAAAACCATATCAATACGAATTAAGAAAAACAGTTTTTATGGGGTTTTGTGTGGTGTTTATGGTCACGTTAGTTGTGACTGACCGGCTCAGTCTCTTTGCAAGTTACAGCAGTAGTCTTCCATCATATAGTGATCCTAACAGCCTTAATATATTTCCTCCACAATCTTGATGTCCTGATAGAACCATTCCCCACTCTTCCCTTTGCAGCGTTGGCAGGTTAGTGGATTGTACGTTTGGGTAAACCCAAGAGCGCTTTTTATATGGATTTATCCATCTAGCTCTCGGTTCATATCTTTGTTTCTGTCCTTATCATCGATATTCCAATCGAAAGCCCTTTTCACCCTCCTTGACTCCAATATCTGAGTGACTCCATGCAAGTTTACATTTGTATTGTTGTGCAAGTTGTTTGCCAAAAAAATGAGATAACTTAGTTTTACAAAAATATTTATATTATTTGCATTTCTTGACAAAATTTACCACAGATGTAGCAGGAATTGGGGTTAATTAATAGTTACTTTTTATGAACAAGGTTTTTTTCGTTAAAGATGAATCTTTAACGACTTGTAATGTGAACATTATACTTAAAAAAAAAGACACGGTTATGGGGGTAGATTAGTAAAAAATGTTTTTAAAAAAAGGTTTTATTCCGAGAAACAGTCAATTCAAACAACATAATTTATAGGCTAAGTACTTCATAATCCTATGTATTTAAATTTATTGCGTAAACTTATGCCGCAGAAATTTGAAAAAATTGTTCCCAAGTCAATGATAAGGTATTGAAATCTATCCCTAGTAGTCCTCAACACTATTTGTTTTGCTTCATTTCGGGTCCAAATACTCGAAAACTACTCAGCTATAAGAGACCGTTAGGTTTTGTGCTGGCACCTTTAAATTATTTACATATAATCAAAGGCTGACACTATCAAGTTGGCGTAAACTTTGATGATAGAACGAGACTTAACGACACTTTAGACGGAGAAAGTAGTCAATTTAAAGTGAAGTAAATTTTACATTTCGTGTTAGCTTGATCTCAAGGTATGTAAAAAATTTCCAATCTAGAATACGCTTGTGATATGCTATCTGTGTCGATAGCAATGTTATTTCAATATTATATTAAAAGTAGGATTTTAAAAAGAAGTCAGAAGACAATTGAAGAGCAGGAGCAGACTTCGCTGGTGCATGTCAGACAACTCCTGAGAAGATATAAAAGAAATATAAAAATGCATTATATTGTGGTAGTTAGTTAAGAAATACAGTTACTTGCAGCTTACCTTTTAACTCGTACTACGAAACAATACCCACTTTCCGGGAAACTCATATCGCAGTTGGACGGAGTATTACAGTACTGATATTATGTGGTTAACGTTGAAATTGATTCTTAATACTGGGTGGGGACCCATTATAGGACTAATGATGTGAATCTACTCCGATCACCGGCAATAAGACTAATTGAAAAGATTAACTAGGATATTTACAACTAACAGTTCCCACGCGGCTTCGCTTGCGTGTATATATTTATATATTTTGCGCGGAACCCTAATTTTTTTTCCAAAATAAAAGTACTCTAAGTTACACCAGCTATCTGTAAGTAAAAGTCCCGTGAAAATCACACTGAACGGAACGAACAGACAGACAGACAGACAAAAAATTTAAAAACTCATTTTTAGACATAGGTATCGTGCAATTAACTGTATTAGCTTAAAAACGATTATTTTGACGTTACAAACAAACACTTCAATTTTATTTATTTGTATTGATGTTTATCCCATGTGTTTATATAAAAGACTTTAAAAAAGAAAAAGTAACGCTAAAAAAACCTTGACGTACTTCGTTTCATTATAAGTAGACAACGATAGTACACGACGACTGTTTTCACCTCACTGCATTGTAGTTTCTACAGCCGTTATGTAAAAAGAAGCATGTGGGGTACATCAAATAATAGCAAACAGAGGTATTGCATTCGTATTTTACTCGCTGCAATTCTTGTAAAATGTTTGCTCCCATTTCGCTGGTATTCCATGATAGGTATGTACATATTCTACTATGATTTTACATCATCTCCTTTTCACCACTTACTTTCGCATTTATGCAGGCGTGTTATTTTTACTTTTTATTTGATTGTTTATTTTTTATTAATTTATAATCCAATATTTATTGTATACTATCATGATGGTTTAATAAAAATACTGATATATTTTAATATCAATGTATTTTTAAATATTTAAAATCGGGAATCTTATAAATAAATTAAACTTCAATAAGAAAAAAGCACAATTTTAATTTTCACTTTGTACCAAGTCTACCGAGCATTTGACCTAGTTGCCAATTAACACCCCTCGACTAGTCGATCAAATTTTTTAGATCCCGTTTAGTTTTCCCGTTCGACGGTAATCGACGCAGTTCAAACAATTTCAGCATCATTAGACCTTACACGCACGTAATGCACTTTGAAAATATTTGTTTTATAACCACCTTTATGCAGTTTTCGTTTTTTTTTAATTAACGCATATTAATGTGTCTTATTATTTTTACTAGTTTATCAGTGATGAATTGGTCCGGAGTACCGGTTCATGAGTCCGATCTATTTTTAAACACAAGTCCAGGTATCTGAAAATCTATGAATTGGTAAATACATTAAGCTTTTTAGTTAATTTTTAAAATAATTTTTTGAATTGTAGTCAAGAAATGCTAATAATTTAACTTAATATGTTACCAAGCTCTTGCAATTGACGAAACCGTTACAGATTTCTTAAAACACGTGTACCAATACTAAGTTTTCACCTAATTAATACACTGTGATTATAAGAAATTTTCTGTTCCGATTTCCTCCTTATTATTATAACCACGAATTTGTTGTGAAAAAATATTAAATATAAATACACAAATTTTGCTTTAGGTGCTCAGTCAGAAATATATTTATATTACAAACCATGTTTATATACTATTGAGCATAGACCTGAGTTTCAACTATAGTCCTTACCACTTTCACTTAACGCTTGTTGCCTCTGTCAACAAGCAAGGAAAACTCGCATTTAAATTTCAAATTCAAACTACTCATCTATCAGCGCGAATATTTTTAGCGAATGCTTTTAGCGAATGATTTTATCCCCCGACAACGATTATGTTACTGTATTTCAATTTCAACAGTGTAAGTTAAAAATTTACACTAAGCAAATTGAAACAAAAGTGCTAACTTATTTTAACAAAATATTCCACAAGATATCGATATCCATAGAATAGCAACAATTCACTACTTGTAAATGTATAAGCTTAGGTGTTAGTAGTATTCGTTGCAAATAACAAGCTGATATGATAAACAATCATTTCTCGAAATTCTCAAGCCAGTATCAAATACCAATTGAATTGAATTTATCAGTTCAATTTAGAAAATAATTTCAATAGTAACATACTGTTATTTGTATCTAAAATTTCAAACTATTTCATAAAGGAATTATTAATATCAAATTTCAAAGCCACAAACATGTTTAATCTAAATTCACCGATACAAAAAATCCACGTGTACACATGCTTATTTAAACAAAAATGGATATCTCACGAATACAGCAACAATAGACGTAAATACGTTTATCTAATGTACGTGAGGCTGTAATATGTGCCTAAGATAAATGTCAAATCAATAGTATGCGGTATCGACGCATGCATCCGACCGTTTGAACCCGTTACTGGGAACATCCAATGTTCTGCATACCGCGTGTGAACGTAGCTAATGTTATTGGCAATTTGAGATAGTTGAAATAAGTAGACGTGTCATCAGCCATGCTGTTGGATTAGTATCTGAGAGGATAAGGAACTATATCAGCATGCACGGATCTTGAACACAAGTCCCTTTTTTTGTATTTCAGTATTTCCCTTTAACGTGCTTGCATATTTTTTGGTTGAACATTATCAATATCAGTTTCATTATTTTCTTTTGTCATTAGTTTATTAAAGTGTGTTAGAGAAAAATTAAGACTACTAAAAAGTAAAGGGACAGCTTTAACCTTGCTCAATAAAAGAACTCAATAAAGGAATTACCGACCTCCTAAAACAAGTCAAGCTATTCACCAGAGCTTTAGGTGATCAGCTAAAAAACCTCCTCTTGGTAGTTTACGGATAACATAAGCAATAATATCCTCCTTCTTATCTTTTAAGGAGATATTGCGAGAATTCT
The DNA here is from genome assembly GCA_963859945.1 of Euplagia quadripunctaria. NCBI lineage: Eukaryota > Metazoa > Arthropoda > Insecta > Lepidoptera > Erebidae > Euplagia > Euplagia quadripunctaria. Next base: position 5,929,293 of record OY982571.1, on the reverse strand, counting down.
AAAAAAAAATCTACTATTTGGAAGTGCTCCCATTTTAATTTGATGACCGATCATTGGTTTAAGAAAAAGGCTGCGTAATCGTTTCTCGTGTATGCTTCTCGAGAGTTTTAAAAATATTTGGCCTTAGACAGTATTTTTCCCCTTTCGCTTTGTTCTAAGTTCATATACTAAATTGGTAACTCATCGGAATCCAAATCAGCTAAGCAAACCAAGCCAATCATTAAATGGGTAGTATAATTTTATTACCATCTAGTGCAACAAATCTTTAAAAGTAGTCTAGTGGTTAGTCAATTTGACTGCTGAGCCAGAAGTCGTGGGTTTGAACCCACCCAGGACAAATAATTGCATGATATACATGATCACTTGTTTTGTGTCTGGGTGTAATTTATCTATAAATATGTATATATTAAGAAATGTTATCATAGTACAGGTAGGGTCTGCCTAGTTGCGGAACAGACGGCCGTGTGTGAGATGTCTCAAGTTTACTACGTATACTTATATGTACGGGAATTTTATGCGCAGTCGGATAAACATCAGAATAGGGACACATCGGTTTGCTTACAGAATAGGAACACTGGTACGTGGAAAATATCGAAACTGTGCGGATGGATGAAGAAACTTCTACCTCACGGAGTCGATGAAGGCGGGCGTGCACTACTAAACGAGTCAGCCTGTGATCACGGCCAGTGCAACTTGGTCGAAATGTCAGGCAATTCAAGGGTATGTAATACCTATTTTGTGATCGCGTTAAGTCCCGCACATATAACTAAATTTTAAAAAGCGGGCCAAATAGGGGCAATCTGAAAGAAGTGAGTAACCGTAGTGCTGAACAAATAAAGTGCTACAGGTAAAGAAATTCATTAATTTTTCGCCTAATATCCTCGTTTCTCATTTTAGAGTTAAGTCAAACATGATATTTATTCTTGTAACAACATAAGTACACATTTTTCTTTTTCCATGAAGCCATAATCCTAATTAAAGCGATATTTTTCACAAAGACTCGACTCGGAAAAATGAAGCTAAATATGAATACGAGTTTCAACATTGACACCAATTAAACAGACTACAGAAGAACAACTGCTATAAAAGCCAAGATTATATTAACTTATTCTAGTAGAGCTGTAGCAGAAATAAATTTCCATTCAACTTATGCATTAATATTTTATTAATTGTATATAATCTGACATAAATTACCACGAGTCTTGAATGTCTCATTTTATTGTTATATTAAATACTGCAGAGAAAAATAATAAAAAGGGACTTGATGAATGACCCCAGGATGACTGCTATATATATAAAGGAAACTGCTACCCGCTAGCTGAAACCCGCAACATCGGTCGCGTGAAAATTTAAATTTATACCACAGAAAAGGACATTTTTCTGGGATAAAAAGTAATCTATGTGCTATTCCAGATTATAATCTCTATGCGAAAATTCATTTCGATCCGTTCAGCCGTTCTCGCGTGATTGAGTAACAAACATCCAGAGCAACATCCATCAAGACTTTCGCATTTATAATAGTAGTAAGATTGAGTAGTTTCTGAGAACTAAGATGATAAAATATAGTACCTGTAACTAATCGATTTGTACCTTAATCTCTCATGGTAGAAAAACTAACAGAACACACAACAGAATGGAATAAGTAAATAAAATATATTTTTGATGATGTTGTTCTTGTAAAAAATGTAATTAACTAAAATTAATTATAAATATAAAAATTTCATTAAAAGAAAATCACAGTAACACTGTTGGGAATAGAATTCAAAAATGAGAATATCCGGTCGCGTTCTTTCGAGAGCCGAGCGGTAGTTTCGCATCTCTTCGGCAAGCCGAAAAAAGAGGAATTCACGACACTACGCGCGCTCGTTAAAATTATTCTTCTGTAATATATTATGTACTCGTTGACTTTAATTCCTGTAATGCACATCCTACTTTTAGGGGTTATTTGCTCGTGTTTTTTTTTTGGTAAAGTGTTTGTTGCTACAGTTAGGTAATACAATATCTATATTTTACAATAAATTTAAAATGAGATAAAACGACATTTATGTAGATATACACGGGAATTAACGCGATCGCGAAATAGATATTCCATACCTCTGAATGTATTACATGCCTCTGAATTGCCTAACGTTTCTACTAGGTTGCACTTGCTGTCACAGACTGACTGGATATTCTTTATTTTATTTCATAAATATCACATACCCACTTAAATAAGCTTCATTATCTCTCATTTCTCTTAACTTCTACTGTACTTCCCATAAAGAAAAGTGTTCTGGGATTTTTATAAAATATCTAACGTGGAGTATAGTCAAGCGTTCATAACTCAACCGATCATAATGACATATTTAATACACGTGGCTAGTGGTACAGGGGTGATAGGAGGTATCCTATGTCCTTTTCTGTACCTGGACTGAAATTTTCTGTATTTGGATGAAATTTTCTGTATCTGGATGAAAGATAATCCATATAAAGGTATTCCTGAGTAATATACTACATATTACTCAGGAATACCTGAATTGATCGACAAAATATTTGTTGACGCGAGCGAAGCCCCGTGCAAAAGCTAGTGCAGTAATAAATCTCATTCTTCATTTCATGTAAATTACAAAGACACCTTAGACTGCGATATATCGATGTACAAGGCGTACAATATTCTTTCTCAGTCTTCAATGTATTCAGTTCCTTTGTGAGGCCGATCCGTGCGATGTGCAGCTTCAATTTATAATATATACGGTGTTGCTTCCTGAAGTTTCTCTTTATAGTTGAATACTGGGGAAATATAGGTTTCAGGAATTTATCGATGTTTCAATACCGTGTGTTCTGATAGTCCTTTATCTGTAAAGAAGATACATTTGTATTGTTGCCCTCAGATACGTTACATTGTAAACCTTTTAAAACATTAAAGTGAATAAAAATATCTCTCTCTCTCGAGAGAGAGAGAGATTTTGTGTTCAAAAAGTTTTCTATCTTTTTTTTTGCTGTCAATTTATCACATTTAGCAATCTGACCAACATGCATTAGGTATAGCTTTTTTTCTATGTAGCTCACCGACATGAGCGTGGTCACTCGACGATCTAAGTAGTGAAAAGGCCTGGCCATGGGTTTACCCAGGGGGGGAGGGGTAAACTTTGATTTTGTCCGTTCAGGGGGGGAGAGAGACAAATCAAAAATTTGACTCAAAAATTTATATATAATTTAAATATATATATGGTAAAGATACATGAGGAGGTCATACTACTAATGTTAACACGCTCTTATTAGCTTTATTTATAACTATTAATGTAAACTATATCTTGTAAGTTTATTTTAACCTAATTTGGCATCTTGAAGCTGATCTGATGATAAAACCGAGATGTATAGTGGAACTCTTCAGTGGCTACTAGTAAACCCGTCGAGTTTTGGCTCATATGATTCGTTTTGACGAGTTCAATAGATTGGGCTTGGTAACGTTGGTCTGATGATGGAGTCAGGTGATGGTAAAACTCATTTTTACTTGGTTCGCCATTAAGCCTTGTTTTTTTAACATTAATTTATTAATTTACCGTACGTTCTATCTCCTCTACTTTTCTCCATTTCTATAAATGCTATCACCAAAGTTAAATCTTCTCACTATCATCTCTATGCAGACGATTTGCAGTTGTACCGTCATTTTAGAGTTAACGAACTTACAGAAGCTATTGCTGCTGTCAATAATGATCTTGAAAAGATCAGCAAATGGGCTAAGTCATTCGGGCTACTTGTCAATCCCACGAAATCTCAAGCTCTTATTATTGGTGGCAGGTACATGTATAGTCATCTTAATCAATCTTCTCTTCCCCCAGTAGTTTACAACGATATCGATATACCATATTTGTCTAATGTAAAAAATCTCGGAGTTTTTATTGATTGTAACTTATCATGGACCACTCACGTTACTGAGGTGAGCAGGAAGGTATTTGGTGCATATCATTCGCTTAAGCGTTTTCAAAATTTCCTCCCCTTTCAGACTAAAATCTGTCTTTCTCAATCCCTTCTCCTTCCCCTTCTTGACTACGCTGACGTTTCCTTTCTCAACGCTAACGAAGACCTGTTTAACAAACTGGAGCGATTGCGAAATCTATGTATCCGTTTCATTTTCGGTTTAAGGAAATATGATCATGTTTCTGAATTCCGGAAACAACTGAAATGGCTACCTATCCGGCGGCGTTGACATTTTCACATCCTTTCTTTACTTTATTCGGCTCTTCACAATCCTAACTTTCCTTCATACTTGCGTGAGCGCTTCGAGTATCTGGTTCCCAGGAGCAAACCTTGTCGCTCCTCATCTTCTCTTTTGCTTCTAATTCCTTCTCATAATTCTACTCGTTATGATAATTCTTTCACTGTTACTGCGGTACGGTAGTGGAATTTCCTTCCCCATTCTAATCGCGATAGCCCTTCCCTGACTGTTTTTAAGAAAAGAATCAAGGACTTTTTTCTGTCTCAGCAATAATCAGACTGTTAATTTTTATGTATTTATATATGTATGTGTATCTTTAACACATTACTTTGTATATATGTGGTAATACATGTAAATTTATATTGCGAACATTTAGGTACTTGTTATTCTGTAGGTATACATTATGTATTTATAGTTTAGGTTTTTAATTTTATGTTTATTCAATTCCCTTTAACGTACACACTTTGCCTCTATTTATTCTTTACTATCCTCTCTTCACTCCCAAGGTTTGCTAGAAGAAAACTCAACTATGGGTTAAGCTCGCCTTTGTACATGCTATTTTCCTTCCTGTACTTATAAAATTGTTATTTTTGTGTACAATAAAGAATATACGAAAGAATATACAGTATTCTTGTTCCTTTCTGAAGGTGAAAAATATCTTTGCATTTGATTGCCCAATTCTTGAGGATATAAGCTATTTAACAGCAAGCTACTAGGTCCTTTGGAACGTATCAGTGACCATAAACGCGGTTATATTTGAGGGGAGCGGTTAGTATCTAAATAAAATGTAACCAATTTAAACCAATTTCTAGACTTATAAGAATACAAACACGGATGGCGCAATGGTTTAAGTGGTCGCCAAAAATTGTGTGATCCACAAATAGTTGTCCCGAGTCTGGGTGTTGTTTGTGTCTATTGCTTCAATGTTTGAGAAGCCCCCCGCGACACAGAAATATTCCTAATGCGGCAGTTGTCTTTTTTAAAACAAAAAAGTGTGAGAAAGTCAAGTTGAAAATAATTTGTTATACAGTCATCAAATCCATATTCAGATTCTATTCATTTTGTCTCACAAAACAGATCTTTTAATAAAATCCTCGTGGTAAAGCCCACACCTTGCGAATATTAAGCACTGTTCGCTCAAGTACTCCATTCCTGGAATATCTTAGGCCACTGCTGCGCATGATAAACGCGAACTACCCACGTTCCGAGGAACTCATTACTACATTCTCACTGACTTCACTAAGGCAAAAGGTCAAAGATTTCCTTGTTATTCATTTACATTGAACTAAACTTGTCCCTTAAACTTGAGAAGCAACCACATATCAAATGACTATTTAGCATGTAGCATATATGCATAGTCGAATCGAAATTGTTAATAGTCCACTGAAATGTGTGGTGCATAACCCCCTCCCCAACTCCCCCATTATTTTTTCTATGAGTACAGATACTTTTACAATAATATAATACTACAGTGATATGACTGCAAGCAACAGCACGACCTACGGCGGGTTCTACGAACAGGATGATTAGCTAAGCAAACTTGGTCGTGAGTCGCGAACTTTAACTGGCAAACTTGTTATTAATACTCTCCAATTATGTTACACGAACTTTGTTATCTGAACCATGCCTCCAATGGATTAAAGTAGCGTTAGATTAATATATATACCTGTCCTCTGACGTCGATTGAGCAGTTGAACATTTTTAGATAGTTTTTAGGAAGCGATTTTTAAAATAGGGTTGTGGTGTCATACTTATTAACAGTGAATATAAGTATTGAATTTATTTTTATAAACATTACATGATTTAAATTTTAGTTTAAAGTAATGTAAATATTTTAATAACAAGCCTTTTTCAGCTCCCCTACTTTTTTAACAAGTTTCTTGTTTACTCAGTACAGTCGTACTTGCCACTCCTACAATTTAGCACATGATAATTAATTACTGTGTCTACAAAAAAAATCCCGCCACCAAATTTTTAACAAGATACACATCGACTACTGTTTCAATTTAATGAATTGTACAGTAGTAAAAAGAAAAGTCGATAGCAACTGTACTGACATAGAGTATACAATAGAAAGTCAAACTGTAGGGATTATTTAAATCAAATATAGATCTGATATATTTGAGTGCTTGTTGAATTATTAATCGTTCACGCTTCTAATATTATACTTAAGGTAAAATTGGTTGGGGCACACCATAACCGTGGTGCTAAGGCACATCAGGGAGGATTGGCTGGAGAGGTGACATGGCGTACTCTCTTACCAGATGACGCAGGTGCTTACCGGACACGGTTGCTTTGTAAAGTAATAAAAAAAAATACTCTCCCGTCCTGAAGAAGACGCATTAGGTGTTGGAGAGATCGAAACGATCACCGACCTTCATGAGCATGCCTGAGGGCGATGTACAGGGTTATCCGTCACCCTAGCAGAAGCAGGCCCGAGACGGCGGCGCAACGTATTCCGCGCGCGCCGCTTTGAATTAGAGGTTTCACACCATAGCTGAATCACCTGTTATTCAGCAGGCGGCCAAGTCTGCCGGGGCCCTTAGGGATTTTCTTTCGAGGGTACACCTGAGGCCCTGGCAATAAGACTACGGGATGGAACACCGTGTTACTTTAGTCGCTTCGAGTCCGACAATGACGATCCGTGGGGATTTCCACACGTCAAAAATAAAAAATAAAGTGAAACTTACCCTGGGACTTGCCGAGTGTCATACACAGTATTTATATCTATCATTGCTAAGGAACCTAGTTGAAACCACCAGATAGACCACTGAAACCAAGTTTTCGCTAAATTGGTTTCAGTGCACGAATAAAGAATAATGTCTTGTGAAGTACGAAATAAAACAGTTCATAGTTTTCTACTCTGGCATCAGCTCCACCTGAAGAGTTAGATGTTTTATAATTTATCCTTTATATAATAATATGTATTTGTTTGTGGCACTTTTAATTAGTCTTTTCCAGCTCAGTAAAGACTAAAGCAAATTCGTGTAGAAAACGAGGGCCATCAAAGGTTTAAGTAATATTCTTGTTAATTTAAAAAAATAACACAATAGTACAGAAAATAATAAAAAAATCCTTCAAGAGCTTAACGTACTGCCCATTACAGTCAGTAATATTTTAACGATACGAAGAAGTTTAAAAGAACACGACCGACGTAAGCATATCGTAAGTTCCTTTTAAGAGCGTATCTTATGTGGCGCAAAGCAAAGACATAAAATCTTTGATGAAAGACACCTGAGAGGGTTTCAACTTTATCTCTTCGGAAGAAAACCAAAACAGGATTTTTAATGTTCTTACTATATAAAATATTATTTCATTGAATGGGACAGGTGCGTTTACCACATGAGGCTGATGCGGGGATATTACATTGAAGCAAAACCCTGTTAGGGATATTGTCGGCTGCAAACTCTTTGCTCTCTTCGAAAGAACGAGGTTTTTGTTTTCAAATAAGTTTTTAAAGCACTGGTATCAGCATATACTGTAAATAATTTTGTGGAATAGGTCAAAAGCTTATTTAGCTTTCACAATCACCTTAAAAGCCACTTACTTGGTGTAACGATCATCCCAACTCATCACGTGCGTTGCGCTCCACCGCTTGCCACGTTGCCGCTTACCACACTTGGACTTCGATACAAATGAAAATTATTACTTAGATAGAAGACAAATGGTAATTCTCAGATTATTAACAAATCAAGAAAGAAAAGACGGAAACACAAATAGGTACTTTATTTCTTAAAAACCACATCAGAAGAAAGTCATGAGCCACTCTTTTAAAATAAGCCATAAGTCACTATTATTTCTAATAGATATTATTTTTTAGTGAATAATATTTTGGAGGCCTGCGGTTGCCGCGATCTGTATTACACAAAAGAACGGCCACGAATTATTTGCCTATTGTGAGTGCATCCTCATTCCGAATTTTGAACCACGCAAACCGCGATAGCGATGAGACGTGTACGATTTCACTACCCTCTTCAAAGCTGAATAGCTAGCTTTTAGGTCACAGAATGTGGTAGAATCTTTCACAGAATATACTGAACATTTTTATGTATTCTACAGAAGTTGATAGTAAATATGAACGCTTTCTTAAAGTCAACTAGTTTTTACTCGACTGCGAGTAATACTAAAGGAAAGGTTATGATTTCATGAGTCTATATATGTCTTTTGGTTGTATTAAGCCAATGTTCACGACTGAGGTTAATCTATTCGTTATTATTATAGTTCGAGTATCATAGATTACAAATTATTCAAAGATAATTAATATAAAGTCAACAAAATCAGTATCAAGTGGTATATCAAATAAAAGAAGAAGCACATTCTGAGTTCAGAATACAATATTAATAAAGAAAAATTTTAAAAGTTAAAATCAAAAAGTTCCAAAACAAAAATTTTATACAAAATTTATAGATTTGAACCATACTTAGTACCCGACTGATGTGAACCTACTGCTAACATAAAAAAATTGCTTTAAGCTTTTTTAGAGTTCCGTTCCGTTCCGGCGCCTGGTGCCTCTTCTTCGAAACGGGAGAGCTAGCCCTCTCCCGTTCCCTTTCCACCGTCTTTTTAGCGGACATCACTTCCCCACATAGAAAAGACGGGCAAAATCTTACTCGACTACTATTTACATACAAGTTTTTTTACTTACGGAACCTTTATTGCTAGAGTCAGACTCGCTCTTGTCCGGTTTTTTATGTTAGCGAAGAAATGAACAAGTAGGTTTCATTGTAATCCGATATCGGGTACGGAGAGAAGAGAAACAAAAGAAAACAATTATTTCCTGTTACACATACGTACAGCAATTTCACGTAATCACCCTCATTTCGTATTGTATCCTGCATGATGAAATAATAATCCGTAGTTTGGGTACTTAAAATAATCTTCACTGCATTGCACTCAGATTCGAAAACGAATGAAATAAATTTAATAAGTTCTGACTATGTACGGATAAGCTTGAAAATACGAGCGCTGTCTAAAACACCCATTATCATATACTAAATATTTTTTTTGTGTTTTTAGTGGAAGTCGTTGTATAATAATTATACCCGTAAGGGTTCATTTATGTGAAAAACTGTTAACATAAGAAAGATAAAGTGTCAAAAACAAATAGTCAAGTAGACTCGAACTAGCAGGAGGCGCTGCAGGACATTTTAAATGCCCTAGGTTTCTCTGTCGAAAACGTGGAAGATGTGAAAAACATACTTCGTCACGTAGGGCAATAAAGCTACCAGTAATATCTTCTACTGTGAAGCCGTCAAATTTTGAAATCATTGCCCTATTGACTTTAGACAAGAAATTTAGGTGTTTTCGCTGCAGCAAGAATCGAAGAACAGTGAATCTTGATGATATTCAAATCGAGGATTAGAATGTATATGGCACTCATAGTGTAATTTTCTTTTTTTTTAACGTTCTGATGCTAGGTGATTAGAGGCTCAAGACGTGTCACCTCATGAAGCTTTCTGAGTTCACGATGGAGTCTCTGCCAAGAATGTATGTGTCTTAGTGTTAGTAGAGCTGTCTAGGGAACTTTATAAAGAACCGAATTTTACAAGAGTGTGTTATCAAAGTGCTACAGATAAGAAAAAGAAATTTCTCTACACATTTTGAGAAGTGAACAAAAATGTGGTTAATAAACAACTGTGTACACTTAATAACTGCAAAAATATTTTGATATAATTATCGGCCCTCACACACAGTCAAAGAAAAAAGTATTAAATCCTAGAATTTCACAATCAATTCAAAACTCAATTTATTAAATTTGTACAAGCCAAATAATATCCAAGTACGCACAAAATACTATGAACAACTTACAACAAATTTTCTATTTTTTTCGAATGTACCAAAATGTTCTGTAACACCGAAAATTCGCGCTACCAAAAAACCTTTCATAAAACAAATATTAGTATCGATGTTATAGATCGGCCGCTGTCAATGGACGCTTTTTTTACGAGCCCCGTAAAATTGGGGAGCTGGCCAGAAAGAATACATTTATTTATTTTTATACCAAGGGACCAGTCACGTAGAGGCTTGAGTTGCGGGACGTTACAAAGGTAACATTGTAAAAAACGGTACTGACTTCTCGTATATTTACTGGCCATGCGTGATCTAGATTTATTCATAAGCTCTGTGCTTTGTTAGCGGGATTTAAAGTTAGATGTATGTCCTATTGCTCTAAACAGATAAAAAGGAAAACTTTCTTGTTGTTTTCATTAATAATGATAATAATCATAAAAGTAATAATTACTTGAGATACCTACCTCACACACGGCCAGTTTTATCGCCGAAAGAAAATGAAGAAAGGAGGTCTATAAAAAAATACAGATTTTGCATAATTTACCCAAAGTGTCCCATGTACACATACTCGTATGTGGACGGGCCACATCAGTACTTAACAGATTACTGTGTCTTATAATGATATTTTGTTTAAGAAACTATGTAACTTAATAGGTGTAGGTACCAAATAACCGGTATTAGTAAATATATTGTTCAAGAATCATAAAACTCGTTCAATGGCAGGTTTGTAAGTCTTCTAAATCTTGGCTAAATTTAATTTTTCTTTCTTTGTTCAATGTAGGGCACAGCCAATGAAAAAAAAATTAAAAAAAAAATCCTATCGCTCAATCTAAACTTTCTAAAATCTCTAGTTCTGTGCAAAATTGAAAAACTATTATATGAAATAAAAAAGATAAGCACAAACATGATTGTAAGTATCATAAGTGATATAATTGATATTGATTTTCATATTTAGTAAGGACTAGGTACATAATAAGTCAAATCGTTGAAGCAACTTTCAGAGTCAGTAGAGCAAGGTTAAGTAGCAGACGTACCGCTAACCGAATGCAAACAAACAGCCAAACAGCAATTTCTAAAAAAGCTCATACAAAATTACAGGCCTCTTTTGTGCCTTTGAGGTTAAATACGACTGTTTTATTATTCCCACAGGTCTAGTGCAAGGTGACTACAGAAGTACCTCGGAGATACTCTAAGTGTCCACATCTGTACTTTTTCAATTTACTGCGATCATCAATCGGTTTCTTAAGTGTAGGGATTTTCGTAAACTCTCTCTTGGGAGTGACCTACATCTGGTAGATATGTCGGCGTATTAATGAAAGATTTCAGAATTCACGAGGGTTGAATCTTATTTTCTTTTACGTAGCTGCTATTTTCATATACTATATCTATGTACAATATTTGTCCTTCTGTATTTATTTTCTGTAGTAATGACTTAAAAAAAAGAAAAGATTTAAATTTGTTTTTGTTTGTGTTTCTATTTCATGCACTTTGTTTTGGCTTCAATTGTTTTGTCGGTCAAACTAGGCTTTTCCCACCGAACTCGGGAGGAAGTACGCCGACGTTATGACGGGAGGTGACGTTATGCTTATTTCATGTACTTTACTTTGGCTTCAATTGTTTTGTTGGTCAACTAGGCTTTTCCCGCCGAGTTTGGGAGGAAGTAAATGGGCTAGTTTTTTTTCAAAACTTAAAATATGTGCAACATTTTCGATACGGTCGTAAGGGCTCTTCTTGCAGGGGGGAAAGAGATATACTCGAATAGCATCTCCAATGTGACAACTGCAAATGGTAACTATGACTGATGACCGTTTACCATCGAATAGACTAGCTTATATCACATAAAGAAACATAGTCAAATAATATAACCGCAAGACCTATATAAATATACCTAATAATTAATTTTACCAAGAATACTTAAAAAGCCAGCCAACACACTTTTTTCAATAAAACAAACAATTTTATATCTTCATAACAAAAGCAAACAATGTTCGAAGGGTTAAAAAAATGAGTGAAGACCGTGCCTTTGGCTAGGTTTCGTATTATCTTATATTTGAAAGTACCCTTACCAAAAATCGCCCTTCAACAAACCAACCTTAACGTTATCCCCATACGGTCTAAAATAACTCATCAAATTTTACACCAACAGTAAAACTATCGCGAGCAGTATCCATACATCACATTTAACTATGGAACGGTTTGTTTATCAGCTGTATATCGGAGCAGTATACTATCTTTATGAACAAAGAGCCATGAGATGCAGCAGTTTACGCCTTGTCCCCTGGGATCACTTCATTGTATAGTGACGGGGATAGTGATACATATTTGTCAAAATAAATACACTCTGATATAAGCTCAAATAGAAAGCAATAGAGGCGGGAATTGTGAACATAAGTTAAGTCCAAGTTTTCCTTACTACATGTTGCTCGAAGTAAATGATTTTGGGTCGAAAATGAGAGAGTAGCTGCATACTAACATCAATTGTTGTCTATGTTTCATGCGAACTTATTGATTTGTAATCAGTTGGAATAATTTTCACCTGACTATGTTTTACCCTCCTTTCTGTATCATAAAAAATAAATTCTGTACTAAAAATAGTCGCGACGTGAAGATTATTTTTAGTTAACATTGTACATGCGTCGGTCGCAGCTACTTTAAAAATGTACAATGTTAAATTTCATGTAGGGGCCGGTTATTATTATCTATGTACTTTAATTATTCGAAAGCAGAACTTTCGTGTACGGATTGAGTCACGGACCCTCGATGGTATGGTAATTGGGGTAATTGGCACTTGTTACAATAATTTATTTTAAAATTTCATCGTCAACAATGTATGAAAAAAATTATAAGGTAAAGGCACCTAATTCTACGGTGTTTTCACCATAACTTAAAGGGACATTAAAATTTAAGCATTTGCTAAACCTTTTTGTAGAAGTAATTTAAAATATTAAATTAAATATAGAAATTCGCCGGCTCCACCAAAATGATACCACGGCCTCACAGAAAACCGGCAGTGAAGCAATGTTGTATTGCTTTTCGCCGCGTGAGTGAGGTTATCGGAAGCCCTAACCCTTCCCTTTCCTCTACTCCCGTCCTTCCCCTCTCCTCCCTCTCCACCCCTCTAATCCCCCTCTCCCCTCTTCACGCTCTTCCCCCCTCCCCCTCTTCTCCTATTCCCACCTTAAAGGGCGGCAACGCACTTGTGACTCTTGAGTTACAGGTGCCCATGGGTGGGTAGTCATTTACCATCAGGTGACCCGTCTGCTCGTTTGCCCCATATACCATAAAAAAACAAATTACTGCTTAATTGCAATATCTTCAAAAAATATACATTACTTACTCAATATTAAGATCTTAATTTTTTATACTTAGTTTTCACATACAATGAATTAATAAAGTACCTAAGTAAATACCTAATCTTTGATCTGCTACGACGACAAAATGTACCTCGAGAGTAGATTTCAAAAGTGTTTTCTAGTTAAGCAAACCGTAAAACCTAAAAATGTTTAAAATGTATAAGGAGCGCGTTTGAGTCATCTGCTAGCGCAAACCTAGCTGATTATTTTAAAACATACACATATTAAAGCACTCTTTTGCTCATATAAACACAAACAGATAAATATTAATTGAATAAGGTATGTTACCGTTAAACAGAGTTTGTAAATTGCTTGAAAAGGCCTTTATTCTAAATACTTTGTTAATTACTAGTTAAAATAAAATTAGAAACTAAAATACTAATATGCTTTTTTAAACTACCAGTTAAAAATAAAGCCTTAACCGTCACGGAGTAGTCCCGTCACGTCACCGGCATTGCACGAAAGTGGGAGCACGCTTTGATTACACCACAAAGATACAGATACAGAAAAAACAGTGTTAATTTTAAGGTTAGAAGAACTACAGCAATTTGAAACATAACATAACATCTTTTAGATTATCTAACTACTAATTATTTACATATAATTAAGGTTATTGAGGGTGATATTGCTTCAGCATTTTATGACATAACACATCAAACTGTACATACTGCGAATTTAGTTTATTATGGAGACTCGTAACTTACACATTCTATAGTAGTCGCTTGTAAACGCTAAGTCTACATGCGTGTATTGTGATGTTAATTATTTATCAGACCAAACACTAAGTTACGTGACGCAGGTAAGTACGTGTTCTCACGAAGGTATAAATATTGCAAACAAGGTGTACGTGCAATTTGAACAGTAAGTAAACCTTGAAACTGCGTCAAGATGTACTTGAGAGGAACACTGAAATAATTTGGTCATTACTAACTTAAAGAACGCACGAGCCTAACCTATCATAAATATACCTACTTTAAATATTCTATACTTGTTTTATAAGTACATGTATTTTTTTGCTTTATTGGCTCACTAAAAATTGTCTTACACAAGTATTTCATTAATAATAATAATAACTTGAGACACACGGCCGTTTAATCCCAAAATAGGTAAATCCTGTACTACGGTAACCAGACTACTGATAAACTTACTTATATATTACCAAATGCATACATATTAAAGATAAATTACACCTAGACACAGAACAAATGATCGTGCTCATCACACAATTATTTGTCCTGGGTGGGAATCGAAACAACAACCTCTGGCTCAGTAATCAGGATCATTAACCAATAGACCAACAGGCCCGTCAAGTTAGCACCGGTTAGATTACAAAAAAGAAACAATCTTAATAATTAATGATGTTTCAACTTACGTTAAGTATTGAAATATGCCCGACTGGTGCAGCGCCTCAACACCACAGAAGATCAGCACTACTAACACAGTGCTATAAATTTACTCCAAACTACCCCTATATCTATTCACCCAAAAGCTATCAACTCTACACAAATATAAAACGTTACAGAGAAAAAACAAATAGCAGAGGTCAGCAGATGAAACAGACATCGAAGCCTGTGAGGGTTTCGTAAACAACTTGACATCGGATATACCTCCAATCGTCTCTCTGTTTACCTGTGTGGCTCAAACACTCAAACTTCTACCTTCCCTAAGGGTTCACATCGAGTGAAGTAGCTGATCAAAGTATATTTACGGACACGTAAAAAACTTACCTTCATAAAATAAAAGGTAAATTTTATTTTGAATGCAGTGCATGCATCCTGTGCTTTAGTAACATGTTCAGTCTATTTTAATCCCACTCGAAATTCTGTAATCAGAATGTTGTACGTGAGTACATTCGTTAGTAAAATGTTCTTGACATTTCCCTTTTCCGATAATGAACTATATCGAGTGGAATTTTATTCTTTTCTATATTTGAACTATAGTAGGTACATGTTTGGCATTCCATATTCAAATTAAGGTATGCTAGGTTTATTAGTAAAATATAATAATAATAACATGACACATCTCACACACGGCCGTCTGATCCCAAGCTAGGCAGAGCCTATGTTATGGTGACTGCTGATAAACATACTTATATATTTTTGAATAAAGTCCCCCGCGTCTGTCTGTCTGTCTGTTCGCGATAAACTGAAAAACTACTGAACGAATTTTCATGCGGTTTTCACTAATAGACAAAGTGATTCATGATTAAGGTTTAGGTGTATAATTTGTTAAGATTTAGTGTAAATTGATTGAAATATGTTGATGATTGTTGAAGATATCTCTACTACCCGTGCGAAGCCGGGGCGGGTTGCTAGTTATAGATAAATTACACCCAGACACAGAACAAATGATCAAACAATTATTTGTCCTGGAGCGGAATTGAACCCACGACCTCTGGCTCAGAAGTCAGGATCCAACTAACCACTAGACCAACAGGCCAGTCAAAAAGAAAAAAATATCAAGCTATTATGAACCTTTAAAAGCGCTTTGTGCGCCTTGTTCGATTTTTAATATTGACTTTAATAAAGAATGTTCAGTCTTACTTGCAGGGTATCTAGATATTAACCGGCCCTGTTTTTGCTGGGGGTCGTATTTAATAAAAAATATTTTTATTTTTCAAAGTACATTGATACATGTCTTGCGAGAATTTTGCAACTGGAAATTACTAATAGTAAGTACATACGTAATTGCTTGTGACATCCATTGCATACTCATTTTTATAACGATTTCAGTTTTTATAGACTGACGGTTAATATAGTGCAAAAAGTATTATATGTAACAGGATATATTTAAAGTATGATAGCGTACCTATGCAATATACCTACCGGGGTCGTAGTTGAGTGATGACTTCGGCCATAACTCAACATAACGGATCGTGACTGATTGCTTGCACTTATCATCAGATACCAAAATACAATTTAATTCACTCGTGGAGTCTTATGTATGGTCTTATGACATGTAGTTTTGAATTTAGAATGACATAAATAAATTAATCATTTTCCATCAGAAGTACTCTATGGTAGCGTTATCTGTAGTGTAATCTCTACTCAATTTTGTCAGCTCTACGGGATATAGCTTTTAGCGCAAGAAAGTCTTATCCTTTTAGATGTTTTGGGACAACAAAATATGACTACAACTGATAAATACTGCAAACATAGCCCAGCTAGAATAAATTTACTCTAGCTTAATGCGACCTCTTTGTCTGTGTGGTTGAGTTATATTTTGTATTTAAATTATTGTTTTTTTTATTATTTCTGCATGTAAACTGCTGTCTAAAAATACCCTCCATAATTAAAAGTAAATAAGTTGACACACGATCTTTTCTTGGGTACTTCGCAAATGAAAGTGTCTTAATAAAAACAGTCTGACTGACGTGGGAGAGCCATGCTTCGGCACGTATGGGCCGGCTCGACTCCGCTCGATACCACGGCCTCACAGAAAACCGGCAGTGAAGCAATGCATTGCTTTTCGCCGCGTGAGTGAGGTTACCGGAGGCCCTAACCCTTCCCTCTCCCCTATTCCCGTCCTTCCCCTCTTCCCACTCTTCCCCCTCCCCTCTTCTCCTATTCCCACCTTAAAGGGCGGCAACGCACTTGTGACTCTTGAGTTACAGGTGCCCATGGGCATTGGTAGTCATTTACCATTAGGTGACCCATCTGCTCGTTTGCCCCCTATACCATAAAAAAAAGTCTCAACAGTAGAAATAAAACTTCAACTCTTTTGATTCAGAGGACGGTAAAATGTATACTTTTAAAAATAGTAGGTTGCCATAATGAGATATAATTGTATATTTTCAACAGTGCCTTTCTTGGTCATGTATGTTTTTAGAATAGGTATATTTTTACTAAACTTCAACATTATTTTTCTTGTTAAATTATATCTCGCATTTTGCGAAATGTTTCTGACAATGTCATCAAATTAGTTTTGGTTTTATCAAAAACACCGTGGTCATGAAATTTTCTGATCAGAGTTTTATTAACAATTTGTTACAGATTGTAACAAAGTGCCAAATAATTTAAAAATACTTACGTACACTTTTTTCACCCATCGACAGCAATCACTAATAATTTTATCGACAAATTACAAAAAAATAAAGAACAGTGGAGCTAAAATACGACAGTTAGGTCGTTCGTTATCTTGTCCCAAAACAAACTCGGCCCATTGGGACAAGTTGACGAATTTCAAAATTTATATATTTTTTCATTCGTTATCTCGTCCCATTCTTGAAATTCTTTAAAGTTTTATTTGGTATAGTCAAGATGAAAACTTTTCATGGTATTCAAATAAAAGACAAGAATTTAGATAATCAACAATAATATAACATTAATATAAAAATATTGTGTGTTTTAAATCTATTTAAGATTTAAAGCTATCATAATTATAGTAATCGGACGTATTTCAAAAAATCACAAGCATTTTACTTTCTAACAGTCCTTTATCTTTAGCTCCTATTAAAACTTAACAAAACCAAGAATGGGACGAGATGACGAATGAAAATAATATTAATTTTGAAATTCATCAATTCGTCCCGATGGACCGAGTTTATTTTGGGTTAAAATGACTAACGACCCCAATAGTTCTCTTCAGAATATTTAACAGAATTGACGTCTTGTAGAGACTCCATATGCCAATTTGGTAAGTATCTAATGAAAGTTACTACCAGAAACATAGAAGATACTCATAATAACCTAACATAATATAATTATATCTTCCATATTTTGAATTATTTAAATCACTTATCGCTGCCGTCAAGATTTATAAAACCTGACATAAAGTCTGTTATAAATACTTTCCATCGAAATCATTTCTACTTTTTAACTTCATCCGCCAATTGATGGCATTCGATGAGAGCTCTCTCAGCGAAGAGCGGTCGCGTAATATCGCACAGCCAATATATATTGCGATCTGGGTCACTTTATGTGTCTTCCCATATTTACTGAGCACTTCTTTTTTTGATAATGACAGCTTGACGATATTTGTTAGGAACATAAAGTTCTATATACACAAAATACTTTTACAACTTGTAGAAATTGACTTTCAATCATGTCAGTATTGTCAGAAGTTTATTTACTGTTTTTGTCTTATATCGTAGTGTGCCCGAGGGATTGAACTATTGGTCTTAAAATTGAACATTCGAAGATCGACCATTTTCCTTATCTTACTTGTCTTAAAGTCTGTGTTGCGACGTTTTATTGAAGTGAAAACTTCTTTAGCGGCGTTGTGTACTTTTTGGGATGGGTAAAAAATGTTAAACTGACGTCAGGACAAGTGACCTGATTGAAAATTCGTAAGACGGAGCCACTCGCGTCAGGACACGTGACCTGATCGAAAATTGTCGGAGTTTCTTATATTTAAAAAATTTGTTTACGCCATCTGTGGATTCCGCGCGATACTACTGTAGTTTGATATATACTTATGTATTATATGGTATAGATCCACTAGAGGGCGCTAATCTAAACATTGAGTTTTGTCAGCTACTAATTAATTAATCTTTAAAAAATATGTTTTCACTTCTGTCGGTAGTCCCGTGACTGCCTACTTTTTTTATCGTGTTTCTGTCTTCGACTCGGTTGCACAAGTCACAGTCATAAAGTTATTTAAAATATGCTTGAAACCGTCTTTTTTATAAATTAAAACATAGATCAACAGAATGTAAGCGCAGCAATAGGTTGCTTTGTCAAAAGTAACATTATTATTACAATAAATAACAACTAATTGCAAATAGTTAACAGCGCTATCTGCCAGTGCCGATCTAAAACCGCCCGTTTTCAAATAGTTGAGCCTTGTGAGCAAAAATCGGGCAAACAAACTCACAGCCACTCTTTTAAACGACCAGATTGTTTTACAATATTTAGTGAAGTATAATTATTACAGTACTGTTTTGTTATGCGCTATGATGTTTTTAAGATTCAAAGTAAGAAAACTAAAAGTATGCCATGCAAATATGAATACTGAAAACTAAACTTAAATACGGCAGATGACATACATCATCAAATTTCTATTCAGTATTTAAAATTAGTATTCTATGACGTGTGATAAAAAAAGGTTTATCACTTAAAAAAAAACAGACTTTTATCATTTTGAACATAAATCAAGTTTTCATAAATACATTGTGTTATTTCTTTACGTTTTTGCCTCGGTGAATCACGATTGCCTAAGTTATAAATTGCTCGGATAGCCCTCTTCTGCAGCACGAACATAGATTGAATATCGGAGGCATTCCCCACAGTAGAATACCACACGACATTATACTATGAAAATATAGCCAGATTGGCTATCTCAATATCAGTGAGTTCTCGTATTTTCCTAAACGCATATGCTGCAGAGGTGAGTCTATTCGATAAAATTTATCAGTATGTAAACCCCACTGAAGCTTAGAAGAGTAATGCCTAAGCATTTTGTGATATCCGCTACCTGTTTCACGTTTAAAGTAGTGAACCATTTACATTTGGTCTTTCTTTCATTGAAAAGTAAGTTGTTAACGTTAAACCAGTGAAGCACTTTAGAAATTGCGCTGTTTACATCTTCATACGTTTAATAAATAAGTACCTATCATCTGCAAACAACACTATTTCGTGATTGTCTTTTCAGAGCTCAACACCAGTATCAATTAAAGAGCGATCCCTTATAAAACCGAATTGCTGATTATGCAACAAATTATTGTTATGAAAGAAATTTTACATTTGATAAATTAGTTTAAAAAAAAAATTACTGAATACTGTACCGAAATAGGTCTAAAGTTGGTTGAGTCTGAAGTATTACCAGATTTGAACAATGTAATAATTTGACTGGATTTTTTTAGATCAGAAAATACACCACTAACCACTGATTTAATATAAATGATAATTGATTGGCAATTACATTACACTTTTAGTAACAAATACAGGATTATGAGGATAAATAAAGTAATTGAAAGTGACCTAAGTGAGAAGTTCTCATTTTGGTTTTTTCTTCCTGTAACTAATATCTCTTTTAAAAGTTAATTATTTCTATGTTCACCGTTTTGAAAATGTAGAATTCATGAACAAAATAATTAACACTAACATATCCATCACAACAAGCTAAAATGTTATTATATGAAGCTCGTCATTGTACGCGACACGGCTGCGACAAGTTTGTTATTTTTATTTCTCACCGCTCTTGCTCACAAGATCATTGCTGGTCTCAAATATGATCATAAAAACAAAACAAACGACACGTTGCAGAAGTTATTGCATCAGTCTTATTTTCATTGGCTTCCTGGAACATCTCTAATTTTCGTCCAATTCTTAAGGTAGTGACGGAATCATGACGATGACTGATCAATTTCTTAACAACGTTAATTAATTATAATTCATAATCAAAGTTTGAATATCGTGATATCCAGTGAATAATAACAATTCTAGTCTAAGCAAGATGTAAAATTTCGATATTTTTTTTTTTATTTTCCACATATGAGGCTTTTCCAATTCTTTGGATTGTTTATTAGAACGTTCATGCAGATATCATACTTGGGCAAGTTTTCTATTGTATTTTATAAGAATTTTATTGAACTAAGGTAAAAAATATAGTTATTATGTATTAAACAAAGGCTACATAAAGTATGGATCGTACTTTCCCGTACAAACGTATGTTCAATTTTTCAATTGACAATTCTACCATCATTACGTTACTCAACATTACTAAAGAGTTAGGCAGATAAAAAAGTAATCGTCAAAATGACATGTAAATACTTACTAGGATGCTATATATATATTTCAATACCGAGAGTTACGATCAACTTACGATCAACTAAATAACGATTTTGTCATAGTCAATCGCCACCCTTACCTTCCGGGATGGAACGTGCTTCAGCGATTCAATCGCTTCCCTCTGGGACCACCATTACCTAGTCAGTAGAACTTTAAGTGTTCACGATTGGAAATTATTAGCTTTCAGCCCGGCCTTGCTACTTGTCTTAGGAACTTCACCGACATGTTTCAATTACCGAATTCAGTGAGTGACACTTCTGTGGTGCATTAGTTAGTTGTTCAGCCATAACTTTTGTTTAAGAAGATTCCTTTGAGATTCGAATAGGTTTGACTTTGACGAATAACTACGTTTTAGAAAAGCATTGGCTGCACGCATGGCGATGTTTAAAGTTGTCGTCTTGCCACTAAGTCCCTCGCGGTACAGGAATACTTGTAGTGCGGGCATTGTTTTTTTTTAACAAAAAATTATAGTGTAAGTCTCTCTGGTATTTTTCTACGCTTAGATACATCTATAATATTAAAAGGTGAAGGGTATTCTTCGTAAACATTTTTAAGAACATTTTAACAACGTGGGGACGTGAAATTTGGAATACCTACTTGAAGTTGAAGTGCAGAAAGCTAAAATTTTTAAACAATGTATGTAACATCAAGCTACAAGCGTTCAGTATATATGTTAATCTGTCATAGTACGTAAGTCTATACAACAACAGTTTAAGTTATGATGCCAATGAAATAAACCAAAAATGAATAATGATCGAAATTCGACCACCAGGCGCTCACTAGTATATTTTAATGGGTGTGTAACTGCCAACAGTATTTTTAGCATATAAAATACATTTTTGTTGAGTAATCGTTTCGAAAGATTGCAGGTTTCATTTTCAACCTGGAAAATAATTATGACATTTTAAACAGCAATGACTGGAAAGTCCAAAATTTTTGTTCTAATTATTATACAGTTTTATAATACGAGTTACCACAAGTCGATTCTGTTATCGTTAAAATACAATAAGCCAATAAGCATTCTAAGATAAACACAAAGAAAAGACTCAATATAGTGACGTTACATAAATCGAATGGAATGAATTGATTTTTAAATTTCGGACTCAATAAATCATTGGTAACAACTAGACGCCTGTCTAACGATGTGACGTTAGATTTCAAAATCCGAATTGTGTTTTTCATAACAGTTTTATTAGAAAATTTGAGCCATTTTTATTGTTATCAAATATATTAATGGTAGTCGGTCTTCGTGACCTTTTAAACGTCACTCAATTACCACCAGACCAGTTTTTATAACACAATTTTTAATTTTTTGTTACCACTGAGCATTGTACGAACATTTTTATTTCTGTAATATGGTTTTATTTTTCATGTGAAAGGTTTTCACGAAGTGAATGATCATGTTTGTTTAAATGGTGTACAAACACAAAGAACTATAGAGCTATTTTACTACTAATACACAGATGAATGAATAGGAAAGTTCAAGATAAACTTGTCAATTTTGGAGTAAGGTCCTAAAAGAGAATTAGCTTGAAACTGAAAGATTTATCTAAAAACAATAGTAATGTTTAATGTGCATTACCATCAACATAGTTCTTTAAGCGCAAAAAGATTACGTTATATATTTATATCATACAGTAATAATTGCTGAAATTTTAGGTACTCTTATAGGTAAATGAGTGAATTTCAATACTGCGTGTCTTTAAGACAATGCTAAGATTTGTCAGTGATAATATAAGCTTTAATGTTTTACAATCTTTTAATACTGGGCATTGTTTCCGTTTTGGCAGAATAGGCGAAAGAAGCAAGACCTGCCCTAAAAAAGAAAGAAGCGTTACCAGTATCGATAACGAGGTAACAGCACAACGTCTTCAGCCAAGCACCTGACATGCACTAGCCAGGCATGTGATCGCGTAGGTTCCTAATATAACATGATATTATCCGTATGAAATGGCTAACTGAAAACAGCAAACCTGAGGATAGAAATTTCTGCGAAGGAAGGGAATCAATCTTAAGAGGAAAGATTCCTATTTTTCCCACATTTATTGGAATATTCCGTCTTAAGATTGTTTTCTTTTAATCCAGGGGGCTCTTTGCTCTCAATTGTGCCAAAAAAAAACAATAAAAGCCTAGTTACACACTTCTGCAACTATAAAAAAATGTTGAAAGAATTTGATGCCAATTAAAGTGAGTTGCAATACAAATTCAGTTGAAATTATATCAAAAACATACTAGAATCTCATCATAGTAATAACAACGATAAGCTTAAAATATAATAGGTAACTAAAAAATATTATAAATTTACACACTGCTGGTCAATACTGCTCCTATATAATGCTACGTAGATATTAGTATAAGATAAATGAGTTAACATTAACTTCAATAATCGTTAGCTTCTACGAGTAATAGCTTTTATATACTACCAATCGTTGATCACAAGGCAAACTAATTAAAAACAAGCCACAAACAACGAGTGCTTTAATCAAAGAAAGAAATAAACAAACAGCCACCACTAAAGCTGGCCGTTTAACTTTTTCATTACAGTACGGAGAATCCTTTTCAAAAAAGGAACAAGCATTGTTTTCTCTGACAAAAACGCGTTTAAAAAGCGGATCTGCCCGTTATCTTTGAGAAAATGAGTTTGTCTTTAAGTATTATGCAAAAATCTACTCAGTTTGTTTAATGAATTTCGTTGTTTGTGATTTATGTAATGCAACTAGATTCTGCAAGTAGCTTTCTCAGTATTTACGGCATTTACATTGCTTATTTTGAATAAGAGACTTTCTTTACTACTTTATGAAATACATACAAGTGTTTGTAAAAATGAATATTAAGAATTTCTTTGACACAGGAATACTATGATGTGATAAGGTTCTTTGTTTAGAAAATTCTTCTCGAATCATGATGAAAAGTTACGTGTAAAGGTACTGATAATATAGGTAATACGTTATTAGTATTCTTTGCCCATGAAAACTTATATTGGTTACAAATTGATGACCTATAAAATTTATTTTAATTTGACTTGCTACGATTAAGAGGCTTGAGGATAAAACAATAAATTCAGATAAAGCACTATTCGATTCACTCCCAGGACAAATAATTGTATAATGAGCACGTTTATTTGTCCTGTGTCTGGATGTAGTTTATCTATAATATGTATGTATTTAGAAATATATAAGTATATATTTATAAGCAGTCTGGTCACCATAGTCTCTGCTTTCTGCCTAGTTTGGGATCAGACTGCAGTGTGTTACTTTTCTTTACAACTATAGAAGCTAAATGACTTATAGAAGCATTTTCATTTTTATTAATAAAAATAAAAATTTAAATATAAAATAATTTGCAGTTATGGAGGCCTGAGCACTTAATGCTAAATTGTGTTAGTATGGGCGAGTTATGATTTTTAAATCAGAAATAAAATCCTTTTTAAAGTAGATTTTCTAGTTGATTCTAATAAACGATTTCCATTGATTCGGTGTAATAAAAATAATGTGTGTTAGTGTTATACATATTATACGTGATCACGACCCGAACCCTTTGGGTAAGGCCTTGTTTATGGTTTTACCCTTGTACATCGGTTTTACTCCCGACAACAACAAGAAAGGCGCTTCGATTTCGTTAATAAAGGCTAATATGTCTTGAGATCAGTGTCACAGGTTTTATGTGTTGTTAGATGAGTAATGATTAACGGGTCATAAGTATCAAAACTCCTTTGAAATCTGTAGTATAAATGCTAAGAATATATGCACACAGTATTTTATTCTTAAGTTACAATGCCTTTTTAATTTGCAATTATGGAAAATTTAAATTAGATCATTTTAAAATACTCCTCATTGCTTTATCTATGGGGTGATATTTTTAAAGCGACAAAGTTAACTTTGTCTTAGAAACATACTTGGGAGAAAACAGGCGAAATCTGTTCTCGTTCTAAAAAATATAGGAAATCTGCGCTCAAACCACAGCTGAAGCCCAAAATACCTATGTAGGTGGGGTTAGAGAAATACCAGATGAACTGATGACCTTATCCTTTAATGATAGCTCT
Source organism: Euplagia quadripunctaria (assembly GCA_963859945.1). Classification (NCBI taxonomy): domain Eukaryota; kingdom Metazoa; phylum Arthropoda; class Insecta; order Lepidoptera; family Erebidae; genus Euplagia; species Euplagia quadripunctaria. The sequence continues at coordinate 5,904,180 of OY982571.1, read as the reverse complement.
TATGAATGGAGGATATATTACATAAAACTAGTAAATTGGAAAATATAATGCATATCATTAATCTTATATATTTTTTAAATTAATGATACACATGTGTTAGCCAAAACTTTTATGGGAAGAATTTCTATTTTACTCGCTATTTTAAATATTCGTCTATTTACAAGGTGTACTGATTTTCATTGGGAAACGTTCCAAAAGTTTTTCAGGTTAGGTATATTTTCTGATTTACACAAAAAAGTAAATAACGTACTTTATTAATACGTATATTGTATACTGTAGATATTGAATAATTGAGCTTTTATTAGAAGGTTTGAATACCTGCCATTGAACGGATCGCCCAGTCAACGTACAAAGGCCTCCCTGAATTGCACTATACCTGGTATCATTTCATAGAATGACCTTAATATATAATACACTCGAGAGCAATGAATCCGGGTTACGTAAAGATACGAACCCAGGTCAGAAAAACCGGCCGGAAAACCGCAGAAACCGAGAAAGCGAGCCCAGAAAAACAACAACCAAACGCGATCTACCTCAGTGAGCCAGCACCATGGGCCTCCGAGACCTTCAGGCTTCTTTATGTGACCCAGATTCATTGCTCTCGAGTGTATTTTAAAATATTTAAAAAAAGATAGACAAATATATTTCAAAACCTTTTGTCCTTAAACTGAAGGTACATATTGATTCGTACGAAGTTAAAAGCTTGTGTATCATGTTGGTTTACACCACCTGATAAGTTCGATGCCTCTGCCATTAAATACCGCCGCATACATGATGCCTTGCCATTTCATAGTAATTTCTACAGCATTTACCGTTATGACGTTTTTTAAAAGAAACCTTTTTTCGCCAAAGACACTCTATGCAACATTACTGCTACATCATTGCATAACACTTGAAACATAGGGTCAAACACATAGGGTTATTCAATTCTCGGCACTGAGAGGCCTCATAGTAAAGTCTCTATTTTTTCAAGTCAATTTTATTTGTATTTTTATATTCTTTGTAAAAACTTCGTATTTATTTTCATTATGTCAACAACAAAGATAAGTAATTAAGAGTCTAAAATGAAACGTCTTACACTCTGATAACTTTATTCACTAAATTCGCTTTATTATCTCTTTGACCAGGGAGTGAAATTCCTGTTTCGCCGAGAAAGCATTTCTTGGCACCATTCATTAATCCTAGCCTTACTGTTAAATAGTTGTGCAGTTAGCCATAGTAACGAACAAGTTTTTGTCGATTCGTGCTCTGCAACAACCTTTTGAAATGTTACCCTTATTAGTCAATTACTTGAATTGTTCTTTGGAAAATTAACTTCAGATGTTGCTCGTTAACTTTGCGTTCTATAAAGTTTTACACATTGAGTTTGAATACCTAATTTTCATTCAATTCTAGTTCAGTCGTTTAGTTCAATTAATTTACTAGATGCGTACATTTCTCAGCTATTCAATTGACTGAAGTATTGTGACGTTTGCGTGTAAATTCATTATTCAGTTCAGATGACTACATTGCCTGTTATTTGATTTTTGTGAGTTACTTTATGCACATCTCCTTATATTATCCTCCTTATATTTCATAATTTTATTTTCCTACCATAAATCAACATTTTAGTTTCAGCTTTCTAGAGCTTCCTGCGACCGGAAAGGTGGCTACATATTCAGACATGCATTTATTCAGAATGAGGACTACTATAAAACATGAATACGCTAGAAAATGTCTTCACAATTTCTCATTTTATTCAGCATTCATTTGAATATTCTCTAAAGAACTATATTTTATAGGTCATAACTAACCAATTCTTTTGAACTGTCAGTAGGCAATCTGCAATAAACCCCGAAGCATTTCAGTTTTGGAATTTGGTTTAGAAGAACCAAACATATAATAAACTGCATCTACGCGGAGATTGAGAATAGAAATAGAACACAACAGCGCTCTTTTTTCTGTGGTTATTCTGCACATTCTCAATATACAAACTGCCTACACTATTTATAATATACCTATCTAGTACAATTGTATATCGCTAGATGCCAATTTAAAACGTTACGCTATTTCTATAGTTGCAAATTAAATTATTCTATTACATACATAAATGCTTTATAATTATACTATTTATTTATTTAAGGTTCACCAACAATTACTTACACATAAAAACACTTACAATATAATATATGCAATAATAAGAATACAGTGTAGCAATTACTTAAAAGTAAACACCACTTGTTTATATTATATTATGGCAATAAAGGAAAGACCAAATTTGTTTTATTATAGTGTGGAAAGGGAGTCGAAATGTAGGTCGATTCTGTCACTACAGCTATTGATAACCTTACATATTCTTGCATAGTGTGAGCTGGCACCGAGTACAGTTCTTCATATTGGTGAATAGAGTGTTGTGACTGGGACACGAGGAAGCTTAGAAGGAACCCGAAGCTTAAACATAGTCACCATTTGCGGACAGTCAATCATGTTGCCGAAAATATTGCAGGCAACCTTCGCGTCATTCAATTGTCTACGGTGGGCTAGAGATTTTATTTTGAAATATATTAATCTTGATTTGTAGGAACGTTGTATTTTATTTACCCGATTAGAGAAAGCAAGATGCCACAGAAAACGCTTTTGACCTCGTTCAAGACGCAATGAGTGCACAGAATAGTGAGGCCGCCAGACCTCACTACAGTATTCCAAAATAGACCGAACAAGACTGTTAAAAACTAATATCTTCGTATTGTTGTTACGAAAGGATTTGCAATTTCGTAGCACGAAACCTAATGTTTTAGAAGCTCTTTTTATGATATTGTTCAAATGTGGTATGAATGTCAATTTGCTTTCGTTAATAACTCCAAGGTCCCGTATTGTATCAATTTCTTTAACTTTCTCGTTATTAATGTAATAGTCAAAAGATACTATATTTAGCTTTCTTGTAAATTTTATATGGTGACACTTTTTTGGATTTAAATGCATTATATTGTCATCACACCATCGAACAAGCCTCTTAAGGTCACTTTGAAGAAGTTTGCTATCCTCAACAGAAGTGATTATTTTAGCGAACTTTAAGTCATCTGCGTACATATATATATATAGTTTAGAAAACAGTGAGGAATGTCATTTATAAAGAAATTAAATAAAACAGGGCCCAGATGTGAGCCCTGAGGCACACCAGAAGTGATTTTTGGTAAATTTGACTAAAAGCCGTTGACTACCACAAAAAATGTATATCTGACAGGTATGATTCTAGCCAGTGAAGCAAAGTGCCGGAGATACCATAGGCTTGTAATTTGAAGACCAAGATGTCATGGGATACTTTATCAAATGCTAAAGTCCGTATAAATAACGTCAGCCTTTAGATTTGAGTCTAAAGCTGTTATTAACAGTTCAGTGAATGTTATTAGGTTGGTGCTTGTTGACCGGCGTGCAACAAACCCATGGTGGCTGTCACTTAAGTAAAGACGGAGATGGTTTGAATATTAGGATAAACTAATGATTCGAAGATTTTAGCAAATGTCGATAGAATTGAGATGGGCCTGTAGTTTGATATAGTAGCTTTATTTTCTGATTTATAGACGGACACTACTTTAGCAATTTTCCATTGCGTAGGGAAAACACCTGATTCTAAAGACTTACAGTAAATTAGTCTAAGAGGACGAACCAACTCAATCGCACATTGTGCAATAAAAATTGGAGGAATACCGTCAGGTCCTGCACTTTTATTAATGTCCAAATTTTTTTTTTTATTCAACAATATGTCGTGATGTATAAAAGACCTAGCAAAACATAAGCTGTAATTTTTTAGGTGTAGCAACTGTTCGGATTTGTAACTGGTATCATCGTTATGATTAGGGCTATATACGGAAGAAAAATAGTCAGCGAACATCTCACATATTTCAATGCCGTCGGTTGAGGTAGATGTACCATGCGTCATAGAATTCGGATATGTACTTGATCCACCTCGATGCATTTTGACATATGACCAAAGTAACTTGGGATTTTTTGTAAGATCATCTTCTATAAGATTTGTATACCTGTTATAACATTCTGTGGCCAGCTTATCATATTTTTTACTAATATATTTAAGTTCTATTGCATCTAACGGGTTCAGATACTTTTTATAACGCTTCCTTATATTATTTTTTTTGTTTAACTTTTTTATTAATTTATATTTGAACCAAGACAAACACACGGTAAGTATCACTTGAGAAGAATAGGGTTCCGTAACACGTTTCATTTGATATAGGGATTTCCGAGAATTTTATAACGCTAATGCTTCAAATCATCAACTCGAACCACTGCACCGACCACTGAATTTAACACAATTTATTAACAACAAACGTTGTTTTGAACAACAAACGTTTCTATGTGTGGTTTTGCTTTAATTCCCTTGCCGAGAGTCTTACCGACCGAATTACAAAAATCTGAACAGCGCCATTCAGGGAGCAATGTGATAAATAATTAATTATACTTTCAGGTTCAGATACTTTTTATAACGCTTCCTTATATTATTTTTTTTGTTTAACTTTTTTATTAATTTATATTTGAACCAAGACAAACACACGGCAAGTATCACTTGAGAAGAATAGGGTTCCGTAACACGTTTCATTTGATATAGGGATTTCCGAGAATTTTATAACGCTAATGCTTCAAATCATCAACTCGAAACACTGCACCGACCACTGAATTTAACACAATTTATTAACAACAAACGTTGTTTTGAACAACAAACGTTTCTATTTGTGGTTTTGCTTTAATTACCTTGCCGAGAGTCTTACCGACCGAATTATAAAAATCTGAACAGCGCCATTCAGGGAGCAATGTGATAAATAATTAATTATACTTTGAATTTTTCTATTTTATTTTTTATTGAATTACTTTAGATAACTTATACGCACTGGTGTTTTAATCGAAGACCAAATTCAGAATGCGGAAACAGATGTTAAGACAGGTCTCACATAAAAAAGAAAACCCATTTACTATATCTGTTAATAAACAGAATTAGCTTATGTTTGCGAAAGCTATTTCAATTTCAATATTGAGCTAAGTAAAACCTTTTGAGAGCAAATAATATATGCGAACTTCAGGACTCAATTATTTTGTGAAAAGAAAATTGTAGAGTTGAAAAAAGAAATTCAATCAATTTTGAAGGAACATATTTATCACAATAATTTCTAAGGCAGTCTTACAAGTCAAGTAGTGAATATTACTTGATGTAATTGAAAAAATAAAAAAATTCGTTGGCCCTGCTCCGTTGAAAGAGATTATATTTTTTTTTCAAAATATATTTTCTAGATAGAAATAACGCGGTGTCAATATAATTGAAAATAGACGCGCGAATCCGCGAGAAAAAGTTAGTCTTTAATAAATACCATTTTGAGTTTACGAGGAGAATTGAACAAGCAAATGAAGGTCTTTGGATTTTTTTTATATCAAATTTAAGAAATTGAAACATCTAATTTGCTTGCTTAATTCACACTATGACTTGGCCGTCTACACAAAATTGCAAGATGAATTTTGGGCTATGTGCATTGCAGAAGTGACAAATAGAGCATGCGATTAAATCTGTAATTTTTTTTCACGTATTCCTTGTATTAAAAACCTTTCCTACGATACCACATGTGAAAACTTTTTTCAAACGGTTTAGATGGAAAAAATCTAAAGTCTATATTATGAATTAACTTCGATCGCTAAGCAACATATTATGTATTTGACGCTTGAATTAATTTATTAGCTCGATTGTTTGTTCAGTGGATACTTAAAATTAAGAGCCTATTTTAGTAAGGGACGTTAGTTATTAAGACTTATTACGTTTTATTTACTTTTTAGTTTTTTCATGATTTCTTTTTTCGTCCGTAAAATTTTTGTTAAAAATATTTTGTGACTAACTGCCGGCGTACATTTGATTGTTTAGTTTAAGGTTTATTTCGTTTTTATAAATTGTATAGAAACATTAATTTTCTGGCTCCAAGAATTAATCTCTTTTTACTTTTCCCACTTAATTAACAAGCTCCATCAAGCAGGTAAAGAACTGTTTATCTACTTTTTGGTAATACGGACACATGAAACCTAATTTTTTTTGTATACATTTCAGTAGACTTAATGGAAATACAGTATTTGTTTTCGAACTATAACATGTGTATACTGTACTATTGTTCGATACAAGTTATCATGGGGCAATTTATTGTCGGGTTTTCGTATATCCTTATTTATTGGCAAATCGCGGAAAGGCTTGTGATAGCGACTTTATCTGTAAAGGTTTGCTCTTGATATACGTTTTTGGTCCCAAAATGTTCTGAAAAAAAGGCATTAGGAAAAGTTTTCAGACATTGCCGATTTTACAAAAACAACTTAAAATTGCATTCAGTTTTTTACCAAGAAAGTTTAAGTTGCCACGTTGCCGAAGGTAATGAATGCTTCGTAGATTCAAGATGATAGAAGTAGATAATAAAATAAAATTAAAGATGATACCCGTGGATATCTACGATTGCACGATTGGCGGCATTTAGGGGTTTTATTCTTGGTCTTTAAAACTACATGGGTGGTTAAAACCATATACTTACTGCTACTGATTGTTAAATTGTGAAATGACTTTACTGCAAGTCACTAAGTGACTTCAAAAGAGCAGTTACTTATTTTTTACGTTATTGGCATCCCTGGTATTAAAAATAACCATCACGCATGTCATATGCTTATTTAGCACCTTTTAGATCTAAAAAATGCACTTGTTTCTCATACTAAGGCAACACAAAAACATAATAGGTTTTGAACAAATAAAAATATTAAATTCTTTATAGTTTACATATTAAATCACTGCTAAAAGGGTATACTTTTATGTTTAAAATAGGTAGACGGTGAAACTCACACTAATAAGGTCAACGTAAGTATTTTGCGGAGGTCTCAGATTAGTTTTCACGACACTAGAAAGTTTCTCATGAACTTTTATAAAAACTAGTCATCCCCTTTCTTCTCACTGTACGTATGTTGACATAATATACATATATATATACTGTCAACAGTACTTAAGTAGTAGTACGAATTACTATAGTCATATAACCGAGAGAAAGGTTTTCAGGCAAAAACAGAAACCGCAGCGTTGGTACTGCAACTTTCCGACTAACGACCGCGTTTTGAGTCGGTCAAGGGTAGCCCCGATGTGTAAGCCCAAGTCCTTGACACTAAGGCTAATTGGGTCACCAATTCCGTCTAAATAAATTGTCTATTGTTGTCTATTAATAGGGAAGTATAATTCAATATATAACTTCGCGCAATGTATCATATAAAACTAGGAAGAAAGAAATTAAATCGAAATAGTTAAGACGATTGTGACCTACCTCTATATACGTAATACATTCGTTTTAGTCACTCATATCACGATTCCGATAGTGTTCCGGAACAAACACCTACCTGCATGTTGCACAAATATTTATTACGCACTCCTGTTCCTAAATTCAATATGTCGTTCAATTTATATGTTGGTATTTAAGTGGCAGTGGAATTTAACTACTAGCGACGTTTTCTTATCACTAGTTAACCGTTTCCACATTATCATTAAAGCTATGGGTGTATTCCCTTTTTTAGACATGGTGCAAAATATAAGTTAGACAGTAGGTACTGTAATTTCAATGCATAAAAATTTTTATTTAGATTACTTATAATGTGGGTCGCAATAGTTGTAAGTTCTTTCTTTAGAAGATCAATAGGTGAGATTTAAACGCACCATTCTGCGACCGAAAATCTGTCTTCTTAGCCATTCTGGTACTACCATTCTACATAACAAGAACACTCTCGAAAATAATAATTGAAAAATAATAACTATCGCTGTTATCTATCCCAAATAAAACAGATTTGTCCTAAAACCTTTTGGTATAATCCTACTCTTAGTGTCACACCCTATACATCCTAATTTAGTCGACCCTTATCACAATGGGACTTAATTCTGTCATCGATGTACTTCGTGTACAAAATATCAGTGTTTTACAGGATTATCGTTTTATCTTCCAGCTACGATCCATAATTTATAGTTATATGAAATATACAATAAACTCAACAGGGAATAAATTCATTTTATAAAAATGCGTCGTTTTTGTAACTTGGAATTTAAATGTTGAAATTAATCAACGGACACGGTCGATGCAGTTTGACCGAAATGACTGAGTGAAGGGTTTTTTAAACACTGACCGCCATAAGCTACAGTCACCACTTTTCAACAGTCGAGCCGTTGGTTTTCTAATTTAGTGCTATAAAAATAATAAATACTTTAAATTGAGGCGTATTGAAACTTCTTTACGTAAAGTGTCATGTTATTTAGTCACTTCACGATTTCAGGAACATTTTAGAAAAATGCCTATTCGCAGGTTACACAAATATTGGTTCCGCGCTTGTCAGATTATTAGAATATTTAGGTAAGTGTAATTATTTTGATGTTAAATGATTGTAATTTTTGTAAAACGATTTTTAGATAGCATACTATTCATGTTGCTGTATAAGTTTAAATTAAGCTGATGTGATGCTGGTTTTCTCATCCAGGCTTGTCCGGTAGATACCTAAGATTGAACTGCCTAATTACGTGTCCACTACAATTACAAAATGAGCTTTTAGGCCAGAGGTAGTTCAATACTCCACCTACTTATATATTGAACAGAGAACAGAATTTAATATATCAGAATAATTATTTAAATATATTTTCAAGTTAAATTTTCTGATTCACAGAAAGAAAAACGTAGATTTTTCTTCTTTCTTTTTATATGAATGTTTGAATGTTATTGTAAAAATTAACTTATACAATGATAATCAGTCTGCGCATATGAAAAACATTTTATCATATCATAAGAAAATTAAAGTTCTCAGAAGTGATAACGGCGGTGAAGGCAAATGGGACACGCCATCAAACGACGGTTCCGCATTGTAGTAAGCAAAATGGTGTGGCGGAACGAGCAAACCGAACCATCATGGACAAGACTCGCTGCATGCTGCAGGGTTCAGGACTGGATAAATGTTTTTGGGCAGAGGCTGTAAACACCGCAGTTTATCTAAAGAATAGGTCACCCACAAAAGCAATTATGGGCGCGACACCTGAAGGGAAATGGACAAATAAAAAAATCAATGTTAGCCATTTACGTGTCTTCGGATGTGTAGCTTATGCTTTAAACTCCAAGTCCAAGTCCATCTTATGGATCCATCATGTCCTCGTAAATGCGTAAAAGCTAGGCATGTCACTTTCATAGAAAATAAAAGAAAATATAATAATTTTTGGAGGAAAAAAACATCACATAATGCTACGTACGTAGTACATACTTCGTCTGATGATAAATGTACTTACCATTCTGACGACATACGATCCCTTAGACAAACATTTTTTTCTGTAAATGAAAGTGAAAGCAGTGTTAGCGTAGATGACTCGTCGGATCCCACTTACGTTCCAGGCTCTTCAGATATCGACTCAGAAGATTCGTCGGTACCAATTTTCGAAGATGCTGATGAAACATCAAGCGGTTTAGCTATGATGGTGATGGCGGCAGCGTGTTGTGATGAAGGAGATCCCGAAACCGTTAAAGAAGCCCTGTCTACCAGTAAAGCCAAAGAATGGAAAGCAGCTATGACAGATGAGTATAAATCTTTTCTTACAAACAAGTGTTGGGATCTTGTTGACTTGTCTAAGGGACACAAAACTGTTAAATGCAAGTGGATATTTAAAAGGAAAAGAGGGCTAGATGGTAAACTATTAAAAGTACAAGGCTCGTCTAAGGGATTTACACAACAGTATGGTATTGATTACTATGAAACTTTTTCTCCTGTGGTAAGGTATTCAACTATTAGATTGTTGCTGGCATTAGCAGCAGAATATAATATAAAAATTGATCACATGGATGTTAAAACAGCTTTCTTAGATGGCGATTTAAAAGATACTGTTTTGATGGAACAATCTGAAGGCTTTGTGATTAAGGGCCAAGAGAAGAAAGTTTACAAACTTAATAAAGCTATTTACGGACTGAAACAAGCAGCCCGATCTTGGTATGAAAAAATAAATGAAGTTTTTGTGAATAAACTATACTTCAAAAGAATGTCATCTGAGTCATGTGTCTATTATAAAGGACAAGGGGAGGGGATAATTATTATTGTCCTTTATGTAGATGACATCTTCATATTTTATTCAGATTCATCATCAACCGAGAGAGAAAAGATAAAGAAAAAACTCATGAACGAGTTTGAGATGAAGGACCTTGGTCCTGCTCATCAAGTTTTAGGAATGCGCGTGGAATGTTGTGATACCAAAATAACTTTAGATCAAAGTGGTTACATTCAGCGGGTGTTGCAAAAATTTTACATGACTGAGTGTAAACCTGCTCCTACACCTATGGAAACTGGGTTGAAGCTTGACTAAGACAAGAATAAGGATACTAAATATGATTATAAGAATCTCATCGGATGTCTTATGTATATTGCAGTGTGCACAAGGCCAGATATCATGCATGCCGTGAGTTTCCTGAGTCAGTTCAACGAGTGCTACGGAGAAGTGCACTGGAAGGCAGCAAAAAGGGAGGGTACTTAGGTATCTTAAAGGTACGTCCCATTATTGCTTAAGTTACGAGAAGAGAGGCCTGGATATTAATGGGTACGTAGATCCAGACTGGGCTGATGACAGCATCGATCGTCGATCGTACACAGGGTACTTATTTCAATTAGGTACAAATTCGGTTATTTCTTGGGAAAGCCTTAAACAAGAAACTGTTGCATTGTCCAGTACTAAGGCAGAGTACATGTTACGGTATAGCTTGCGTTTTGTTTATCGTTTATCACAAACACATGCTGAGACGTTTATATCAAAACTTGTATTACTTTTCTAAGCCCATAAACTTAAGGGCTTTGTTGTTTTACGTTATTCATGTCAAGTTTGTACAACATTTTGTAGAATTATTGTGAAGCAAATAACCCAGTCTGGCTAAGCGTAGGGCAGAAGCGAACTCTTTATTGGGGGAATAGTCCAGAACCGCGACTGTATATCACTACATATTGTAAAACAACGTCCCCCGTCTGTCTTTCTGTTCGCGATAAACTCAATATCTACCGAACGGATTTTCATACGGTTTTCACCAATAAACGGAGTGATTCATGAGGAAGGTTTAGGTGTATAATTCATTAAGGTTTTGTGTTAAAAGACTGAAATATGAGGATGATTGTTGAAGATGTTGAAAAAATCAATACAGGCTATGCTACCCGTGCGAAGCCGGGGCGGGTTGCCAGTTTTGTTCATAAATTACAAACACTTAATAAAATTTCTTATTGTTACAATACCAACAACTATGGTGCTCCAAACTGTATAGCCTGAATTGCAGTATACACTTAGCCTGTGTGACTTCCCACTGACTAATTCTACTACTATTACAAACTGTCAAAAAGCTAACTGGGGTCGTGAAAAATATTCAGAGTTGACCGGCTGCAAAGTTAAACTCATAATAATACTACTATATTGTAAACTGATAATTTTTAAAGATGTAGCAGGTCGATGTCAACCCACACCAAAACGTACAGGGGGCCTCGCCCCCCTTCCATCAGAGGCGCGCACGGAACACATCGCGCCACCATCTCAGGTCTGCTTCTGCTAGGGTAACGAGCAGCCTCACCCGTCACCCCCAGGCCAGCGCTCATGGAGGTCGGAGATCATTTTGCGATCTCCGTTGCCTGATGCCTCTTCTGCGGGACGGGAGAATACTATTATTTAATAGGCAGCCAAGGTCTGCCGGGGTTCTCGGGGACTTCCTTCGTGTGGTTTTAGTCGGTTCGATTCCAACATACCACTTCACCGCCAGCCCCGGTGAAGTGATGACCCGTGGGTGTTTCCACACCATAAAAAAAAGTTCTAAACTCTTTCTAAACGTTCTAAGTTCTTCTCCCACTAAAGTTCTACTACTCCCTTTACATAAAAATGTATTCACTCTACCAGTATCGTTTATGTCTTAAACGATCCTCTTTGTAATAAAATGACCAGACAAACAAAAAACGATACACGTTAAACAAAAGGGATCCTTGTGAAAATATTACTAGTAAATAATCCCTTTGTTGAAATACTCAACCGTTGCAGGAAACCACAATACAAGACCTTTATCAATCCTGAGCCTTGATCCTTAAGCCAACCTCTAAAACTAACTCTATCATTATCCTACAAAGCCGTGTATTTCGCTTGTTAAAAGTTTACTCGTGGTTAAAACTTAGCGATTAATAATCCTATTTGACCGTAGAAGTAAGTAAGGTATTGACGAATATTCCTTTGACCTGTTAAAGTAAGTAGTCTTTTTTCCCCAAATATATCAAAATGCTTTACCTAAGTAATATTTATTAATATTGTGTATAATATGGAGAATCCAAAATTACGTTTTTATTGAATAGACTATATAAGAGGCCTGAATTTTTTATCGATTTTCTTCTTAAGTGACAACAGGAGGGTGCTACAGGCCCACTGAGACGGGAAATTTTGATTAGTTTAGAGATTGTGTACGGGAAATTTAAAAGATACTCAAATATTAGCTTTAGCTAGTCTTCTAACTTTCAAAGGACCATTAGCTTCTCCACAAAAATTATGATTTTTCGCAACATAAGTTAGGTGAAGTTAAAATAAATAATAGTTTAAAAAAACTAAAAAACACGCATTTTTGTAACTAGCTGAACTAAAAAGTAGAAAATATTTTTCTATAAGTTAAAAAAAAGATTCATTAAGAAAAAAATCATTTTATCGCGAAAATTTAAATTATTTTCTACTTTTTAGTTCAGGTAGTTACAAAAACTTGTTTTTTAGTTTTTTAAACTATTATTTGTTTTCTACTTTTTAGTTCAGCAAGCTACAAAAGCGTGTTTTTTAGTTTTTTAAACTATTATTTGATTTCTACTTTTTAGTTCAGCAAGCTACAAAAGCGTGTTATTTAGTTTTTTAAACTGTTATTTATTTTTGCTTTTTAGTCTTTAATATTGTATTGTCATCTGTCCTTGATAAGATAATAGATACATACATGTACATATCGCAAGCTTATAAAATCGTGTTAAAAATATTTTTTCAGTATTGACTATTGATATGCAAAACATCAAGCCGATTAGTTGCGTCAATTATTAAGTGGAACAGGAAAAACTGAAAAAACAAAAGGACACTTTCACACTTATGAAGATATGTTTTCATAACAGTTACGTTCCTACACTTAGAAATTCCATAATAAAGTATGTGTAAGCACAGATAAAATAATACTATACTAATAGTGTAAGCAACGAATACTGTTAGCATAGAGAACGGAACGACACCAACTGTGTATAATCCATTGCTTACTCTGTGCCCGTTAGCGTTAAAAGATTTATTGCTTGTTATTACTATTGAACCATTAATTGTCTCCAACAATGTGTACTAGCTTTGTGGGTAATTGAAAGTAGCTCGCTATTCATCGGCGCAACGGGGATTGCCTTTTTATAGCCCAATTTTTCACATCACGCCATCCCCTTCATTTTCGCCGGCTACCCTCCCGCCTTCGATTTAATATTCCTCTTTTATGGTACAAAATGATTTATTAGCGTCCCAAGTCATACCGGTGAGATCAGGCTTATACAAATTGTAACTACACAACGAAGGGGTTGAATTCTTTTTAAACGTTGTGATATTTAATATAAAATGCAGTCTATTCATTATTTAAATTGAATACAGTATTGTGAAAGTTAACGACAGCAATAACTAGAGCATGGAACTTGCAATCAATAGGTTATGCATTTCGAGCTCAATCTATACTAATATTATAAAATCGAAGAGTTTGTTTGTTTGGTTGAACGCCATAATCTTAGGAACAACTGGTTCGAATTAAAAAATTATTTAGTGTTGGATAGTCCATTTATCGAGGAAGGCTATATAGTAGCAGTGACTATAAACGCACTTAAAACTGCGGGGACAGTTGGTCAGTCTATTATACGTACAAGCGCAAACAATAGATCTATTCTATTATATAATAGATAATTCTATTCAAATTGGCAACAACCAACTTTGAAGAAAGTTCACCCTAACATTAAAATACCGCCTCTAATCAATAGTACTACTGTAATGTTATATTTTTGCTGGTTTATGCGGTCGCCATGAGAGCTAGATTTGGTAACATGCGTATGTCCACGTTATCTATCCCATAAAAGTTAAAAACAATCTGAAGAGTCTGGCTCTAATATTACGTGCCAAAAAGATAGAAGAATTCTACAATCAGGTTGCCACTAGCAAATAAAATACCTATAGAAGCAATTTCCTAAATAAAAAAAAAATATGTGTTCAATAACTGCTTTGGAGGCGTACTTTTTTTACGGGCAATCGAACGGAGAAAGTTTTCATGCGTTCTATTTTAGGTTAAGCTAGAAACAAAACCAGTTACCGAGTGCAGTGAGTTAAAACTAAAGTTAGATTAGCTATCCCGGGCTTGTCTAATCTATTGTGCACACGAGTATCCTACCAAACGCTCCATTTAGTCTACAGGAATACAGGTGCGGTATAGGGTGGTGAGGTACTGCCACGCACTTCATTGGACCAACTTTTTCCACAACTGTGACTGACAGTTGTCATTTAAAATTGAAAACAACTGTCTATTGGTTTCAAAAGGTAAGCATGCAAGTTTTCAAAGTTTTCAAAACTAAACCTGTTTTATAAGTAATTCAAAGTTACTTTTAAGCATTATGTTGAATATAAGAAATTCAGAAGCGCAAGTGAATTCGCACTCCAAAACTCCTTACAAAATCGCAGTTTATCTATCCCGGGGGCGAAACTCTAATTACCTTACTTAAGGGAATTTAGGTAACCGAATATTGCTCTAATGAAATGTTAAGTTAGGTTAAAGGATAAACTTATCTATGCAGTGTAAAACAAAATATCTATACGTCGCGGTCGGTATATAAGAGTATATTATATTTAGGTTTAGTAAGATAACGACAAAGCTAGTAGACTAAAGTGTGGTAGTTTTATGAAGTAAAAAAGTCAAGTTAATTAAGTCAAGAAATCCAACCAAATACTAATGGTTTTGCTGAAGCTAATAAAGCCAACCAATTAGTAAAGTATTTTGTTGGCTTCCTTCATTCCTAAGAGTTATTAGTGTAGTAACAAAGGATTAGCAACGAAAGTAAACGCTTACATTGGAAACATCAACTTTTGTGGTAAAGCATACAATAGGAGTAAAAAGTAAAAGCTAAGTATTGTGTACCAATAAACAAGAATTTACACTGCAAATTCCTTTCTAAACACTGAAACGGTTCCACATAATGAAGTCCCCCAACGTATACACCTCGTGACTGTAATAGAGCCAGCTGCAACTGTCGTCAGATTAATAGTCTGTGCGTGCCAGCCAGCAATAGCTTTTTAAATACCGAACACAGATGGCCATCTGACCAGAGAACTAAAATGTTAGGGCAGTTCGCTTTGTTATTTTGAATCTGTGATTTTAATCATTATTTTATGGATTCTAGCCAATGCAATAGGCTATCAATTATATAGTATTGACAATTATTTTTAGATTTTTTTTTTATTTTGAAAATAATAAATAGAAAAAGCTTTGTATTTGCATTTTAAGCTAAATTAAGGTTTTTTAGGAAATTAGGTGTTGTTTTCGTCTAATCGTTTATGGCATCGATCGTAGGTGGTGAACTGACTTCAATTAAACCAGCTTATTCATATGCATGATAAGTTCCATATTATATCGATTAAAGTTCCTTCTTTGAATTTGCAAAAATGTCACATATTTTAATATTTTTGCAACCTTAGACGCATTCACAAAGTACCTTTATGAAAATCATTTGCACAACAATAATAACCGATATGATCAACTCTACTACTACTACTCTACTATCTGATTTCTCAAGTATTATCGCTCCTGAGAAAGAATTCAAACCAGGACCTATTTACATGCACATAATTCCGAACATCACAATTCCAGTTACATCATAATTCCGAATTTATGCGGCGGCTACATCAACAACTATACACAAATATAACTTCAAGATTGAGTTTAAAGTCGTGCAACATATTTTGACATCCTCATCACCTCAAGTTTGTGTATTTATATGCAGTATGAATTGTTCTATTGAAACTTAGCACAAACTTTCTTACTTCCTATTGCCGTCTTACAATGTGTTAAGCATTACTTTGTAGTTTGTACCATTATTTAAATATTATAAAGGGGTTTGTATGACCTAAATATTCCGATATATTTTAAATGCACCTCCGGATATAACTTATACAGTCAGTACTTTTACATGCAAGTTGAGAACTAAGCTTCAAGCAAAGTTCCAGCGTACTTCATAGCTTACCATTCAGTGATTCAAATCTCTAAAGTTTTTAGTAAGGACCATTGGTTCCGTTTCGTCTGCACGACATCTGTTACCCGTTCGATCGATGTAATTGTAATAAAACTTTGACTATTGCTCCTTTCAAACTATTAGAATAATTTAAATGTAATCTTTCGTGCAAACGTGCCTTAGGTTTATTATCCTCATTCATATGATAAATGTATAGTCTAGACGACTTAGGACATGCATGATCCTGTCAGCACTGAACTTATTTAAAGGTCAAAATAGTTCGTTTGACGTCTCCGACTGTGTATGAGTAATGCAGTTCCAAAAATCCTTGATCTGATAAATCTGGTTAGAACCAGATTTATCTGTTTTTTTGTTGCAGTTATCTCTGAAAGTGTATAATATATCTGGATACGAAGGACGTATGTATCGTATATTTTTTCCAGATATAATTTTAAGAAGAAGCGTACGAGTACTACATTTATATCTTCACTGCTAAATTAAATTGGGTTGAATCTTCACCAAATCCATGTGAAACATCACGAGAGATTTTGTTTAAAGTACGTATGTATCTTTCAAACGCCGCTGTATTTTTCAATAAAATACAAAAACTTTCTTTGCGTTTCTTCGGTGTCTTCTAGTCTTTCGCAAGTTTAAGTTTTATACATGTATTTTTCGCATTAACATATTTACGTAAGGTACCTACGTTGGTGTTCAATTAACATTAATAAGCAAGATTTTTTCAGGTTGATTTTTAAATATGAAAAATACACAGTATAAATATAATATATACGTGTACAATTGTATTTTTCAGATGAACGTCAAACTTGTTTTTTTTCTAAAATTACGTGTATTTAATAGGAAAGATACAAAGTTTTGAAAAAAAAAAACAAAATGTATCTTTCAATTTTCAACTCTAGTCCTAAGTTAAAGTTCAAGCGTCCCTATCGAAAAACCCTTTACATGTAAAAGACAATATAATCTTTGCAACATTGACTTACTAAATAAAAGAAGAACTAAATCGAAACCAAACCTCTAGAATTCAAAACTCGACGAGCCCTAACTTAATTGGAATATGATCCATAGAAATAGAAACATAGAAATCACTTTAATAGAATAGTGTTTTATCTGCTCTATTACACAGAATTAACCACCACTTTGTAAAATTTATTAAAATAAAACCCGTACTTAATTTTTTACTTTTACCTACAGAGCATAAAAGAAATAAACTTTTAATATTGTAAGTGCAACGGATTGTGAAAATGTAAAAAGTTGCTTCACATACTGCTAAAATCTATTAGTTACAAATTATGCTATTATTCTAAGCGGCTTATCGGATTTCGATATTGTTGTTTGTGCTTTGTGCTTATCGTGTGTGAAATAAATATTAATATTTTATTAAAATGCTTGTCTTATTATAGAGGTGGCAAATAAGCGCTCAACCTTCTGACGATAAGTGGTTACCGGATAATGTACACTATGTACGACTGAAACGTAACCTACAAAATTTATACTAAGAATGGATTTATAGAAATGAAAATGCCAACAATATAATATAATTTGTATTTTAATGCAGCATTCTCAATACGGTGTCCAGTTTTCTTTGTTGTCTGTAATTGTCTGGCATCTTTGACGCGTGATTTCTACTATATTCTGGTTACAGTAGTGATCCATAGCTGTTCTATAGTTCTTCAAACTGTGTTTATATTAATTAACTTTTTGTTATGATATTTTTATAAAAAAATACAAGAAAGAAATATAGAATGAAGGCAGGAGGGGAAAGATTAAAGGCCCACATCATGGACCTGCATTTGAATCTAGATTTATTGTTTATTTCAATAACGGAAATTCTACAAAATCAGGTGCACTTACTATTAGCATTCCCTCTTATACACACAGACACACACACGCACACACACACACATCTGAGCATGACGGTCGCTCGAGTTCAGTGCTTGTTCCCCATACCAAAAGAGCCCAACGTGCCTAAAGAAGTTTACACTTCAGAAAATAAATCGATAATATTTGACCAATTTCACCAAATGACGTCCCAAAACTTTAACACAAACAAACCACATTTTTATATGAACAAAAGTTAATTATTCAAGCCAACTCAAAACTAGGCACAACTGGTGCAGTCATTAAAAGCCTAGGCTTTTTAATGACCCAATAAAAATAAGTCTGGGCCTCATGAGCACCGAGTCTAAGCCCTGTGTTTGCATTTTTATTGTTTTATCTTATCATAGTAAAAAGCTGTAAAATGTGACCTTGCTACTTGTGGCAAAAACCGTTAAAATATATTTACTGTATTGATAATACTTTAACTAGTTTTATTCGAACAAACATACGTACCTAAGTTTGTAAGCTAGTAATCGGTAGTTTATATGTTTTATGTACCTTAATTAAAGCTAAATGTATTAGATATTACTGAAATGGGATCATTTGGCTCCTAAATGGATCATCACTACATATCATAAAACAAAGTCCCCCGCTACGTCTGTCTGTCCGTCTCTATCGATAAACTCAAAAACTACTGAACGGATTTTCATGCGGTTTTCACCAATAGATAGAGCAATTCATGAGGAAGGTTTAAATGTATAATTTGTTAAGGTTTTGTGTAAATTGGTTGAAATATGATGATGATTGTTGAAGAAATCTCTGCTACCCGTGCGAAGCCGTGGCGGGTTACTAGTGTGAAATAAAGTGGAATTATAGTTATTCTCAGTGTTGTTAGAATATATTAACGTATTTAAAGGTTAATAAAGCTTTGAATAAGTTTAGATAGAAAATATTTTTTTCTAAAGTGGCCAAATTTCATTAAAATGGAAACTTAATAATAGTTTTACTTATGCTTGTGATATGCGAAATTCTAACCTATGTAACTAATATTATAAATGCGAAAGTGTGTGAGGATAGACGGATGGATGTTTGTTAGTCTTTCACGCAAAAACGGCTTAATGGATCTGGATAAAATTTGGCACAGATATAGATTATAGTCTTAAATAGCACATAGACTCCCGTGGTATTGATTTCACCAAAATTCCCAACCGAACGAAGTCGTGGGTAAAAGCTAGTATCTAATAAAAAGGGAATTTTTTTTTTTTTTTATCGTCTAGGGGGCAAACGAGCAGACGGGTCACCTGATGGTAAATGACTACCGCCGCCCATGAGCACCCGCAACTCAAGAATCACAAGCGCGTTGCCGGCAGGTGGGAGTAGGGGAAGTGAGGAATAGGAGGCGAGGAGGGGAGAGAGGGAGAGGGAAGGGTTAGGGCGTCCCTTCCTCCCCCTCCTCCCTCTCTCCTCACTCACTCGGCGAAAAGCAATGCAAACATTGCTTCACTACCAGTTTTCTGTGAGGCCGTGGCATTACTCCGGTCGAGCTGGGCCATACGTGAACAACTTATTTCGCTTTCACATCTTCACTACTTAACCGTCCATGATGAAATTTAGCATAAACGTTGCCAGGGGAACAGAAAAGGACATAGGGTTAGGGTTTAGGGACAAAAAGTACTGTAACCAAAAGCTAGACAAAATAACTTTTACGCGTGCGTAACCATGGGCGAAAACTAGTAACACTAGACATAATATATGTCACTCCAATCTTTTCTATATTTTAAAATTCGATTCTAATAATATTTAAAGTCTTCTAATTACGACTAATGACTACATTAAAACATTTGTTCAAGCAGTAGTAGTGGTATAATGAATTTCTGAAGCCCTAACCACTTAGGGCTTCAGAAATACACTTCTTCACCATTGCTACATACCGTGTCAAGGAAAAGCGAAAGTCAAACGCTTGACCAAGCCTTTAAGCACAAACTTCTTAAGATATTGATTCAGGCTGTTGGCAATCGGACTGTTTACTGATACTTACATGTGTATAATAACAGACGAAGCAAATTCCACGTACCCACAGTTTTCTACGTTACTAAATTTCCGTCACTGGTGATTGCCACCTTCGAAATAACAAAAGTGTAAGACTTTTCTAGTTCCAATCTTTTCTTTCTTGGATCTTAATGTCGATTAATTTCTTGTATTCTTTGTGAATCTAATCTTTATGACTGTCTACCATACTATACCGGCCACACATATATATGTAGCTTGTCAGTGAAGCATAGAGTGTCAGATTTTAAGGCACTTTTTCGAATGTAGTTTTATTTTATATAGGTAAATTCCTACTAATATTATTATATTATTGTGAGGATGTATTGATGGATGGATGGTTGGATGTTTGTTACTCTTTCACGCAAAAAACCACTGAGCCGATTGCAATAAAACTTGGTAAATAGATAGCTGGAGACCTGGATTAACGCATAGGCTACTTTTTATCCCGATATTCCCACGGGATCGGGACTTACGCGGGTGAAACCGTGGGGCGCTGCTAGTATTTATTATAAAAGTCACACCAACGATCACAACACAAAAGAAAGTCAATAAATTAAAAGTACCTAATATAAACTATATTGATATGACACTCCTATCTAAAATTATTTGTACACTCCCTTCTTAAAGTAATTGATAAATTGTAAAATTAATACGTCTAATTTTCCATACCTTTTTAGAATCTGCAAGGATCTATAAGATGGAAATCTGCTTAACCTTTTTATATGAGCTTTTAATATGAGCTAAAACTCATTTCATTAATGCTTACTAATTTTCAATTCATTCAATCATCATCATCGGTACAGTAAAGGTACTGCTTTCGGTAGCTAGAGTTATTAAAATTATAAAAATATTAAAAAAAAAAAATAACAACACACTCATAACTATAAGCTATCTTTGAAACAGCTGATCATGTTTAGTTCAAAATATAGCTAAAAACGATTTCAAATCAACCAGCTATCCAATAAAATCTAAATCTGCGCATCTATCGGAGAAACCGAAAGAAATCAGACATGCTATTTTACAAGGGGATTAAAAATAATGAGATGCCTAATATATTTTTTTCTGTTGAAAACATGTCTTCAATCTCATCGTGTAGATAGAGGGATAAGCAACTCAATAATAAGGTTATTATCTCCATTATATTTGACTTTACTTTGTTAAGTATATTTGTAGGTAATAACAAACCATGTAAAGTAGCTTAGTCATAAGATTTTTTTTTTTGATATTCATAGGTGTACGTGTTTTTTTTTTTGGACTGGGACAATATTTGGGAGGTATAGTTTCCTCAGATAATTCAAAGAAAACTTTCGTTTTTTTTTTTGTGAAAACAATGGTTGCAATATTAAAATTCTGTGTCAAGAGCACGTTGCGTTAAAAATATTAAAATTTATTATTTATGTAATTAATTAATATGTAATTAATTAATATGTAATTAATTAATATGTAATTAATTAATATGTAATTAATTAGTTAAATAAATATAATTTTTATGTCTATTCACCCAGTTTTGTTTAAGGAGCGTTTTTCTTGAAATGCTATATATTTCAAGAAAAATGGGAACAGTAAAAAATCAATCAGCATCTTTTGGGGTATTGGTATGTAAGATTACCTTGATTGATAGACCAATCGTTGTCTCATTTTTTCTTCCATTTTTCATCCAAGAAACCGTCACGAGACTTAAAAAATATACATAAAAAAACAATTTCTATCAGATGGATATTATACTAGTTTATATAGTTAAGACTCATTCATTAGTCTATACCTGAGGCATAATAAAGAAATTCATCTACCTCTCAAATATATTAAAATGAAATTTTAAGAATGGTAACGTTCGTAGTTTGTGAGACTTCAAATTTAGCGTACAAAGAAAATTTCAGTACTAATGGAGTAGCATGAAACTGTATTTTATAACAAATTAAAAGGAAACATTTAAACGCAAGGTATTATTCCAGCTGTTCTTTTAATAACCAAACACAAGCTTAATTAAAAGGTTTTATTAAAAATGACGGCTGTCTTACAAAAAAAATTAAACTAATTTTTTCAGCAAGTGTTGAATATTTTATTACTGTTTCAAAGAGATTATTTCAATGATCTTTTATTCTTTTTCATGAACGAATCCTCTTCATTAGTCATTCTTATGTTGAGATAAAATGATTTATTAAGACGGCATGGGGAAAAGCACTTTTCCCGCACCCTGTGCACGATTGATGTGAGTTTTATGCAAATGATGATATATTTCCGCTTACTGTCAAACGGTATCGCTCATGTAGGAATATATTTTTTAAGATAAAATGCTTAATTGTGAATATGAATTTAACTTATCATTGAGGTAACGTAATTGCTACGATGTCAAACTTACAAATGAGCGTTTGCGGGTTTAAACTCTTTCCAGTACATTATGGACGTGACTTCTAATTGAAGCATTTAACTTAGTTGGAGAGAAAACAAAACAGTACGACTATTAAAAAGATAGTATTGCATTTTTTAGAATTTGGTTATTATTAAGAAATTTATATTGTGTTTTTAAAGTGAAACTTCTTTACAATCGTTGTGATTTGAAATTTGATGAAACGAAAGCATCACGATAAAGTTCCTACGTACTATATGTTAATGTCAACGTGGTGTAATTTGTGTGAATTTTTTCTCCATATTTCACTTATACTTAATTGATTCTTTACAAATTTACAGTATATATAACCTTAACCTGTATTGAAAACGAAGTATTGTTTGTTTTGAAAGTTGTGTACAGTTGAAACTCGACTTCAGGTTTTGCTTACTGTTTATTATTAAGGCCATTATTTGTAAAACTTGATCTGTTTTTCTGAAGTTTCACTTCTGCCCTGTGTGAATTGCACACATATACTTTTTTTTTTATTTGATCCGTACTCTATAGAAAGGTTTAAGAAAACATTGAAATTTTGTAATTTGGGCCCGTAAAATTCATAAGAAAAACAAAACAACGTTCAAAACGGATACACGTTCGGAACAAAAATAATAGTTATGTGCAACCTGCTTTATTAAGCCGGTTTTTAAACAATTTATTGTGACAATCACAGTATAAAATGAATTGTACAGAAATACGACTTGCCTGATAGTCACGAAAGCCTTCAGGCGTTTACAATATGAATCTAATGTCGATGGTTGCATGGAACGCATCACAAATTGTAAGATCTCCAATATTTTACACTAGCCGTAATTGCACTGCTCGTATTGGTCGTAGCGTGATGTTATGTAGCCTTCCTCGATAAATGGGCTATCCAATACTAAAAGATTTTTTCAATTCGAACCAGTAGTTCCTGAGATTAGCGCGTTCAACCAAACAAACTCTTCAGCTTTATAAGTAGAGTGTTCTAATCCGTGCTAATGCACGGATTAGATTATGAAAAATTAGGGGTGTGCGATCGGATATTGATATATTATCACAGATCGACATTGTAGGTCATGCGAATTGCTAATAATTATCTTTAAAATAAAGAAAATCTAAATAATGCCTCACGAAGTATGATTGTAATTATATTAACTGTGTCTCGAAGTAGTTAAACTGTTTAATATAAGGAAGACAGAACAGATTAATTAAAATTGTTTCACAGCGCGTAATATGCACACGTGATAAAATCAGCTGAAACGTAGCTTCCTTTCTATGAAGTCAACTAATTACAAAATAGAAATAAATGACTACTTGTACTGATAAATATTTCTCTAATGGTTGTCTGAATAACAGGTACGCTGCCAGTTTTAAATTTATTTCGAAATTACTGGACTAGAAAAAGAATTAACATGTTGATTAAAAAACTTTACACAGTTTTTTATTTGAAATAAAACGACAGCGTTAATTGGCTGGTTGACTTAAAAAGATTCATTCAACTTGCAGAGGTCGATTCAACTGACCCTGCCCAATGAACTCTGTCAACTTGTCAAACTGTCATCTGATTAATATAATAATATATATTATAAGATAATATTATCAATCATATTAAAATGCTAACTAATATTTTAAATATGAATGTGAGTTTGTTTGTTTGTGTTTTATGCTTTAACTCCTTAACTACTCAAAAATTATAAAGTTTTACATACATGTTATCTGGGATACAGAATAGGATATTATAGAGTACAGCTTTTATTAAAAAAAAAGTGTTTTTGAATAAATAATAAAGCTTTTAGAAAAATGTAGTACATTAATACCCGGTTCCTATAATCAAGAAACGATTCGTTTTGCTTACGGACTGTAAAATTTTTGTTGAAAGTTCAATGAAATTTTACCGTCCGTAAGCAAAACGAATCGTTTCTTGATTAAAGGAACCAGGCATTAAGCGAGCAAGGCCCGGGTAGTTTTGTATAAAGTTTTAGAGTTAATGATCTTGTTGACATTTTGCACCAACAGAAAATAAATATTTTTGATTTCTAGGCAATTGGATAGAATTTAATAAACTCATTTTAACGTCCAGCCATAAACGTATTTATAAAAGTTTTAAGACGTTAGCTTGTGCTAATGAGAAATTGATTACATGTCATAAAGTATGAAAATGTTGTTATTATTCAAAATTTCTGTTTTATTATTTTCCGAGGATACGTTAATAATTATTGCGCAATCTTTACTTACATGTCCGAGAAACCCACTGAGGTAGGTTGAAACTTTTCTCACTTGTTTAACAAGCGGTTAAGTTTTAGAAAAAGTTGACATACATATTGACAGATCGCATTCCTTGATTCATTATTTTCCGTATTTTTGTTAATCGTATAAGATTATATTATTGAATAACTGTGTACATAAAAAAACATTATAGTTTTTAGGCCCAATAGTCTACTACTACATAGATGCAATAATTGATAATTTCTTAAAACTAATTTTATAAAACAAATTATTTTTTTCGGAAATATTCATGCAGATTATAAAATACATTTTCAGTTAACCATTTTTTTAATGCTACTTTAAATATCTTACTATTTAATTGCTTAATAGTTGGTGGTAAATGATTGTATACACGAATATATTTTTAGGATAAATTAGAATTCATGTTTTTAGAAAAGACGAAATTCTCTTTATCAGCTTATTGTCACCTATGATTTTTTTTCCAATGCACCTGTAATGGACATTCACTCACTGAATCTACCAAAGGTTAACTGGTAGATAATGCCATATGGCATTAAGTCCGTGCAGTCCGGCCGTGCAATGTAAAATGCAAGCAATATTCAAGAAAAAAAATCACACTGTAGAATTAAGGCGACGTAGTCTGTACACCAAACAGGTCAAAATTAATAAGAAAATTAAAGTTATAGCGACGTAATACGTCGTACGTACGACGTAGTTTAGCTATTGACAAAAAATCATTGGCTGAGAAAGACAAATTAATTATATAAGCTCAAAGCTCTTGTACAACTCCCTAACTAGCATTAATAATAAATAGAAAATGTTCAAACGCAAAATGTAAAATAAATAACTAACATAAAGACGTATCTTTATAAGGTGTAATGAAAAAAGTAACAAACAGTAGACATTTTCTCTTCTTAATAATACTATTTAAATATTCCACTGTATTTTTTACTAAAGGGGTTATGCGTTTATCCGTATAGCTTCAGGGCAGCCTTAAAAGGAAAATAAACATATCAAGGATTGTATGCCGGAAAAAACAGCAAATAAAATAAATCATGACATCACAAAGACCCATTGACTACCATCATTTACAATTTGCCAGGATGAACATTTTGTGTTACAGTTAACGTCGTATTGATTATTTGTGTTTAAACACGCAAAATATGATAAAATATGTATCATTATAAACCCACACGATAAATGAATTGTATACGTATGTGCAATGTGTAAATGCAGATTTTGTCTTTGTAGGAAATAGGCATATATTTATGTACCTACAGTAGTAGTAGTAGGTAATAAAGACACTTATACTACTTATTGTGGTCTGGTTAGTCAGTTTATGCCATGCACAGAGTAGCACGCGGTGTTTTTGGGTACCCGCAAGTTCAGCAAGGTTTTCTTACTTACATTCACCATCCTCCGCGCCTTTTCCAAACTAAGTTGGGGTTGGCTTTCAGTCTAACTACGATAAGGCCAAACTTTGATATTTTACGTGGAGCGACTGCCATCAGACCTCCACAACCCAAGTAATAGGCGATATCGAAGTTCTGTAGTTAGACAGGTTGTCGAACTTTTTAGGGCTAACAAATGCCACAGATGTTTGTATAACATCCGGGACCGATGGTTTAACGTGCTCTCCGAGGCACAGAGGGGTCTCAATGTGTTAAAAATGGTCACCCATCCTAGACTGATCTGGCTAGTGTTACTTAAATTTGTAATGTGCTAACCTACTTGGTTACCACTTAGCCTTGCAATTATTTTAAGATTAAATACTTTTATAATAATTATTGAAATCGAATAAAAAATAGGAGAATTTATTCAGTTCAGTTCTTATCTATGTTCTCCTTTCAATATAATCTTTATTTTCTTCTTCTGCAGAAGACTTGCAGAAGAAGAAAAATTCGATCTTTATTTCCCAAAGTGCCCGGTTCATGATTGCCATCTATTACGTGAAAAGAACCAGATTATAGTTTGCAAAATGGGTTGTGGGTGTTGTGTTTGTTTTTAATACGCTTCTGCCTACCCGTTCAGGGACACATGCGTGAATATGTACTGTATGTATGTGAAATTATTAGGAAGCCAATTATAAACTAACTCTAGTCTATCATCACAATTAAAAAAACGTGTGTGTCTCGGGACGCCCAACAGAAGTGATAACTTAAACTAATCTAAATTGAACTATTTAATATTGAAATTTTTTAACTTGAGAAAACTCTGGAGAGGAGGAGCCTGCCTACCGCTGCCCTATGCGAGAGAGAAAGGGAAGCCAGACAGACTGGCGCCGTAACGCGTTACGTAACGAAGCGGTTTATCTTCTGATAAGAAGTTATCACTTCAAAACAGGCCTTCAGAATTGAATGTCTGATGCACAAATAGTCCGCACAATTAAATAGATATGTAACAAGGATGTTAGAAAAGAAGTTAACTTGTAAGGCTCTGTTTATTTAGGACTGGTAGTGTAATGAAATGATAACAATTCGCTACTGATATTGTCCCAAATGTTACAGTTACTTAGAAACTTATATGAACTAATATTATTATTACATTATGAGGATATTTTGAAGTTTATATATGGATAGTATTTTAAATTAGTGTAGCAATACGGTAGTTGACGGTCAAGTCAAATCAGTTTTTTTTATTAAACGTCAAAATGTAGATTCTGTAGAAACTTACGTGAAATAACAACCTGTGGTGTCATACTTTGCCATAGCCAAACTTTCCGAAACTCTTATTTAAAACTTTATTTTGACTTTTAAATAATTGTTTTTTCGTGGGAGAGCCATGCTTCGGTACGTATGGGCCGGCTCGACCGGAGTGATACCACGTCCTCACAGAAAACTGGCAGTGAAGCATTGGTTGCATTGTTTTTCACCGAGTGAGTGAGGTTACCGGAGGCCTTAACCCTTCCCTTCCCCCCCCTCTCTCACTCTTCCACTACTCCCACCTTAAAGGCCGGCAACTCACATGTGACTCTTGAGTTACAGTAGTCATTTACAATCAGGTGACCGGTCTGTTCGTATACCCCGATAAAAAAAAAGTATTTCAATCTGCTGCTGCTACCTTATTTCTAGTAACTGGCTACTTTGGAAGAAAATCTTCAACCAATAAAAAAAAATAAAAAGTAAGTAGTAAGGTGTTGCCACTTCATGCAAAAGAATTAAAATATTACACTGTTCGCAGTACGCACATAACAATTTTATTACCGTGCCATACTTCTTTGCTTATGCTTAAACAGATATTAGACGGAATAACTTCAATTTTCCTTATTTTAAAGTGGTATTTTCTGTCAATCATTTCATAATTTGTGTGACATTATCTGTATACATCCTTACTTTGATTAATAAACTTCACCAACAACAAATGTCATCGTACTCTATTGTGAATGAGAATAAGGAATTATCTAAAATACGTAGCCGGTATAGCCCACAGGCATCATTTAACAAGTTCCTATGAAGTTATACGAGCGTTCAACGGAGCTAAAGTTTTAATCGTTCGTAAGGCGAAGTGCTTCAGACAACCAAGCATGTCTAACATTCTGTTCAAAATACGAGTATTATATTTCGCTCGACTTTTCCTTTCTGTTTTCCATCACCAGGTAAATTGAATCTAGTTTATTGGATCAAAAGCTACGCCGATACAAGCAACATTTTAATTCTTAAGTAAGACAAACCAGCGACAAAATAGTACTCCCGGTAGCTATCAGGTACTGGATGTACTCGTAGTTCATTCGGATGTTATGATGACGCTACGATACTAGAAATTACATATAACAGTAAGTAGTTAACCAAATCCAATCTCAACACAAAGATCACAGCATGGTTTATATCTTGTTATGGTTGAGGGCATAATTTTCAAAACCTCTGTACCGGTGACCGTACTTTGCCATTCAGGATGATGATGTTTGAGGTTTTTTTTTAATTTTTAGGGTTAAAATTTTTGGTGGTCATTCTAATAATTTACAATTATTTAATTGATTATTCTTTGCATTGTGTCAAATCATCATTTTATATTGCATAACATGATGGCTGCGATTGGTACATCTAAACTACATTAATGCTGTTAAAACGTGCTCAAAAAGGCATTTTGAAGACTCTTGTCGCCCTTTTATTTTGTGGACTAGTGAGCATGCAAATACCAGAATATCTTTCTATATTTAGAAATATTAAAAATATCTTCGAGTACCTATTTCAATATTTTTTTTATAAATCTAACTTAACAAACAAGCATGAGGCCCGCCTGAGTCTACGCGGTTTCCGGTACCTATAAAACTTACCACACCTGCGGTATCGCACAGGCGATGCGAAGCCAATTCTCTCCCCCCTTTTGATGAATAACCCATCCAGTGAGGTGTCGCATATCATCACCTGGGGTAATTGCCTCATCGCATGTCAGCCTTAGTTAATGATAGGAGTATGTTAATCTTCCTACGCTAAGCAAGTTTTAAGTAGGTTTTAGGCAATGTAGGCGAGAGAATAGGTCACGGTATAAAATAGTGTATTGCATGATTGCAATAGTTGTTAATTATTAAGTTTAGTATTTTAGCAGGCAACGGTAACCGTATACCGTCATTTCGGTCTATTTGTATGTTTGAAGTCTTAATAGTAAAATAAAGTGCAACAAAAAATACATTCACTACTTTTTTTTTGCCGCAAATGTTATCTGTTTTCGCAGAGATAATTGTATCGATAATAATCCATTGTCAGCCATTTAGCTCATTTTAATTACACGGTTTCATGCATGGACCTCGTAATAATGATTGTGAGTGTAACGTATTTACATATTAATTTCCGTACAATCTACAGACGAGAATTTCGATTTTGTGGAACAATCCATAAAATACTTTTTTTTCTGATTTGAACTTTTTCCATTGAATGATAATAAGAATGTTCGTTCATTTGTCTTTGTGAAACTTTGTTTATTTTTAACCAAAAATTGCTTTTATGTCTACGCCCGAGCAATGTATAAAAAAATTTGTAAGCTTATCAGGCACCCACAGGACAAGCTTGAATAGTATGGGGCCTTTAGAAATGCACAAGTAATAACTTCGCAATAATTTTTTTTTTTTTTTTACTATATAGATACTTCTTCTCCAGTCATCCACTCATGACTTCCTCAGTCATGATGCACGAACATCATTACGTTATCACCTGGAGTTGATAATTTGCTTCTGTCCATCGTCCATCTCTGATGATCTTGTGGAGCTTGGTGGCAGACGAGTTCTTTATCTGGTCTGTCCATCGGGTGGGTGATCGGGTTTGTTTAATGAGTTTTTCCAGATTCTCATCGCTTTTCCGTACAACATGTCCGAAGTATCATTATTAAAAAAAATATTATTGAAAAAAATACAATAACATGACATTTATTTAGTAAATTTTGACGAGTTACCATAGATATCTAAATACGTTTAAAAGCAATAACCGTAATAAAAAACGTTAGACACTATACCATTACTCCTAACTTTACCTCTAAAGCCGTACTGAATAAGGTATAAAATTCTGGATATATTTTCGCTTAAAATACCGAAGCGCTCTTTTTCATTAACTCTATCAAATAACCCTTTTTTAATTTGCCATTTGCTAATATTTATCCTTTAAGCATAATGACAGGGACCAACCCATCTATTGGGGCGGCTATAGGCGGTCCCTTGCCCATTGAACGGGTTAAATGCTTACTTTAGAATGGCACTTTTATTTTACGTCCACCGTTTAACTCCAATCTGAGCCGCTTAAGGTTATTTGTTAATGTACAATCTTTCTTTTCGCAGTTTAGTGGTGTTCAACACGACTCAGGAATATAAATATGATTTTGGCAATATAGGTAATGGTTTAAGCGAAGCTTTGTTACACTCAGTTTCTAAGATCAACTGTAAACAAAATTTAAACTAGAAATCCATCTGGGCCCTTTCAACTTCTTTATTTATTTCATATAACTTTGTATTTAAGTAGCTAGAATTACCCTAAAGGATTATTCTTAAAATAACTTGTTAACTAATAGCTTTTTTAGTTTAAAAAACTCTTTGTAATTGCGTACTATAGCCGTTACTCTTGCAGTGATTTAAATAAGTTTCCCATTATCAGATACAGCCTGTACATTTTGACATTAAAGTTATGTTATTTTATTAAGGTATTGCACCCTTTTTTTAACAATTGTAAACAACCAAAAAATTCACTAAAATTTTATTCAATTTAAAAGTGGGATAAAATGCATTTTTAATTTCCACTCGTAAATTTATGAAAACGCTAGACGCCATTATGCTCATTCGTCATTACGTCATATTGGCAGTAAAAGCGTTAATTATTGTAATTTTGCCAAATTTAAAAAGAGTTACTATCCTTTTTGATTGGTGAAGGAGATAGATCAATACATCCTACAACGATGTTTTAACATTCCGTAACTTGGCAAAACAAAAATCGGGATTTATGGCTATAAAATATCTATCATAAAAGACCTTTTTCTGGGTAGACTAACTATAAAATTTAATTTCTATATGTATGAACTAATATTTTCCGATTGCCGATTGAAACTATCTTACTATTATATTTCTTGATCACTACATTTAGAAACTAAAAAACCCTACTATCTTTTAAAAAAAGTATTACCGACTTCAATAGATCTTCATACCAGCAGAATTAATATGGCGTCTCACAAGGGAGTATACTCGCACCACTCTTATTTCTGTTATACATCAACGATTTTCCAGAATTTATAAACTGAAACTGCATCCTATTTGCTGACAAAAAAATTAGAGTCAGAAGTTAATATTACTATCGAACAATCTATTATACATTGGCTAGAACAAAATAGTCTACAAATAAATATTCATAAAACTAATTAAATCCAATTTCAAACATACAAAACTGGAAATACACTACAAAAATCACACCATAAATAATATTGACGAAACTGTATCTTTAGGTATAACTGTTGATAAACATTGTAAGTTACATGTTAAGAAATTAATTGAAAAAATCGCCCGATTTGTATTTGTTTTAAAGAGACTAAGAGACCATAAATATGCAAACTGCTATCATTACATACCATGCAAATGTGTCCTCCGTACTCCGTTACGGTATTATTGTATGGGGTAATTCGGTGGAAGTTGACAAATTGTTTATAATGCAAAAGAAATGCATGAAGATAATAAAAGGGTCTGATTGTATGGATAGTTGTAAGTAAATTTTTAGGCAATTGGAAATCTTACTATGACCACCACATATACCATGTCTATATATTTCTAAAACATGCATATTAATAAAAAAAACAACCGTATCTATTTGAAACATTAGGAGATAACGAGAATAGTCGATCGAGACACAAAAAGAGACTCAAACTATCTTAAATTAAATTGAAACCATTTAAGAGAAACGCATATTGCAGTGCTATAAAATTATATGATCATCTTCTAGATGATCTCAAAAACTTACCACTTGCACTATTTCGCGAAAAAAATATTCAAAATACTGCACAACAAAATCTCTTATCACATCAATGAATACTTAGAGGATAAAATAATAATTTAAACTCATAATTCTAATGATATTCACCTCCTACATTATTACCAATACAAATTATATTTTAACTTTTATATCCCATACCAGCAGCGCCCCGCGGTTTCACACGCGTAAGTCCCAATCCCAAAGGGAATATTGGGATAAAAAGTAGCCTAAATGTTAATCCAGGTCTCGAGCTACCTACACATGAAGTTTCATATCAATCGATTTAGTAATTTTGGCATGAAAGAGTAACAAACATCCATACATACATACATCCATACATCTGTACATCCTCACAAACTTTCACGTTTATGATATTAGTAGGATCTTAGTATTCTACTCCGTACAGACGAGTGACATAAATAAATCCAGTAGAAGCAACGTTAAAAATAAAGTAAAATCTAAAGATCAGGAACTTCAGTGATTTTCGTAATCTGTGTATCTTGTAGCTGAGTGCGATACAGCATACAAGGTTTTATTAGCATGTAAATTTGTTCATCAATTAAGTGGCTATACGCTCCGTGTTCGGCGTACATTTCATACAAATTTGCATAATGAAATTGGCCTCGTATGCACCAACCTTGTTATGCCACAGAGTATTTAGTTTGATTGTCGGTTCTTTTTTATGGCACGGTTCTTTTAAAAATTTACGACACGTTTTACTTAGGATTTGTGGTAATTAAGCAACAAACCTTCTGCACGCGACTTAGAAATATTTAATTTATACAAGCATGTCGAATAGCACACATACTTGGTTTCAAGAGCTCCAATTCTCAACAAATTTTGTATGTAATTGAAACTATAATTGATTATATCACTGTGTATAAGAATACCGATACCGACCATACGTTGGACATGACGTTCTTCCTGCGTATCTATTCAGTACTAGCTGTGCCCGCGACTTCCTTCGCGTTTATGTTGGAAAACAGCAATATGTCGTTTATACTCGTAATATGGGTTGCACCTCTTCCTGAAAGGTCCCTCTTCCAGGCAGGATTTTTATACTGTATTGACAGTGAGACAACCTGGAGTGTACAAAATAGATTGTTTTGATCGGTGAGCCAAGTCCAGACATACCCTTCACGGGAGACTCTAATGCGGGTAAAGAATATAAAACCCGTCACATCCACCCGCGGCCATTCTTAGGTGCACGTGAACGCGAGTTCCACCTGGGAGTTTTGCTACCGGGGCCACTCCGCAACCTCCTTGCGCGAGATGTTTTCATCGCAGAAGATCGCGATAAAACAAATATGACAGCCTTTTTACCAATTAGTAGACTCTCGCAGTAGTCAGTTAGTCAGTGGCGCTTTCTAGAAACTTTGGGCCCCCTGAGTAAACTTAACAGATTACTCCTAGCCAGTACTGCGGTGTTTAAACACCTTAGCATTGGCTTAGTGTGAAATCGTTTATTACATCTTGACCAAGCAAGTCATGGTGTAACAAACGATTTTACAGTAATGTAACCGAAAGGAAAATAATTTCAGTATATGTAGATGTAATTTTATTGGAGATAGTGTGTGGGATCTGTTTGTACCAGTATCTTTTGTGAAGAGAGAAATAAATAAACTTTATTATTATTATTCTCTTTATTAACATCTATAAAACATATAAATTACATTTTTAAATACATTATTTTAAAAAAAAAATTAAAAATATAAAAAATAGTGTCCCACCGGTATCGAGTACAGGGGCCAAGCTACCGGTGGTTAGGGTTCCAGAGATAGAAACCTCCTCACAATACGTGCCGTGTCAAGAAGGACTGCCTTCTGCATCAGGCCATCCCACATGTCGACCACCTCATGGGCCAAATCCAAATACTTCATTTGTTTTTCTTTTTCAGCTCTTAAGAGATTGTCGTCATGGGGAATGGTGATGTCAATAATCATTGCTCGGCGCTCTAATCGGTCTATCACCACAATATCAGGCTTATTGGCAACAATAGTCCTGTCAGTGATGATAGATCGATCCCAGTACAATGTTGCACGACCATTTTCGAGAACTGGGTCGGGCGCATACCTGTAGTATGGTAACTCGACAGTCACAAGGTTATATTTAAGAGCTAGTTGCTGATGGACTATCCTGGCCACTTGGTTATGTCTGTGCAAGTACTCGCCGTTGGCAAGACGAGAACAACCGGAAATTATATGCCTGAGGCTTTCTCCGGGACGATGACATGCCCGACAAATGTCAATCGTGCCGTCCTTCAGGATATGTTTCCGATAGTTGTTCGTCATAACAACTTCATCAGTAATTGCACAAATAAAACCTTCAGTTTCTCCAAAAAGGTCACCGAAACGTAGCCAGGACACAGATGATAATAGATCTACTTCGGGCCCATTTAAGGCCCGATAAAAACGTCCATGCAGCTCTTTGCTCTTCCATACTTCCCTGCGATCTGTAATATTGAGTACTGCAGGTTTGCGCCAGTTCTCTCTACCTAAAGCAAGCGGGGTGAATCCGTTGTCACCTGCCACAACATCCCGATGCACCTCCACGTTAACAGAGAGGAAGGAATCTCTGAGATTGGATACCTCGCGGTTATGTAGTGTCTTGGCATTTAAAAAACCACGACCCCCACATTTCCGCGGGATATACAATCTCATTACCGATGAACGTGGATGGTGCATTCGGTACGCGGTTAGCAATATACGGACTCTTCTATCCAGGGCATCAAGTTCCGTCTGAGTCCATCTAAGTATGCCAAAGGAGTAGGTCAGGACTGGTATGACCCAATCATTATAGGCCCGCACCTTATTACCGCCTGACAAAAGACTTTTCAATACTTTTTTCAGGCGGCCAAAGAAGCGCTCCTGTAACGATTGCTTCATAGACAATTCACTTACTCCTAACGACTGTGACATACCTAGATACTTGTAAGTTTCGTTCGCGGAAAGACGTCTAAGGTGTGTGAAATCTGAGAGTTCCATGCCTTCAGATTCCACAATCTTGCCTCTGTTTACATGCATGACTGCACATTTATCCACACCAAATTCCATTCTGATACATTTACTAAAGTTTTCAGTTACCTCTAGTAATTTAATCAATTGGAATTTGTTGCAGGCAATTATTATTATTATTATCTTCTTGTTCTATAACCGTGTTTATAAATGTATGTGTATTCCTTAGAACCCCAGGAAACAAATTTGTGAATTCATTGCTGGCGCTTGGTGCGAGTGGGCAAAATAGCTCACTGGTATAGCCAAAAATCGGCTACCAATTACTCTGGGATCGCTAAAACAACGAAAAAAAACTCCTGCTGTTTCCAAAATCACCACAGAAAAGCACATTAATACGGGGGAATGGTCGGCCATATTGCCCTATGTGCCATTGTGCACTGGGTTTTTGACTCGCATGACGGTGTCTGGTACTCTCAGTCAGTTAAACTTGCTTCACGTTCTTCTACACTTTTTTAAGAGCGATACTTAGGTTTGACTTCCTTTCCGTAAGTCTCGAACTCAGGTGACAGTGCGTGACGTTCACGGTCAGCAGATAACCGCGCTCTGTGTTCCCCTATGCTATCCTTTGATTGAAAATCTGCCATAACGGAATGAATATATTATTTTATAACCGCATACAAATAATTTTATAATCGCATAGAGAAAACATAGTTACGTCAATTGAATAAAATAAATCCACGTTAATTTTTTTGCGGAGAATATTAACACCGTTATTTAAAAAATCCGAAAAGCCATAGCTATAAAGCACAATTACACAATTACACAATTTCTAGGTGTGTGCACTTTCAGAAGATTTTAAATTTCATACTTTTTTCCGTTTATTTTGTAAAAATATTAATTTAATTTATTTATTATTATTATTTGGGTCTTTTTTTCCAAAATAAAGGAATATTTAAAAGCAATCACGTGTATTCGTTACTTTTACTTGGGCTATTATTACTTTAGTACATTATTACTTGGGCCAATAACGGAATGTATCGACATCTATTGGTCTAAAGTAACAAACATATGATTACAATGCACTCAGAATTGTAATGATATGTTTTCTGGAACTGGATGTGGATAGAGTGAACTGCGCACAGTATTTTTACAAAAAAGGTTTCCACTTTTGTTTTGTACTTTTTAAGTGTTGCGAGCACAACCGGACAGACGAACAGTCACAAATTCTAAAATTGGTAGAAATGGGTTTAGTATGTTGTCCTATATTTCACTCTCACATTTTTTTGGAAATATAATATAATAGGTATACGTTGATTGTATTTGACTGCACGGATGGCGCAATGAAATAATAATAGTAGATCGGATCATGGACAATGTATAGTTGTGACTACACCTACAAGTATACGGTAACCGAATGATACGTGCGAACGCAATAGAGGACGAGCATCGACTGACTGATTGATTCAATCACGTGCAGCGTCAGCGTGGTCAACGTCATATCGACCAATAAAGTGTGCTCACACGTGTAACTACAAAACATATATATTTAGTAATATGTATGTATGTTTATCAGCAGTCTGGTTACCATAGTACAGGCGTGTTTGTATACCTACTCTTCGGTACAGGCTCTGCCTAGTTTGTGATCAGACGGCCGTGTGAGGTGTCTCAAGTTATTATTATTATTTTATAAAGTACAATGACTAACTTAACATAGTTGTTAGTAGGCATTAATTGTACAGAAAAATTACATGCATGGCTCAGCACCATCACATTTTTTATACCTCGAAGATGTCACCGATACTTCACTGACAATACACAGATTTATATCGTATCCTGTTGTATCGTATCACGTTGTATCGCATCGTATCATAACATAACATAACATTTATATCATATTCTTCAACAGAAACCACATTCAGAGATTGAGAAACTTAGTCTCATAACTAAGGACAATCTTAACCCAAGATTAAACAGATTCACACCAGAAGCTGAAGATTGGACGGAGTCAGTTGATTCAGCTACGAATTGTCAAGCGCCGTTATAAATGAAGTGCAAATTGTTTCGAAACAACTTTACATCTTGTGATCGATACGAGCCAGTCGGTGTTCCTATGTAGCTCTTGATTATACCCCTTCAAATAAATGGACTGGAAATGAAAATTTAAGTGTAAGAGTAAAACTTTGTACCGGTTTTGCAATATTGAAGTTAATGGTTTGAATCGTTGATTTCTTAATACTTAATAATTCAGAAATGTGTTTTACACAACGCCTTTAATACAGTCCGCTATTTTTCTTGCTTTTCTTTTAAATTCATTTGTGGATATTATACATATATCGCCAATTCCTGTATCTTTAGGTGTTTTAATAGATAAAAAATGTCTAATAGATGTTAAGTTTGATGTGGTAGTTTATTTAAAGCATTTATCGTAGCGCTGTAGCGCTTAGCGTAGCATAGGCGCTTCTTTGAACCCGTTATTCGTATGGACTTGCATATAATTGGAAATTTTCCATAAATTAGCTATTTTTATACACATGCCTGTTATTTGAACTACACACCACCGCAATGCATACACTATAATAATAAATAAAAATAAAGCCCCACCAAAAAAAAGTTTTTTTTGCGTTTTCATCATAAACTTAGTATTACGATAGTATACTAAGTTTATGGTTTTCGTCATACAATGGTACGGAACCCTTCTTGTCAACGTGAGGGTGAGGCTATGGCTGCCTGTTACCCTAGCAGAAGCAGGCCTGAGATGGTGGCGCGACACAATCCGCCGTAAGGAGGCGAGGCTCCCTGTATGCATTGGTGTGGCTGCCTAATATTTAAGAGGCGGCCAAGGTATGCTGAGGTTCTCGGGGACTTCCTTCCTAAGATATACTCGAGTCCCTTGCAATAGACCCATTTGGGTCGGAACACCGTGTGATTTTAGTCAGTTCGATTCCGACATACCCCTTCACCGCTAGCAACTCTTTGTCTGCGAGTTCATCTCGCACTTGGCTGGTTTTATGTCAGTTTTTTGAGTAGTTGACGTACTTCCAAGTTATTAAGAATCAAATTTGATATGAGCTTTGCTAGTTGGTTCCCGGATTTAACATATTACATGTCTGACTAAATAAATGAACTATTAAAACGTAAAACAAATATTGCTACCGTTTCAAACAAAATATTGTACCTTGTTTCACATACGAGTATAACTCCTGCCATAAAGTTTGCTCATAAGGATAACTTATAATATTGCATTAATTGTGGTAGACATTAATTATACGAAGCTCTGCTTTTATGATTTACATTCAAAACTGGGAACAAAGTAAACTTTCTAATTTAAAATTAATTGCTAAAACATATAAAATGTAAAACGTAGTAAGGAGCCATGTAGTCTATATATCATTTAGAAATTATTCCCACAATGAAGGTATACATTTACAACATCCTATCGAAGATCAAATCTTAGTTAAAATTATAATGCCTTACACACTCTCCTTTACACTAGACACCACTATAAACACGGTGTTTGTGAATCGGCAACTGTAAATTGGTAGTTGACAAAGGTTTCTATAAATTGCCATGTTTTTTCACTCCTCTATCTATTGACTTTTACAACTTTTAACTTGTAACCTTCATTAATAAATATAATCACATAACCTCCTGCTGACGTGTCTTTCTTTGACTGTCTTTCGATGTCAGCTGCAGCAATGTTGCAAATTAGTAATCAGAGCACTGGCTCTGACTTCTGTTTTATGAGATTAGTTATTTTCTAAATAAAAAATGGACAAGTGCCACTTGCGCACCGAGAGTTCCGTAAGCAAAATAAACTTGTATGTTGATTGAACGTCCATCTCGGGAATCAATTCTCTTTGTTACTAGTAATTAATGATGTAATAATTTCTGTGTGAGAGAAGAAATAAAATTATTATTATTATTAAAAAAAGATTATTGCCCGTCTTTTCTGAAAAGCAAACATGAATTTGCAGTTCTAAAAATACTCGTCCATACATCGGTATAAGACAAAATCAACTTTCCAACCGCAAAAAACAAATTAACCAACCATTACCAAATTTCATTATTCTAGGTCAATGGGAAGTACCCTATAGGTTTTGATTTGCCTGCGAATTGTTTAAATTTGATCAAATCTACGGCCGTATCTTTTGATTGTGTTGACATAGAAGCTTGATTTTTCAAGCTTCTAGGAACCGCAGATTCCTTAAGTATTTGTTATTAATTAACTTAATGCGTCCACGGGATTCTGAGAAAAAGGGTATTGACAGACAGACAGACAGAGAGACGGAAAACAAAGTGGTCCTATTTTCCTTTTGAGGAACGGAACCCTAAAAAAATAGTTAATCCCGGTTATACTTATAAGATCTGCTGATATGAGCCTTAGTTATCACATAAGTAATAAAAATAATAAGAGGCAGTCATGGGACTGCCGACAGAAGTGCAAACTTAAACGATACGACGAACTTAAAACGTCACATTAACAGGTTGGTAAATAAATAAAGAGACACAACTCAATATTTAGATTAGCGCCCTTTAGTGGATCTATATATTATTAGCGTCTCTCTCTCTCTGATTGACTGACTGACTGACTGACACTCACTCCTCACTCACTCTCCCCACTCTCCCCACTCTCCGCACTCGCCCCACTCGCCCCACTCTCCCCACTCTCTCCACTCTCTCCACTCTCTCTACTATCCCCACTCTCCCTCCCTCCCTTCCACTCTCCATGTCTCTCTGACGCTGTACATGTAAATATAAGAAAATCACCTCCGTCTGAAGAATTTTCGATCTCGTTATAATTTTTTTATTTAAATAAATTACACTCTCCATTCATTTTCGATCAGGGTCCACGTGACCATATTACACTTGTTAAATATATTACACTCGGACACATTTTCCATGCATTTTCGATCAGGGTCCACATGACCCTGACCCTGACCTGACCTGACCCTGAATTCTGACTCGAGTTTAAAATTTTTTACCCATCTCAAAAAGTGCCCAACGCCGATAAAGAAGTTTTCACTTCAAAAAATCAAAACACTTCATCAGTCGAGCAATGTTGGAGTCTATCAACGTCAGACATAAAGACTAAGTATAATAGATAACCTAACTAGCTTATCTTCACTCATAAAACTAAATGTCAGACTTCAAACAATCTAAATAGCTACTAAGAAGTACAGAAACTCTACGTATTACAGGCAACTCACTTATATACTTTCACTTTATTATTTGTTTAGATTATAGAATATAATAAAAGTGTATTACGTAAATACAACTGCTGTATCTTTTATACAGTACATGAAATATATACCTATGTATACTAATACATATATGCATTTTTCTATCATGTTTTTGTCATGAAAACCCTCACGGGTACCACCAAATCCTGAATCAGCGTAGTGGCTTAGTTAGTGGCGTCACTGGTGTTTGGTTTGTATTATAACCTTAGTAAACATAATTAGAATACGCTCCGTCTTTATTTAGCGAAGTGTGCGGAACTTGTCATTGCCATACTATTTCGAATTTACCTAGCTGGATATGTGTATAAATTTATATATATAATATACAGTATGATTCAGCTAAAGCGTAGCATATTTTGTATTTATTTGACTACATAAAGAAATAAACAGTAAACCGCGCGATACTTTTGAACCGTTGCGCATTGTACCTAAACTCTTTTTTGTAAGTTGTCAATACAGTAAATCTACATACTTTGATCGAACGATAACTTAGGACTCTATTTTGTATGAAATCCCATAGAAAATAAGAACCATGACATATTTATACATTTACAATTTTCATAATATAAATGTTAATAAGATAACAAATCTTAGCTAATACTTTTCGCAATTTAAAACAAAAACGACCCTGATAAGGAAAGGCGTTTATTAAAACGTAATAAGTTAAAATGAAGGGGTTCCTGCCAGAGTAATATGGCGGGATAGCAGCTGGACGCGGTCCCTCGGACGGGGCCCTCAAATGCCGACACTTTAATATCCACAATTTTATGAAAATGAAAGAATAGGCGTATTATCGATGACCTATATAAATTGGGTTACTTCACTTTTAAGATTACTTAACGTACCATATATGCAACAATTACTTTGCGTGCAAAGACCCATATTGAAAACCTTTCCGTTTTGAAAGTCAGAATTTAACTTGTGTTTTGAATGAACTTTATGTAATGTTAAGTACTTATTCAAAGAAAGACTTTAATAAATTGAATTGTTAGTTAGGAAGGACAATTTGATTAAAGAGGCCAAATTATGAGTGTGGCCTAAATTTACAGTGTACAGGTCTGTACACTGTAAATATACCCCCACGACGAGTCAAACTACTTCATAAAATACAAATTACTCATAAACTACTTCATGTTATGAAGTTGTCCCACTGAATAGCATAATATATCCCTGCAACTTACCCATATCAACATAGCCTGGTAGACAATGACATTCACAGCAATTAACAACACGATGGGAACTTTCTAATCGTAGTTACTTACGTAATTCGAGATAATTCAAATAGTTTCATTCCAAAACGGTTCCACCATCCTTTTGGATCCAACAACGACTGAGCAAAGTACTTCAAATGTTAGTAAAGCTGTAGTAAAGAGACAACACCTTTAAAAAATTAAATATTTAACATATATTAAGTATACCATTTCATCTTTAGAATATATAACAAAACCAGCTTTTCATGTTTTATTCATATTTCGTACGAGTCTCACAAGAGTTTTAAAAGATTATAATTTAAAAAAGACTCCTTGCTCAAAATATCCTGCTCCTAAAAGTAATCTTAAATGAATGATTATATTTTTATCATCTCATACTTACCAAGCCATGATGAAAACAAAGATGATCTCTGGTGGATGAACAAAAAAAGCCCTATTTCCTAACAAACAACACCTTGTGCCATAACCCCACTTCACACCCCATTTTCCTTTTTGAATGTTCAGAAACTTGCTCTTTCGGATGGTTCCACGATGAACATTATCATTTCCTGTAATTAACTTTTAAAGTAGAAGAAAAAAAACATATTAATTGTTCTTAACACACCTGCTTTACGCTTACTTTGATTAGCAAGTAAAGTTGTTTGAAAATGGTTTTAAAATAATTTTAAAAACAAATAGCATGAAATGGCTCACTCATATTCTCTCATATTATTATGAATATTCCGCTCCTTTCTCATATGAATATATGCCATTTAAGAGATGCTTCAATTTGAATACGCTTGAAATTTCGTTGAATGTAATGAATAAATTTATGGCAAAAAATATTATGATAGTAGTTTTTAGTAAAAGTAAAGTAGATAAATTTTTGCCATATAATTTTAACTTAATTAAAGCGTTTAGACCAACATCATTAATCTGTTCAATTTAAACCACAGCCAAGGTGAGATCGTATCATGAAGTATAAGAAAAGCTAATCTTGAAATAGTAGACTTGTCTTACAAAAAAATTGAATTCCGAAAAAAGTAAAATTTGGCAACAAAAACCATATCCCCACGCGGACTTTTGGACAAAATGTAAAAAACCGATGACTTACTTCTATTAGGTACTTACCTTAAAATTACAAAATAATTTAAAAACTTAAATTCATATAGCCTAAACGTATATACTTGCTCCATTTCACAAAAGTACTTATAATATTCTTACCGAGAATCAATTAATTTCAAATTTCATTAACGCTCTGGGAGCAACTGAACTTTATCAGTGTTGTTCAATATTTTGATTCAAATTTGAGATCGTTGACGCAACACTTGCCTCGATCACTTTGATCGAAGTAATTCTCATTAACTTCCCAAAACAACGCTCGGAATGTTTATTGGAGAATAAATTTTAAGCCCAGCCCTTGTTTATTTGATTCCAATTTTGGCGTTCCAATTTTCTTCACGATGATAATACGATATCTTTGCTGATTCTCAAATATTACAATATATGTGCGTGGCATACTCCTTCAGTATATTCGAACAGAAGGCTTAAGATGGAATGTAATATCAGAGATAGCGACGTTTTCGCGAACATAATACCTACAATTTGAAATCACAAAATGCCTCTGCGAGCGTTTCGCAAAATA
Organism: Euplagia quadripunctaria; assembly: GCA_963859945.1. Classification (NCBI taxonomy): domain Eukaryota; kingdom Metazoa; phylum Arthropoda; class Insecta; order Lepidoptera; family Erebidae; genus Euplagia; species Euplagia quadripunctaria. The sequence continues at coordinate 5,860,961 of OY982571.1, read as the reverse complement.
TTCTTCACCGCTGTAGAAAAATATAACGGATTTTTATTATCTCTTTGCGTATTTCGTAATCGCAGCCAAAAGGCACTTAGCTGATGTTCGTTTCCTCTTGAACTTCTTATTATCTAAATGCTTACAGTATGTATACATTCGACGTCATTATTTGAAAATTTAGCGAGTAGGGAATACTGCTAATGTATATTCAAAGGTCGTTTACTTTTTGCTTCGGATAATGTTCGACTCTAGCTTACTGTAACTTTTTTTGCTTGTTCAGAGTATGTTAAAAACCGGATTTTCATAGAGATTATTATCTAAACTGTCGGAACCGGTTATCACACCTACATGCATACACACCTTCATACATTTTAATAACGTTTTAAGTATAAAGTGATACGTATAATTTTAACAAGTGACCTATTTGGTGTTTAAAAATCAAATCAAATTTAAATTATGTATTAGAACCTTTCTTAAGAAAAGTGATATACCTATACTCAATAACCGAAAACAGAACCAACAGAAACTTCATTATAAATTAATAGCTACCTACGTACACATCACAGCCCACACAAATATACCTAATTCATCCGTGAGACTCGGTGTGCAATTTCAATAATTAATGAGTTTTAAAGTTTTAATATTCCTTTAAACATTAATTATTACTAATAAGTCTAGATAATTATCTACTCCATTTAGCCACCATTAGCCATTTCTTCTTTATCTTGTCTATCTAGTTTTATTTGTAGACTTTAATTGCAATATAATTGTGACCTTATTAAAGCTGGATCAATATAGTCTCTAAAAAAACAACATTTTGGTTTAGAGTACGTACTCAAAAGTTACACAAAATCGACGTTGAATACCTACAATTTATTCCTCATAACGAGGTCTTCATTCATTCCTGCGGGTTTATTTTATCATGTTCACCATATTTTATACAAACCCATTTTAATGAGGTTTCCGCAGCATAACTTCGTTTTTAATTACAGCTATCTGAAAGACTTTAAAAATAAAATAACCGTAAAATTGCGAAGCCGCCTATCAAAAGTCAACGGGTTTTTAATCTTAAAAATATTTTCCTTGACTGTTTTATATTTTATTTTATTGCAATATTACTATATTGTTGCTCGGTATTCAAAGCCTTGATATAAAAACTTATACAAAATGTTAAATTGCTTTCTTCGCAGCATTTTTGCATTAAACCATTTCTTCCATACTTCAAAAAGGAAAAAAGGGACCTTTACTCTCAGTGAACAAATTGTAAAGACTATTTTTCTTAGAATAGGCTTTATATCGAGCGTGGTCCGCTATACACATATGGACATACATGGAGCCAGTATTAGTTCAAAAACTTTTCTCTTGATAAGTGTGGAAATTCTAGGAGTAACGTGAATATTGTTACAACTTGTTACAAATAGTGTGCCATTATTACATTTTATTTTGCAATTTTTAACAGTAAAAATGATATTTTTGTTTTACAATTCATTAACTTGTACCTTATGTAAAATTTAAATACGAGAAATGCGAGAAAATAGGCTGAAAAACAATTTTCAAAGTATTCATATTTTATTGATTAAAAAATTAAACCCATGGTTTCAAGCAAAAGCATAGGGAAATTATCATTTCTTAGGACTTTTCGGAGTGAATTCAACAAAAATCTGTCATACTTTCCGAATTACCCAAAACAGATCCCGACTGGGCTATGCAGGGTGTAAGTGATAGCGTACCGAATACTTACATGTGGATTCAGATCATCATTCCGAGTCGAAAGTCATTGGAATTTTCTTTCGAAAAACTCATAATTTTTTTTAACCTTAGATTGTTTTTGGTTAACAGTAATCACATTTTACCAAGAAATATACCACATACACTTTACCAAATCAGTTGTCTTGACGGCGCGGCCCCGAACGTTTAAGGTCTTCCATTTATACCGCACAAAATATTGCCTACGTTTGTAACGTTTACATTGCGTAGCGCAAAATCAAACTAATGTCTAAATCCTTAATCTCGCATTTTTGCGATGAATTGCGATATGTTTCCACAGAAAGAGGATTTTGTAAGATTTTCAAGACGCCGCGCGCCGTGTTTTACTTACACAATACTTCTTACATTTTAACTTAAATACAGATCATTAATTAAACTTATTTATTTATTCACTTATATATTGTTTTTAGGAAAAACGGGATCATTCTTAATAATGAATATCGAAAGTATTTTCTAGAGAACGTAATGTACATCACCATAAAATGCTATCACACGTGTTATTCAATCGATCCAGTGTGTCCTTCAACTTTTGCAAACTGTAGTTGAATATACATATGTAGATACAATAAGCGAGCAGTGTTCGTTTTATTCGTTCACTACAGCTTTTAATTGGTTCAGTTTGCACATCGATATTAAACAATAATACATGCGAGCGAAGTTTGAACTCGTTATTTCCAGTTTCAGCTGTCTATACAGACTGTTTAAAATGGATCGTAATTTTTTTATTACTTTTTTACTTGAGAGGTGCTTCACAATTAAATTAACGAGATCGAAAAGATAACAATTCATTCGTTGTTATACTTATATTATATTTACTAACTTTTAAACTTTCGCGTTCCATGATATAATCATTACATTAATATGTGAAGAGAATTCTTTGTACCCCTTTTTAAGAAAATTTCGCGAACTTAGTAACGTGAATTTTGGAATATTTACAGTTTACTAGAGATCGCGTGGTGGTCGAATTTCGACCATGGTTAATTTAATTGGCCAATATTACTTGACCTGTCATTGTATAGACTTTTGTACCATGACAGGTCAAAATATATACTGGACACTCATAGCTGTATGTACCCGTTTTTGCATTTTTTTTTACTTTGTAGCAAATATTGTTCAAAAATTTTAGCATTCGTCACTTCTTCTCTGTATAAACTATAAGTGTGCGAAATTTCATACTCCTCCGTCCGCCCAATTTTCGTAAAAAGGGATCCAAAGTTTTCGCTTCACGTATTAATATTTAGATATTTTGAAGAAGTGCAGAAAGCTAAATTTTTTAAATAATATGTCTTACAACTTTAAAAATTACCTGAAAACGGCTAAATGAAATTACGCGCGTCCAGTATATGTGATTACCTGTCATGGTAAGTAAGTCTATATGATGACAGTTTAAGTTATACTGGCCAATGGAAAAACCATGGTCGAAATTCGACCACCACGTGATCTCTAGTTTATTATAATACGGGAATCATGATCACGAAATAGGTATTACATACCTCATACCTATACTATATTTACAGTGTTCCTATTTTGTAAGCAAACACCAAAACAAGAAAACCACGGCCGGTGCAACCTGATCGAAACGTCAGGTAACTTAGAGGTATCTAATACCAATGTCGTGATCGCCTTAATTCTGGCTACAGGCTATTACAGAAAGGTGTGGTCATATTTTAGGGTCGTATAGTTAGAAATTCGTGATTTTTAATACAGAAATCTTCTTTAAAACTGAAAATGTGATCGACAAAGCTAATATTTCGTATGAGAGAGAGCTGACATGAATGAAACTATAGGTATTTAATACCAAGGATGTTGATGGAATGTCCAGGTTTTTCTGAAATGTCTGCATAAAAAAAAACAAAATCATTGAAATCAATATGAAAATTTATAATGTGATATATAGAAATGTGCACCTGCACTAGGAAAACCATATTATAAAACAAAGTCCCCCGCCGTATCTGTCTGTCTGCTCGCGATAAACTAAAAAACTACTGAACGGATTTTCATGCGGTTTTCACCAATAGACAGAGTGATTCACGAGGAAGGTTTAAGTGTATAATTTGTTAAGGTTTTGTGCAAAATGTCTGAAATATAACGATGATTGTTGAAGATGTCGGAAAAAATCAATATAATGCTGCTCTGCGGCGGGTTTCTAGTTAAAAATAATTCAATTCAAAAAGTGAAATATACCTTAGGATCAAACTTAAATCTACATATATATTATTGGTATACTATTAAGTAGGTATACTTTACGAGGCTTAAAAGTACAGTCCTTTTTTAAAACTATCTTCTAATATTAAACTCTCCCACAAACACTCAACTAAGATCTTATAGCCCCTGTTCGACAAAGAATGCAGACAACTATGCCACTAGAGAAGAACTAGATTTTACTTTGCAACATATTTCAACAGTTTCACAATATAACATTGTACAAAGCGGCCTTGTTACGTGTACCGTTGATTGGAATTAAATTCCCGTTTTCATGCCGATACATAGTTGTATCCGATAATAAAATTTCCACTTGTTCTATTTCGTTACACTGTACTGTGAAATTCGATTCTACAGTCATGTATACAAGGTTGCTTATTATATATACTAACGTTGTTTTTTGGCGTTTTCACTACCCCACTTATACAATTAGAAGCCACAGTTTGCCCCAGATAGCAGGTGTCTATCAGCACTATTTACACTAATTAGGTTGTTACACATATTACTAGTAATTACTAGCAATTTTAAATAAGATTAAATTTGCGACAATGCTGGCCTTGTACATGAATCACCATGTATGTATAACCCGTGTTGAATATGATAAATGGATTAAAATGGTACTGACATATCAGAGAATTAATGACCGTGGCAGTAGTTTAATTAGGAAAATCAGGAAAATATTTTGTTTTATAAAACATTTCGTAAGTTAAAAGACATGTAGTTATACAGTACAGTGTATCTATTATTAAATATACAGTGTATTTGAAAATGGAATTCTTATTTAAATCTTTGACTGTTTGAATTTCGAGGTATTTTACCTCCTTTTCTCATAAAAGCAGGTCGAATGTGTAAATTTATTTTTTTATTTTATTTTGGAACTTTTCATTCAGTTATTGGCAAAATCCATCAAAACTAACTTAAAAAAAATTTAAAAGTTTCTATGGATTTTCTTAGTAACGAAATGACAAATTTGGGGTTGAAAGATTTCCAAATTAAAGTCCAATAGAATACAAACACGACCGGCCTCATGGTAGGTGTCTATCGGTGCCTACAAACACTCATACCACTAAAGTCTACCGATATATACCCTCTTCAAAAAGCTCTGGAGACCCTGTACCACACAAAAAAAAACTTCACAAAAAAAATGTATGCAGTGCTATTTAAGAGCACCTTTTTGTTGAGTGACAACTTTTTAGCCGGTCGGCTTCAAATTCGTACGGGAAATTCTATTATGCCATTCCTTACACAAAGGAAAAACCGGCAAGTACGTTTTATGTTCCTTTATACTCCATGTTTTTGAGGGACATTACGCGAAACGCTTGTCACTACCTCAAGCATTTAACGCAGTTCTATATACGTATACCTACTACTTAGAAACTTACGTACGTAGATTACTAACTTAAAAGATACATCAATTAAACTGGTTTCATTCATGACTTTGCAAAAAAACTGTCAGGGGTCTTCCATGTAAATATAGTTACATAGACGGATGGGTTATATTCAGAAATAGATATATTATTTTGTATACAAATCCAACTTTAGGTATTATTACTTTGAAGCAATCAGTATAATAATAGTAATAATAAACTTCCTCTCCGTTAACATGGATGTGCATCGGGATGTGGTGGCAGTTGACAACGGACTCACCCCACTTGCTCTAGGAAAAGAGAACTGGCGCAAACCTGCAGTACTTAATATTACTGATCGTAAGGAGATATGGAAGGGCAAAGAGCTGCATGGACGTTTTTATCGGGCCTTAAATGGGCCCGATGTCGATTTATTAGCATCTGTGTCTTGGCTACGGTTTGGTGATCTCTTCGGAGAAACTGAAGGGTTTGTCTGTGCAATTACAGATGAGGTTGTTATGACGAATAACTATCCAAAATATATCCTGAAGGACGGCACGATTGACATTTGTCAGGCATGTCATCGTCCCGGAGAAACCCTCAGGCATATAATTTCCGGTTATTCTCGTCATGCCAACGGTGAGTACTTGCATAGACATAACCAAGTGGCCAGGATAGTCCATCAGCAACTTGCTCTTAAATATAACCTTGTGACTGTCGAGTTACCGTACTACACGTATGTGCCCGACCCAGTTCTTGAAAATGGTCGTGCAACATTGTACTGGGATCGATCTATCATCACTGACAGGACTATTGTTGCCAATAAGCCTGATATAGTGGTGATAGACCGATTAGAGCGCCGAGCAATGATTGTTGACATCACCATTCCCCATGACGACAATCTGTTGAAGGCTGAAAAACAGAAAGAAATAAAATATTTGGACTTATCGCACGAGATTGTCGACATGTGGGATGTGGATTCAGCAATAATTGTGCCGATAGTCATTTCGGCCCATTGGTTAATTGCTAAGAGCCTCGACCAACACCTTCAGAGGTTCACGTTAGGCAGCTGGATCAAGAGCCTAATGCAGAAGACAGTCCTTCTCGACACGGCACGCATAGTGAGGAGGTTTCTGTCTCTGGAACCCTAACCACCGGTAGCTAGGTCCCTGTACCCGATAACGGTGGGACATTATTTTTTATATTTTTAAATATATATTTTTTTATAATAATGTATTTAAAAATGTAATTTATATGTATTTAAATGTTAATAAAGAGAATAATAATAATAACTTGACACATCTCACACACGGCCTCTGATCCCAAACTAGGCAGAGCCTGTACTATGGTAACCAGACTGCTGATAAACATACATATATATTTCTAAATACATACATTTTATATATAAATTACACCCAGACACAGAACAAATTATCGTGCTCATCCCACAATTATTTGTCCTGGGTGGGAATCGAACCCACGACCTCTGGCTTAGCAGTCAGGGTCACTAACCACTAGACCAACAGGCCAGTCATATTGTAGCATGCCGACCTCGTTGATGTTGCGGTCGGCTTGCGCTTGGTTTGTGAATGGATAGCTAGGTCGAATGTCGTTGTCATATTTTTTTAATTGTATAAAAAGTTGAATTTGATCTGCAGAAAGATGTAGACATCCGGTTCTTGAATGAGGAGAAAGTGAATTGATATCTAAAGTGTATTGTGATGTTATTTCGGTCCCAATATAAATATTATAACAGCCATCCAGCGTTTCACTTTATACAACACCACTTTCCTCAGAACAACAATGTGCTAACATTTAAACTTTCGCGTTCCCGGATAATTTGGTTATGGTAACGTAAATTAACGTTATCCCGTATTTAAAAGGTACTGTGACCACGGCCAGTGCAACCTGGTCGAAACGTCAGGCAAATCAAAGGTTTGTAATATCTTTTAAATGCATGATTGCATTAATACCTGTTAACATAATTAAAAGCCACTCGTAGGCATGTGGACACACGTAGATTTATTAAACCTGGTTGAAACGAGAAGTTTCTAAGAAGTAACTTCTCGTTTGTACCAGGTTTAATAAATCACAGTAATCTCTATATTAAAACTTTTAATGAATATATCTGTTTAGAAATTATAATTGAATGCTTTTTTTCTCAAAATGTTATCTTAAGTTTTCCCCCGCGACTTCACTTAATAGGTACCTGTATAATATAATCAAGAATACAACTGTATTTTGTAAAAGATTTAAGCTAATTTCTTCAGGTGTAAAGGCCCGAGTTACTAATAAACATCTTAACTCCTTTAGAAAAACTTAACTTTTAGGTTTTAATGTTTTTTTTTTTTTATTTTTCAATATTTTTTACGAATCTTATTTCATAAAAATCAAAGTTTGTTTTAAACGTTGCCAACGACGTACATTTTTTTTCTGGATGTAAGGTTCAAAAAAAAACTTTTTTTACGCGAACTGATTCACCACATTAGTATAGCATCTATTCAGTGAAATAACCTTAATACACACGTTGTCATATCTAATTAAAAGTTATTCATGAGATATTATAATATATTTAAAAGCAATGCATTCCACCTAAAAATATTATATTTTTATTGCTTTGTTGGCTTGATTAGAATCTACATAATATTATGGTAAAGATAATTAATTGTAGTAATAACAGAGTTAAGAAGTTGTTTGGGCCACGCACCCGTAGCCAACAAAGTTAGGCTATAAATTGACCAACGCAAAAGCAATGACGTAGAAAGTTTTTCAAAAGCAAAAGCAAACTTACCTGCAGCAGAGGGCAACGTGACACTTGATAAAAACCAACGTTAGAAAATTTGTATCTTTCTATAGGTGTGTAGTATCCTCATAAATTCACCACTTTGCTCAACAACATATTATTTTATAGAACGGTATGTGAGATTTTTTCTCTGGTCACGTAAAACACATTTCTCCATTCTTGCCGATACAACAGGCAGGGAACAGTACTTTTATTCGGGATGAAAGATATGGTTTTTCTATACTCTTAACAACGTATGTAAAATTTCATGGTGATTCGTTAAGTAGTTAAAGCGGGGAAGCGAAGTAAACAAACACACACATTACTTAAACCTTTTGTTCGTGGGAGAGCCATTCTTCGGTACTTATGGGCCGGCTCGACCGAAATGATACCACGGCGTCACAGAAAACCAGCAGTTTGCTTTTTGCCGAGTGAGTGAGGTTATCGGAGACCCGAACCCTTCCTTCTCCCCCTCTCCCCCTTTCCCCTATTCCCACCTCCAAGGCCAGCAACGCACTTGTGACTCTTGAGTTGCAGGTGCCCATGGGCGGCGGTAGTCATTTACCATCAGGTGACCCGTGTGCTCGTTTGCCCCGTATAACATAAAAAAACCAAGAATTAAGATTGAAGCCCTCTTCTTCTGTGACTAAGTGGTCATGGCTAAGTGGTAACCGAGTAGGTTAGCACATTGCAAGCTTAAGTAATACTAACCAGGTCAGTCTTAGGAAGGGTTACCATTCTTAACATATTGAGACCCCTCCGTGCCTCGGAGAGCACGTTAAACAGTCGCTCCCGGTTGCCATACGAACATTTGTGGCATTCGTTACGGGTAGTTGGAGCTCTAAAATCTCCGACAACCTGGTCTAACAGAACTTCGATATCACCTAGTACTTGGGTTGTGGAGGTCTAATGGCAGTCGCTTCAAGTAAAATATCGAAGTTCGGCCGTTTCGTAGTTAGACTAAAAGCCGACCCCAACTTAGTTGGGGAAAGGCTCGGAGGATGTGATCCCTCTTCTTTTGTTAATTGATTATAATTATATTTTTGTACAAAATTTAAGGCAATCACTATAAGAGTACAGAACTCTTATTTTATTTTATATGAAGCTTACAAACTTATAACAAAATATATATTTACTTATCATCACATGACAAGTCGGAGATAATTCTACTCACGGCTTGTTGCGTCTTTTGCGAAACGGGAGAGTGTTAGTCCTCAGCCATTCCCGTGCCGCCGCAATTAACTATTAAAACTTTTATATTACTGCGTGACTAGACAAGCTTCAGTCTCAGTCACGTGTAGCTTGAATTCTAAAATATAATGCTTTCCTGTTACCTTATTATTATAGCGCATTGCTCAGTCAATAACAAATATAGTGCAATAAAAATGCCAAGCGATTAAAACTCAATTTTGAGTAAATTCAGCGCTTAGTCCGCTTCTCGGGCTTCGGTAGTGAGATTATTGAACGAGTCAGCCATTGCTAAGCCAATATTGGTTTCTTGAAAGCATGTTCCTCAATTGCTACTACTACCTACTCTCAAATACTTAAGTGTATTTTGTGTGAGAAACAAATTTTTACTTTCACATTTTTATCCCGTAAATCGGTTTAGGACATTCTTCTCAGGCGCTCGTATTTTTTACTTTATATTTTCTGTATTAGAAGAGATATACGAAATTAATATATTAATATTCATTGAATTAATTATCATTGAATTTAAAAGATATTCTGCCCAAGTTGTTAAAATATATCAACTTTGCAATGAAAGAGTATTTTTCTCTTAATACGTAACTACTTGTGAACAATGAATTTTTTTACATTGCCATAATTTTGTTTCTAACATACATCTTGAAGTATACTTAATATTTATGTAAAAGATAAAACCTATACCGATAATTCATGTCACGCTATTAGAGGTTTTAATACAAAAATAATGATCAAAATGGGGCAGCCTCTCGAAAAAAATCGCTTGACATACAGAAACAATATATGAACGAAATGAGAACCTCCTCCGTTTTTTAATTCGTTTAATAAAAATAGTTTTAACTGGTTGTAATCCGGACGAATAGACGGACACGATGAAATCACAAGTTTTTTATGTTATATTTGGCTACGACACCTTTGAAATCTATACGTCTAAAGTATTAAATGTTTTTATTTAACAAAACATAAACATCACGCTCTTTTAGGTAGTTAGAAATATATGACGTTACACTAGCGTTTGTTAAGTCCTATGTAGTGGTCAGTTATTATTTATTAATTAGGTGAACATATTAATATAATTAACGGGAATTAACGCGATCACGTATTTAAACTGCGTAACATACCTTTGATTTGCTTGACGTTTCGACCAGGTTGTAGGTTGCCCTGGCAGTGGTTACAGGCAACTTACAGATAATTCCCGTTAACATAATTATATAATCATGGAACGCGAAAGTTCAAAAGTTAGTATAGTTGAACATATTACGTACTTTTTGTTTTGGATGTAGGGACAGTATAATTAGATATTAGATAGTAGATAGATTATGAAGTGGATCATAAAAAATGATAACATGTAAATCGGTCATTGGCAGCGAAAAGCATACAATAGGCAATGGTAAAGTTCGCCTCCTTTACACCCGATAAACTTTTAAGTTCATTTCGGCTTAAGGCGACACCAGAAGCGAAATAATTACGTTTCTTCATATTGCTGAAGTTCCCAAATAAACACGCAGCTCGTCTAAAGACTCCTAATAACAACTGTACTAGTTACTTACGGCTTGCTCATTTTACAATAATAATCTCTCTAACGGAAACACATCACAAGCTAGTAGTGATGCTGTCTTCTCTAGAGCGTCGGTGATCGTAAGACAGATTAGAGTTTTCGTATAGTTTCAAAACTTCTTAAGTTTTAAATTTAGTTCATCACATTGATAATAAATTTTACCTTGAAAATTAAATGTGGGAGTTTTACCCTCAACTAATTTATCAGCTCGCTTAATATTTAAGTGCCACAGGCGGAATTAGAGTTTGCTGTGAAGTAAACATACAAACCAAAAACAGAACCGTCGTTTACAGAGCTTTATCCTGCCCTATCAATACAGATGAATCAATCGACACAGTAATGTATTAGTCTTGGATAGTAATTTGCAATCTTGCAATCGAGGAACACAATTGACCTCATTCAAACGCCATGACAATGCACTTTGCGAATCTTGCAAATAAAGGTGTTAGAAATATTTTCTTGGAAATGATCAGAAACAATAGTGAAACTGGGTGGAAATATCTTGATTTAAAAGTTAATGTTTCTTCAATCAGGTGTGGTTCTATCTGATGATATTCGTTTATACTTATGTTGTTATCTATGTGTATTTATGAGGATTTACTGATAATCGTACGGAACTTAGACTCTACACTGACCAAAATATCTACCTGTGTACTGTGTACTAAGATCGATAGACATTTTCTCGAAGTATAAACATACTATACTAACTTTTAAACTTTCGCGTTCCATGATATAATTATGTATTTAAACGGGAACTGCCTGACGTTTCGCCCAGGTTGCACTGGCCGCAGTCACAGGCTGACCTCAGTCACGCAGTGCAACCTGGCGCCATGGCAATTCAGAGGTATGTAATACCTTTTCGTGATCGCGTTAATTCCCGTTTAAATACATAATTATGAACGTACTCTTATAATAAAAACATCGAAACATTATCATTACCCTCTGCAATATGTTTTAAAAATGGTTTGTGTGAATCTGTAGGTATACAAAAATCCTCTTCATATTAAAAAGTAGTGAAAGTTATATAGAATTATAAACAGTTTGCCAATTAGATTTCTATGAATCGCCCCTCGAGAGTGTGTATTGAATGTATTTTCACCAATCTTGTAACGAACGGGATTGACAACAAAGACAACTTTGTCTCACAGGGGTTTAATACAAAACTATTATTTTACTATTTGCAACAGATATTCAAGTCAGAAAAGTGGTGTTATTTTGTTTTTAATTCCACTGCAACTAAATAGCTGCTACCTAGGTTCATTTTGTGCATGTAGAATATATGTTTATATATAGGTAGGTACTACTTCTGCATTGTCTGTATAATTGACAGTCCTAATTCATAGCATGACATGGTAATTTTGAATACGTATGTAAACTAATTAAATAATATTGCCTCCTCCTCTGAGCCTGTTCCCAACTAAGTTGGGGTCTTCGATATTTTACTTGAAGCGACTGCCATCAAATTTCCACAACCCAAGTACTAGGCGATATCGAAGTTCTGTAGTTAGACCAGGTTGTCGGACTTTTTTTTTAGTGTCTCCAACTACCCATAACGATGAAAGTTCTCGCGACCATTAGTATATATACAACTTCCAAACTACAACCGTTGGGTCGTGGTCCGCCAGTCATGATCACCTTACCTGTTCGTAGGATCCTCCCTTTGTGTTAGAGGGACATAACCCCCGTACCTCTAAATACCCATGATTTTCCCTGCACTCTGTGGTATCAGAGTCGTCAAAAGGGGATGTTTTTTACAAGGCATCACTGGTATTACAAGCATTAATAGGCTACGGTAACCGCTTACCAGCTTGCTTTTTATTCTGTTAGCGTCTTATTTAGTTGTGCCAGAATAAACTTATTTTATTTCTTTCTTGCTGCTCTCTACTTAATTACCATTTCGGCATGCTTTCTGTTGCTCAGTAATTCCATATATAGTAAACTCTAAGTTACTAAATCACTACAGCTTGTGATTTTCATTCATAAAAATTTACAACTATTTATTTTCTTTTCTTCTCTTGTAAATAATAAATCTGATCGCAACAGTGTTAGCCGGCACGTCGCATTGTGTTGCTACCTCATTTTAGTCACCATATGAACTTAGACGCAATACAATAAACCCATTACCGGCTAAGATAAGGAAGTTTATTCCCTTTGTGAAAATCTCGAGGTGAATTCACTTCAGACTTTCAAACAAGTTGACTGAGTTCAAAGTCACATGAAACATTTAATACCTAAAAGCATAGTTGAGCTCCTTAACGTGAATGGACCAAGATTCAAGGTAGTAACACTGAACAAATGTTAAGGTAAACTTTTAGGAAGAGTTTATTTAATTACCTGGTATTCCATTGAGAAAGTTTTATGAGTTAAAAAGCTGTAGCTAGTTGTTTTCTGGAAAGCAATTACTTTTATACTATTCGTAGGTCACACTGAAAGTTTTTAGAATGGGCCAGTAAGAAAAGAAGCCGATGAAAAATTTATTCAAATTTCGAATTAGTAACTCTTTGGGGATCTGAAGATGTGTAATAATTTCATTATGTCATTTGTTTTTACAATTTGGCGGTAATTTAAAAAGTGTCTGTCGTATCTCGAAATGGTTCTGACTAGAGAAAATTTTCCATCAATGATTTATTACGACTTTCATTGCGGTCTTACTCAAGTCATTGCGGTCTTACTCAAGTCATTGCGGTCTTACTCAAGTCATTGCGGTCTTACTCAAGAAGTTCGCATTTCATTATGAAACCCCATCTCGTCCTACTATATAAAACTGGTTTAATGAGTCTAAACGTGGTCGAAGCAAATTCACTGATGATTCTCCAGAAGGACGTCCTTCTACGGCCACTACTGAAGATAACATGAGTGCTGTGCGGCTAATGATAGACGCTGATAGAAGGGTGACATATTAACAAATTCGGGAAGCTTTAGGCATTAGTATGAGTCAAATATAAAAAGTCTTACATGAACGTTTAGACATCAGAAAGCTTTGTACTAGATAGATAATTTGACGGAAGATCAAAATCACCGTCGTTTGGATTGGTGCCACTCAATGCTTGAAAAGTATGACGGAGGTGACTCGAATGCTGTATATGACATCGTCACAGGTGATGAAAGATGAATATATTATTACGAACCCAAAACCAAATGACAATCTGCGCAATGGATGTTTCTATTCGAAGATTAGCCGACAAAAGTTAAGAAGGCCAGAAGTATAGGGAAAAGATGATTTCCTCATTATTTGGACGGACGAGTCATTTCGCAACAATCATTCTAGAAAAAAAAGGACTGTTACTGCAGATTGGTATGTCAGTCATTGTCTACCATTGTCTTAGAAAATGTTAAACAGTAGTACCCAAGAAGCAGGATCCTCCTCCACCACGATAACGCTTTAACTCACTCCACCAGACGGACTATCGAATATTTGTCTATCGAATGTATGGAACTAGTGAGTCATCCTCTTTACAGTCCCGACCTGGCACCTTGTGACTTTTATTTGTTTCATAAAATAAAAGATAAACTAGAGGAATACGTTTTATGTACCCTGAAGATGATATGGCTGCGTTTGAAAAAGGCGTGGAAGAGATCCCTAAAAAAGAGTGGGCTCACTGCTGCAGTCAATGGTTCCATCGCATGCGACGGCGCTTAGAAAGGAATGGAGACCACTTTGAAAAGCAATAAAAATATTATCAGGCTTCTATATCATTCCGTTTCATTTTTATTTATTTATTTTTATTTTTATTAAAAACTTTCAGTGTGATCCCCGTACTTTTTAGCTAATACTTGTGTGAAACTTTATTTTTGTTATAAATCTAATTTTGTAAACAAGCAGATGGCGAGTTCCATAGTAAATTATTACTGTTATTTAGAATACTCGCACCTCGAATGATATCAATCGCGATTGGCACCGGCAGAACCTGCCGACACTAATAACGTAGCTACTGTTACTCTAACTCTGTTAAATATACGATGATCAAATCAAAGTGCCCAATTATGTTTCAGCAACTCAATGTATCCTTAATGAGGGATTTGACACATAGATTTGATTAGTTAATTTTTGCCTTTCACAAACCGGGCATTAATGTTCAGCAGTCGAAAAGCTATAATTATAGGCATGAAATGAAATGATAGAAACATTATAATAGCGAATGAAATAGATAACTTTAAATTTAAAGTCAGGAGTGAAAGCGTAAATTTCTACGTACTACTGTATGGCAAGTAAGAGTATACATAATGGGCTGGAGTATTATATAATAGGCTTTTCCAGCGGCTTCACTGTCTTAGATGTATTATAAAATGAGGCCAGGCTACATGTTTAGAAACAATTAAGGTAGAAATTTACTGTGGATATGTCGCTTTATAATCACTAAACTGATAACTTAAAGGATAACACAACCCTGCACTGACAGAACAATATATTTCTAAAGGCCTTTCTTAGATAGGTCAACTGGTTATGGAGACTGCATAGCACTATAGGCTGTATTCTGTTACTACATGCCCCTCAGGAAGACTGCTTTTGGCTCGAGAATTCAATCTACTCTGTCTTATTCTCTATCAAAGTTTTAATATTTTAATTTATGTTATCAAGCATAAACATTTTTCTGATGCCAAAATCAAAATATAAAAAACTTAAATGTAACAGATTGTCGAAAATTTAATATTAAAAATGTTGAAAGATCAATCTTCGTTTATATGTAATAGACATTGAAAACTTATCAATTTTTCCTCTCCGTATATTTATATAGGAGCGCTGCGAGGTTTTAGTGCAAATTGAATGGCGAATCACTTTGTGCCTACCTTCACTTTGAGACCAGTAAAGAAAATTGTTTATTACTCAGTATTTTTATTTAACCTCCAAACCTTATTGGTTTCTTTTATGTAAACTCATTGTAATTCATAAAATGGGTAATGAGTTCACGAAAGCGAGGTTTTATTAATTTGATTTGGTTGAAGATAATTATCTTTCAGAAAGTCAATTCACCTAAAAATTGATACTAGAAACTTGCAGAACCTAGTTTTCCACCCTACGGATAGTTAATAGGTGAAGATAAAACGTCATACTTTTTTTAAACATAACGGTGGTAACAAAAAAAAATGAAATGTTTATTACCTACTCTTTAACAAATGAACATTAATAGGAACGCCCCTGCGAAACCCCTGTCTAACAAAAACGAATCATCGAAATCGTACACCCGGGAAAGAATTTATCGTTGAATATTTATAAACAAAAATATTCCAGCAATTTGAAACCTTCTTATCCTCGTAGTGTAGTACAGCATTTAGTGATATACGGATGGAAAGCGATTCACTTTATGGCCTCCATGTTCGTTTTGGTTCCAAATAATAATTCTAGAATCAATATATATTAATGAGCAATATGTTTATAAATTATCCCTGTGCTAGGCAGGGGACTCTTATTACGTTACTCTATACGTTTGCCAAAACTCACAAACTCTTGAGAACTTTATACAGAACTCTCAGGTTTGCATGATACGACGCTTTCCTTTACCGTGGAAGTAAGTGATAATTAAGTCTAATGAGGCAACTTGTACCAACACCCGAAGTTGTCGACTCAAACGTCTACCAAGGATAATTTATCCAACTTGGTTAATCAAAGAGTTGGGTCCAGGACCCAACTCGGAAATAAAAAATGTTAAAGATGCCCAACAAACTACTTAAAGGGCTGGGCGTTTCTTTGAAAAATATGATTTAGAATAAGTATGTAAACTAAAGTGACATTAGAATTTAGAAGAGTTGGAGAACGAAGAAACGAGGGGGAAAACCGAGTCTCGAGGGACGAGTCACTAGATGAACTGATGACAACCGTTGTTGGAAGGTTTTTTATTATATATAAAAAAAACTTAAAATCCACTGAGTCGTAGTACACCCCTACAACTCAATGCAGTTTGGTGGTGGAACGAGAATAACATAACCGCGATGTGTTTTGCCGCTGTTGGATGATGATGATCATCAATCCTCGCAAAGTTAGAAACTTCATATAATTCAATTCTAAGTTCTGCATCATTATTATTTCAAAGAAACGTCCACTACTAAACAGGCATTTTCTATAAACTTCCATTAAGAACGGTTGGCATGTCATCACGCCATCCTATTACTCGAGACTCTTTTTAATCCCCGACGCAAAAATAAGGGGTATTCTAAGTTTAACATGTGTATCTACGTGTCATTGTATGTGTGTATCTATTTGTATAGACAAATAGATACACACATACAATGACACAGACACAGATAGCTGTGGCATTATAGCTCCTAAACGGGTGGATCGATTTTGATTTAGTTTTTTTTTTTGTTTGAAAGACTTGATCAAGAGTGTTTTTAGAATTTTTTAAATATAGAACGCTAGCCGTTCGAAGATCATCAATTCTTTTCTAATCGTTGAAGGGATTTTTGAGTTGGGGTATTTGATTTTTTCATTTATAGTTGTTTCCCCAGCGTTTGTTCATTCTCCAGCTCTTGTAAATACTTATAACTTTAGTTTTCCACATTCTGAACCATGTGTCACAGAGAAACATTCTACAGTATGTAAATATTTTTGTTAAATCTTAATGCGCCACTTGCTTATCTTCCTTATACAATGAACTTATCAGACAAACACATAGCCTTCCTGACGGTAATCGTAAAGTCGTTGTCGTCATTGTGTTAGAGATGATAAATGGTTACAATTGCCATCAGGACCAACACCGGCAAACAAAAGACTCATTTGTATTTAGAAATCACACCACAGTTTCTGCCACTCTGCCGCCGCCTAAGTGGAAGGACGCGGCTTAATTGGCTATCCATTGATATATCAATCAATTTTTGAAACAACATTAAACAATACACAGTCTATTTCTTTAAAAATCTCACTGTGAACGTTTTAAATCATTGTCTTGTATCGATATTCATTTAACGCATTATTATTCAAGGAATGAGTTTTAATTTTAACTTGTTCGCTGATTCCCCTTTAAGAGTTCTTGTTAAACACGATCCTTTTGCTCTTTTGTTCTCGCTCTTAACTTCTTATTACAAGCTAGCCAATTTTAACTTGTTTAATTTGAAAAGAAATGTAGTTGGTACCGGTGCAAAACAGTTGCTAAGTAGTTTCCTTTCTCCGGTACAATACTGATCGTATATTATATTTGTTAAATAAGAATACTAACAACTTGGGCATCAGTAATTTATTTAACTTCTACAGCTAAGCTAAATTAGGATTGGGTACAAGTTGGTAGTGTACCTACTTAATGAGGTTTAAACTTGCAACCAGTCGATCGGAAATCCAACAATTTAGCCATTATCCTACCTAGTCAAAATTTTAATAAATCTTTCTCAAGGTTATTATTGAGAACCATGACAATGGAAGACATAATAAAAAAAATAATAATGTGACTTCAAACAAAAAGGAAACTCCCTACAAATAATTTTATTTAAGTCAATACGAATATATTATAGCAATTAATGCAATAACCAAACCTTAATATCCACAACAGATGATCGCAATAATACATCCGGAGTTTTCATCCGTTGGTCAGTTCCGTTTACAGTTATGCATGCTACATGTTCGTCGTAATTTGTTGCAAATGGCGCATCATTAACATACGTGGTGTGGTACTTACTGCCGAGAAGATCAGCAAGCAATATCAGAATATCACGATTATGAACATTTGTTTAGCTGGTATACCGTATACTTGAAAATTTTATACTATTCTCAACACGCTACTATCAGCATGTTAACATATTTATGCAAAATCAGTAAACGATATATATACAAAAAATTCAAATAAAACTGAATTAGATATGTAACTACGTTCAATTATTGCTACACATCTTTACCAATCGAAACCCTGCTAACATTCGGCCAAAAAGGTAATCCGCTATTTATCATAAGGTCTCATCGATCAGTCGCTGTATTGATATCTTTCACCAGATGTTTATAGTAATTGCTTTGTTTATATGAGTTGTAACATGATGTTGTTATATAGTCTAGTCCATAGTGCCTTAAGCAATAGATTAGTTATTTATTACAGAAACTGTTTTTGGCTTTTAGAACATAAGATTAACCAGTTCAAATATTCAGTCTTCCTTGTATGTTTAGTTTAGTTTTTATGCGACTTAAAATTCGAGACTAATTACACAATTTCAAGTGCCTCAGAATATCGAAATAATCAAATAAACTTCAGAATTCATAAATAGGGAATTATTTTATTTATTCTATCGTATAGTGTCATAGTAATATTACGAGAAATAAATTATTATATAGACACAATAATGTCGGATATAAAAAGTAAAATGTTAAAGATAACTGAAGGCGAGGTGGTCGATATGATGGGAATCAAATACTAAAACAAGCCATCATGGACAGTCGACATTCACTTCTAAAACAAGACCTCTCCGAAAGAGTTTTAAAGGTAAGTATAAAAACTATGTTCTTAGGCTGTTCAAGAATGTAAAAGCGGTGTGTATTACAGCAAACCACAAATGACAGCAAATGACATTTACACGGTCGTATGCTGTAATACGTAAAAGAGCATTCCATAAAGTGAACATGAGACTTCACAAGTGCACTATAACGCAACATTTTGCACACACGTCGTCACGCGTCGCACATTTCAACATTGCATTTCTACGTAAAAGTTCTTCAGCTTTCGACTATGCTAAATAAAACTTACCAATTTTATCTATTTGTCCTTGTCCTCGTGTTTCTTTATAAAACGATAAAGTTTAAAATTTCGTCAAATAGGTAATATATAAAAGGTAAATATGTAGGTTCGTAAATTCTTTTATGTAAAAAGATATTTGCTTTCATGTAGAAAGATTGGATTTTTTATAAGATTGATACCTTAAAAATTGAGCAAGTTATATGTTGCATTATAAAAAGCTTTTTTCAACCCAGCTAAGAATGTTTTTAGTCATACAGTATAGTAGAGAGAGAGAAGTGAGTGAGTTATTCCGATTTTGACTGTTCTTTGTATGATTGAGTCTCTTCATCATATTACTTACATTATATTACGTAATGAAATGTAGTATATTTATATAAATTAAAATGTAGTAATATTAGATGAAGCATGAAAACGACAGGTAGAAAAGTTAATCTTACTAGTCTTATTCTTACTAATAAAAGCGAAAGTTTGTGAGGATCATCCATCCTCACAAACTTTGGATGGATGTTTGTCACTCATTCACGCAAAATCGGTTGAACGGAGATAAATTTTAGTCTGGAATAGATCTTAGATTACTTTTTATCTAGGAAAAATGTATGGTTCCCGTGGATGGATAGATTTCACCAAAATTTCTACACGAACGAAGTTGCGGGCAACAAACAGCTAGTAATGAATATACTAAACTCACTTTAAAGAAACTCACTGGAATACTAGGTAGTACTTCAAATTTATTTACCACGTAACTTATAAAAGTAACATAAATTCCCTGGCCCCCACTTGTATAAACACAACATACTTTCTCACCTAAAATCTTTTAAAGCACAATTTTTCACGGCTCATATACATCCGACCTACGCACCTCGCTGCTGAACATATTATAAAACACTTTTGCTATAAATTTTAACACCGTCGCGAACCTTAGGTGAACTACAAACGGTTCTAAAAGAATTCTTATACGCAATGGTGTGCAGTGGAGCGTATGATTAGTGAGAAATTGTCCCCCATAAACTATGCTTTTTGTAATAAATTGTCGCAGCAACGTTTTTATGGCTTGAGACTGTATAAATGTTCTATTTCAACATGTGACTTTAAAACACTTTATGTAAAAATAGCTCTTTATTTTCATAAGTACATATTAAATCTTTGTCACT
Source organism: Euplagia quadripunctaria (assembly GCA_963859945.1). Taxonomy (NCBI): domain Eukaryota; kingdom Metazoa; phylum Arthropoda; class Insecta; order Lepidoptera; family Erebidae; genus Euplagia; species Euplagia quadripunctaria. The sequence goes on along the minus strand of OY982571.1, from coordinate 5,840,322 downwards.
GACTGAAAACGGTAAGACTTGAATAAAGTATTTTTGAAAAGTCATTTCTAGGATTTTATTTATGGGAGTAATCAGCTCAAGAATAACGCTTGACGTTCGCTTGATTCTCAGGGATGGTTAAAATATCTTAGAAACCTCATTAAATTTTAATGAAAAGTGGATTGTAAAATATTAAAAGATCCACTTACTTCCTTCACATGTGGTAGAAACAAGAACAATAATTGGAAAATTACTTACAAAGTAGAAAAATTAGCTACATTTGATAGATTAGATTAGATTGAAAGAAAAACTTTAAATTTACTTCAGATGCCGTCTGCTCTCAGAAAGATTTTACAAGCAGAGTGTATGATGAGCAGATTCATCCTATTATCTGTTCATCATATTTACAGAAATCGGCCACTTCATTCATTACAGGTTCGATTTCAATTCCATGTCAAATTTCGGTAGAATTAGTTTAATTTAGTACCAAATGTACTTTATTCTTAACAAAGAGGGTTAAAATAAGAACTATTGTATCGTTTCTTATCATTTTTTTATGCTATCATCCAAATTATTTGAAATTGATGTAATATACCTTTACCTTCATAAATTTCTATCGCCATCATCATCAGTATTTACACTATTTCTAGGTATGTCATTTTATCGTTGTATTTATTTTCTATATTTCAAAAATATAAAAATCAAAAAACATAATCAAAGTTGACGATTGACGATGCTCAAAATAGGTACATGAATTTAATTGGTTATCGCTTTTGTATTCGAGTTTGCTCTTTAGATCAAGTTTAAATAAAAAAATGAGTTGGAGAAAATCAAAATGGAATCAGTTTTGAGAAAAAAGATGCAGGTGTACATCTACATATTGGCACCAGAGCTATGAACTCCTTTATTATTTTTCTTATGGATTGCATTAACCACTGTTATTTTTAATTTGTCTGGAAATATGTCTGTTTCTATAATTAAGTTTAAAATATATCTGAGAGGTTGAGCTATAATATGAGCTACATTATAGTATTAAAAGGGTTCTTATTAATGTTTCTACTGTATTTATTATATGTAGAATTAGTGATAAAAGAAAATAATGTGAATACAAATATATTCTAGTTTTTATTATGGTACTTAATATATATGTATTGCTGTGTCCGGGGGGTAGCATGTACCGGAGACGATAGGGTCGTCAGCTAGAGGAGATAAATTGAAAGATTATGCAAGCACGACTGGTACTATAATGTGTAACAATGGTGAGTTTTTATTTCAATAGAAGGAGGATGCAAACAGCGCGGAGGTCTCATAATTTCAATATATTCCAGGATATTGGATATTGTTATACGTTACGGTACCCTGAAAAGCATCGAAAAAGATTTCTTGGCATTGCCCAGTGCCACTTGCTCTTCTGTAACCTTATAAGGTGATATTTAAATCTCACATTTTTTTTCATTAACATACTAAAATCTGATTATAATAAAAGTAATAACGACGATGAACTCTTTATATTACCCACACACTGTCACATTGAAACTAGTTAACAATTGATACCGCAAATTTATCTTCATACTAAAACAGTTGAAATCGAATTATTCGATATGTTGCAATTGGTTTCTCTAACAGGTATTTCAACAAGCTTAAATGCACTTATATAAACTTGCGTCAGACTGTGCGCAATTTGCCTTCAACATAATAATTTGTAGGGAGATATATTTCATTAAGCTTCTTTCATTTACACGATATTTCAAAGTAAAAGGATACGGTGTGAGCTTCGTTGTATGTTAAGATTTTGTATTTCAGTAATATGATTTGTTATTTTAAGATTCATTTTGAAATGCACACACAGTTCACATTACATTTTAAAATTGCATAAGCCAATGAAATTTGTAATTAATTTAAAAATTTAATTGGCTCATGGTCTTCTTGTTGACTTCTTCTAATATAATCTCAACATCTTGGAACCGCTTCTAACTTATTTTTTAATTTAATTTAAATTTTTACTGACGTATCCTTAAGGACATTAATTTAATGTTACAAAAAAATTACTTTTTTTCTCATTTAATATCAAAAGATCAATCAGCCTATCGTAGTTCACTGCTGGACATAAGCCTCTCCCAATGGCCTCTCCCAATGTACGCCATAGCACCCGGTTCTCCGCTTTCCGCATCCAGTCCATCCCTGCTACCTTCTTCAGGATAATATCATACATTTTCATAATAATAAATACTATTTAAATCAAATCATACAATTTGTTAGAAAAAAGTTGGAAATATGTTTTTTTCGTATCCTCATTAATATTTTTTTGCTGTTTGCACTAAAATGTCATTCTTAGTATATTGTGATGTGTATACCTCGTTAGTGTGTTACAGCCACCTTGAACATAAGAAGTATCAAGTTCTTATTATTTCTAAAATTAACAGGGTTCGACTTTCAAAAGGCTTAAAAAAATAAAGTATTAAGGAGTGGGATTCTGAACGTGGCGTTAGACAAATATCAGGGCATTTTCGAATGAAACGTAAAAGTACCCGTGCCAAATATTCTCAGATTATTTTTTTTTCTTTTTAATCCAAATTTGTTACGATATTAGTGGTCTGTTGCGAACAACAGTGCAAAACAGTTCAAAGCTACGTAAGACCTTATCCATTACATTGAAACTAAAACAGTTGTTTTTGCTCATCGTAAGCAACTACTATTAGTCTTCCTGCTGTCCTCAGTAACAAACGCGTTTTCATACAATGGATATAAAAATCAAATGTATTCATTTATTAACATAATAATAATGATGATACAGTAGCTTTACTTATTCCCCAATGCTCTACTATATAATTTTGTATTTTCTAAAAATATGATTTCTTTAACATTTTAATTTTTTTAATTCTCAAAATTAGTTTTTTTTTTCGTCGGTTTTAAAATATCATCTAAGCAGACTTACTTGCATTGAGAAATATAATACATATTATGTTGACATGTGTTTACGTGTGTATATATAATCCACATTATAAAGTTATACACCGTTGAACGAGCAGGTCTAAATCAAACATGGAGCAGTTAATTTGTTACCAAAACTTTAGGCATGGTTGTACAAACATAATAGAAGATCATTTTGCAATATGACGAAGTTGAACTGTTAGCGATCGTTCAATATGTTTATTAACGATAGTCGCAATATTCAATTAACTTGTCATATTGCAGATATCTCTATACAAATTTCGGGTTTGTTTAACAAGGACACCACTGGAGGCGATAGCATAATTATATATTACTACAGGACCTGACAGACGTTGTCCTGTCCCAACGTAATTGTGGGTGTACTTTGTGTCCTAATGTGGGCATTATTTCAAAATAAAATCAAAATAATAAAATCTTAAAAAATAGCAATTAAACTATCGCCGAAAACTTCTGCTAGGGGAAAATTGTTAATACAAACAATCTCGGCACGCACCTTAAAACACAAAATAATGAATAAAAATAAAAAAATTAAAGAAAATTGCTCTCCCATTTGGAGCGCCACCTACCGAGTACAATTGTGAATCCAAACCATCCAGGGACCCAGTCAAACACATGTGTGTTACACTATGTTTATGTGTGTACACAAACATGGTGTCAGCGAGCGAAGAACTATCAAACTGGGTTTCATTTCACGTAATAAAATTGAATGACGTTTTAAACGTCATAATGTATCAAAAGAGTTTTTTTTTTAAATACACATCACAATTTCTAACATTTCTGTTATTTTTCCAAAGAAAATCTATAAATTACGAACATAACAAAAAAAAATATTAACCTAAGGTGCAGCCGTTCTGAAATTATGCGCTAAACATACATGCGGAAATTGATGTTTATTTATATTGATAAAAAACTGCTCGTAAACTATTACATAAGTAAACAGTTACTTAGCAGTTCGTCTGCTATTGCGAGGATATTATATGAAGATAACTTCCCATCAGACGAACCTTAGCTCACTCCTATCAATAATCATATTTTTTTAAATACAACTGAAGTCAGTTGACTTAAATACGTCTAAAGATATGTTCTATTGTTCTAAAGAGTTTAGAAATGTGCCTTAATTATTTTTCTAACACTAGGGCTTCATTTTTTATTATATTGTGCCGCATATTGTATATTAGCTACAAAAGCTAGAAATTTTGGTTAAATCTATCCAATAATGCAGTACATTATTCCGAAATAAAAAGCCTATGTGCTATTCCAGAGTGTAATCTATCGCTGTGCCAAATTTCATCCAGATCAGTTTAATTGTTTTTGCGTGAAAGAGTAACAAACATCCATACATCCTCACAAACTTTCACCTTTATAATATTAAAGTAAGATAGGGATTACAAGCATAAACAATTTAATAAAGGTTTGATATAATCTTCGAAATTTGCTGTCGAGGAAAAACTTATTCGCTTATGATATCGTGTGGATACCCTTTCAAATTTAAAACGATTGAACCTAGAGATCTTGACAAAATTCATATTCAATCACCCTTTCTTAAAAAAAATAATAATTGAAATCTGAGAACGTGGTAAAGAACTACTTCCTAATTTTTTTTGTATTTAATAAAGCGTATACACAAAAAGAAATCCGACCGAAATTCCAAACACCTAAAATACTTTGTCATGCTACATACAGTGTTGTACTTAATACCACAACAGATGGTGCTAGTTTGCTTTACTGTAGTAAACTCAGGTAGCTATAAAACTAAAAACAACAAGCAGCTGAGCTACAATGCTTGAGATATGAAATATCCAACACAAAGTGATGTGACGTATCTTATTACTAGGCACTTATTTGGAACTACTTACCAATCTGGTTCAGAGGCAGATACAGACACACATTACGGAACGTACCCATACTACATGACCCATTTTTAATATTTTTTTATATCCCTACTACGGGTGGTCACCGAGGCCGGGGGGCTTTGGTGACCACCCGTAGTATAAGCCAAAGAAGGCGAGGGGGGGACTCCCCTCTAGTTTTAACGTAGTAATTTGTAAATATTTTTTTAAATAATTTTTTGCTGACAGAAAGTTAAAAAGCGCTAAACGCTTCCTTGTTGCCACCTATCAGTTTAAAAAACGCTAAACGCTGCGCGCCATAATTGAATATAGCTGGAAAAGTACGAGATTTCCCTAGAAGATATTGACTATGTGCCGAAAACCTAAGCCCTCCTTCGCCCCTGTGACCAAGCGTTGAAGCGTGAAGACCCCCCTCCCTCCCCAGAACGGGTCACGTAGTATGGGTATGTTCTCTTACGGCTATAGTGGTTTTCGACCTCGGAACCGAGAGTCCACCAACCTTTTCCATCTAGCGTTAATTTATTAGTCATGCTAAACAAAAATATAGCGATAATGATATTTATAACTAACTGACCGGCAAAAATAACTTACTACTGATGCCCGGCAAATCGTAGCTGATATGAAATGTAAATGCTTATCTAGTAATTTTAAGTTTATAAAATTCTCTGTCAAAGGCACATAAGAGTAAGGTAAATGTACCCTATTTCGGCATCTTAAGGCGTTTACGACTTTAAGATTTTTTTTAAATATTTTAAAACATTGTATTAGTCCAAAATATGTTGGTAAATGAACGTGTGTATTTTGTGAATAATTAAATGCAAGAACTAGGTATGCCATTTTAATTCGAATTCTAGTTTCTTAAGTTCGCTCTGTTTTTAAGTTCATGAAATCGCGGCTCCTACTTCAAGATAATGGTTATTACAGTATTATAATAATTTAAAAATGAACTTTAAACAAATATATTTAAAGAGTTTTAGAAGTAATGTCAGGATAATTTCTTTTTAATTTTTTATTAAGAAAAGAATGTTTGTTTAATTAACGATTTTTAAAGTCTTTAAGCATTATGGTTATAAATGTATAGGGAAGTTTATATACTTAAAATACTATAGTATAATAGAAATAAAAAATAAACTTTTCTTCAGTAAATAGTACACACCAAAACAATTAAATAAATGGTTAAAGATTAGTCAATGACTAAAGCTTGTAATATCTCAATAATAATTAAAAAACCTGTCAAAAAATATCCAAAAAATGGTTAAGTACAAACTAATTAACGAGATTAGAGTACCTACAGTTATCATTAACAAAATAAAAAACAGAACATATGTTCTGTAGCAGATATCTGCTATAGAATAAACGCCTCTTTTGCATATTGCATCTAGCAATAAGGCCGCCCTTTGTACATTATGTGTATAATATCTGTAATTATGTGAATATATCTATCTAAGTGTTATCTATCTATCTATCTCTTTTGTTCAGTGGGCTTAAAATTGTCTTTACATCTTCAGAGTTGTATGTTAAGATGTTAAATCTTATCTAAGCCAGAAATTTAGGAGATGAATTTAAATAAACATCATCTTTCCTTCTTACCCGATTCCGCTTACATTACTTTAACTCACCCTACCCTACCCTACCAATAGAGCTTTATTCATCACAAACTCAGGGACAAGTACTAAAAGTTGATTTCCTCATTTCGTGTTACTTGTTGTTGCGATTTCCAGCACGTTAGTTAACAGATTTTCAAACTATGCGGATTAAGTATTAGATAACCTAAATTCAATAAAAATAAATAATAATAAACAAAATAAATCTAATTAAAAGGAAAATTATGCTGCTAGTACCTATGTAAGTTTAGTTAAATATTTGAAATTCCGGTCACATTCAAACTCAATTTAAAAGAATTCTAGTGAAGAAAATGTATGCGGAACTAAACTCAAAACAAACTTAATTAATTAAATTGTTAGATTTTCAATTTGCGTTTATAATATTTTTATCATTATTTATATGAACAAGTTACAAAAAAAATATCTAGAATATCCCTACTTGGTAGTATCACGAACTTGGCGATACATGCACAAAAAATTACCACTATTTCGTGAATCGATTTTTTGGCGATTTTAAATCAATTCAATCTTCGAATATAACTCTTCTCTATGTCAAATCAATTCTTAAGGGACAAAGAATAGAACTATGACAAGTTATATTCTGATATGTCTAAATTTCTCTTTCATCGAGCTTACGAATTGCGACTGCCAACCTTAGGCTCATAAGCAGTGCATGAGTACGCTACTGACTGAGTGTTTTGACCCTCGCACTGCCCTTAGTTTAAACATCAAAATGTTGGTACTTGGTTTCTTAGATACTTCAAATAATAGATTTAATACCAAGCTATAATTGAAATTAGAAACATTTCAATTTCTTATGTTCGTGCTAGGAAAAAAATCTCACAAAGTAACGTACTATCACGAACTAAGGGACCTTTACCTTACTTATAAACACTTACATAATGATGATAATTGACAATTTAAATGGAGTTCAATTCAAAAGGCTTTGTCTACCTACATTAAATGGTAAAGGACAATAACTTAAACTTCATTCTCCAAATCTCAAACTCCATCCTAATGTTCGGTCAGTAATAAAGCTTCTTAACCATTTTCCTTTTTAAACTTTTATGGCCTCTTTTAAACTTAATATTTTTACTTTCGTGCCTCCACTCATTCTATTTAATTGTATTCTTGCGTGATTCTAATTCTAAAGATGCTTTGTTCACTTTATTGAGCACATTTTATAGTATTAAGTTCTTAGATATCGTTCTTGTATGCTTGTGTATGATTGCACTCCACTAATTATAACAACTTCTGAATCACATTACGTATAAAGTTTGTCAAATATTCTGATGTCGTGTCAACTAATGGAATAAATGTGAAAACATTCCTGTTTTTCTAAGTATTTGTATTAAAAAAATAAAGTCCGATCCGATTATAATGAAATTACTCAATAAATTAACCTCCTATAAATGATTGTAAATATTTAAAAAATTAACGCTATTCCTGGAGTTTTTCTTTTTATTTTTTTGAAATTGGTAAATTGTAGATATATCGCTACAGTCTAATATTTTTTAATATAGAAGTATCTATATAATTTACGTAGTAGAACCGAAACCACTATAAATAAACGGATCCTAAAAATGTAAGTCCTTAATTTTCATGGAAGGATGAAAAGGATTTACTTTAAAAAGTTGACAGTCAACACTGACTTGAATCTATTTGCCTGCCTACCTGCCTTGCTCTAATAGCTGACTGACCGGTGTTTGCGAATAGCTCATACTTTTATTTTTAAAAATCTATTAGAAAATTCTATCCACCGTTTTTAAATGAAAATGGAGCGTTGTTCACTGTATGGATCAGCATCAAAACATGGAATTTCAATTTAACATCACCTGCATACAGGATTAAGGTAAGCTATATTCATATTAGCTGCTGAGTTTTTGGTTTCAGCTTATTTCGACGTTTTAGCTTCGTAAATATAAAGGGTTTTGTGTGTTGTTTTTAGTATGCACTTTAGAGGACCTTCTGCTTAATTCGTGTAATAATTTGATAATAGATACAAAAGTTATATGAAAATAAAAACGGATAAATATTAAACGGACAGTAAAAATAAACTACAGAAACTTTATGTTATCCAAGTACATTCTGTGGTTTAATTTGCCATATCAGTTCATGTGCAGTTTGATTCAAATTGAGAGATAGGATATTTTTTTTAAATTGCAATTTCTCTACAACGCGTAGCCGGGTACCCAGTTTTTTATATATTATTTAATCAATATTGCAGCTGCATCATCAGATGATTAAGCGTAGATAATATGTATGTACTTATATATTAATAAAATACGCAAATATTTAAGGAGAGAAAAGACGCTTTGTTCTACTGTTCTTTATTAAATTAGTAGGTATAACTAAAGCTAGTCTCGTCATATTAATTTACCTATCTCTTTAATTAAATTCAAATGAAATCCAATAACGTCAAGAACTCAGCCGTTTATACCACTTTTAATTAGTAGTATCAAATATTTTATGGAAGTTCAAAATGTATTATTTCATTACAACGTGCATATTGGCTTTTAAAATTTTGCCATTTTCTGTTTAAGTAACACTGTAGAGACAAGAGTACATATTAATTTCAGTTTATTTATTTCATTAAGAAAACCAACAGCGATACAGGTAAATGACACAAACACAATAAAATAATAAAGCAAGGCCAATTTCCTAGGAATTGAATGAAATGGAATTTCCAAGACCAGGTTCATTAAAATGAACGGACAAAAAAAAATCAAAATGAAAAAGTTACATTTTAAAGAAAGTTTAATTTAAAAAAAGTTAAATAAGACTAGTTAACTTGTCACAACGTTTTAAAGTCCAATATACAACAATCAGCAATGTACTTAAACTTATTGGTTTTTTTAGGAATTGTATCAGTGACATCGCTGCCCCCTTTACAAGTGGTTAAATTACAACGATGCATCGAGTTGCTTGTTCTTTAAAGCACTGACTATTTTTAATTCGAAGGCTTCTTTAGAACAAGAAAATATATCAACTTCACTGCAAATTTTGTTATGGGTTCGAGCAATGCGTGTAAGGACACTATTTTAGCACACATATCTAATATCTATCAGTTTGAGCCTTTCGTCGAGAGTTAACATAGTATACAAACTTTAACTTTGTTCAGAGATTAGAGGTTGGTTTGTGTAAATAATATAATGCGGTGATCCTTAAGGCGCACATATTCGATTATGCTGCGAACATGTTATTACGAATTATTTGATTTTCTTCTTTATTTTTTTTATATCACGTAGCATGCGCCATTTTTCTATAACATTGTGTAAAGTAACAAGTGGATAATGCTGTTTATAGTATAATTAGCACATTTGTACTTAATTATAATATAGTTGAATAATTTAATATTGTATTACTGTTTGTTATCCCAAATAAATAAATAAAATAAAATATACATATTTGCAAAATAGACAGATGTTAGAGACTCAAGATTTTAAAAATTTTTGCAAGATCTTTAACACGAATCCTAAATTTTGAAAGTTTTCGTAGTTACGTAATTTATGTATTTTGAGAAAGACCATTTGTGGTCGAACATTAGTCCTAAATCAAGAACTATATGAACTTTGCTTATAACAGTCTCATTGAAATTTTATGGAAAATTAAATGATTTTTTTTGCGAGTGTAACTAACGCATAAACATTTACGGTTATTTTATTTGTTTTATAGTATTTGCTCAATTGTCTGGATTTCCAAAGCCGATTATCAAAAGTTTTTAGTATATCTAGAACCTAATATCTGTACATATACGGCTTGGCCCACGCTCGCTGCAAATACAATTCAGGTACGGACATAAACACCGTTCATCAAATCAGCCTGTACCGACGCACTGGCCAATTCAATTTTGAAATACGCTCACAAAGCATTCTCGGTACATTGTTTACAAAACCTATTTCCATTTACGCGTCAGTAAAAAACTAACACATGCCTGGATTTTATGCAAACAGAGGGATACACGTCAACCAAAGAGAGAAGCATGATACGTCATCATTTGGTTAGAATGAAAAGTACACGCATTAAATGAGATGTATTATTGTGTCAGCTGTAAACTGACGTCAGTTACCAAAAATATTTTATATCAGATATCTGTGCTGTTTATCAATTTTTGCAATTTTTTATTGTTTTTTTTTTATTTTTGCACAAATTCACATATAATTTAGTAGTGAGTTATTATTTTATTTTTTGATGTGCCATACCAGGTGGCAGTATTTTCGGTTATGCTCTGCTTCTTGACCGACTATGCTATTTATTGTAAAAGGTTCACATTCTCGAGATGTCCAAACGAGGTGTAATTACAATTTTTTGTTTGCTCCTAAATTTTTCTTTTTGCATTCTTTTATCTTTATATTTTGTATTAGCAACCTGCCCCGGCTTCGTACGGGTACAAATTATATACCAAAACCTTCCTCATGGATCACTCTGTCTATTAGTGAAAACCGCATGAAAATCCGTTCAGTAGTTTTTCAGTTTATGGCGGACAGACAGACAGACACGGCGGGGGACTTTGTTTTATAATATGTAGTGATAGTTGTTCTTGGCAGTTTTGTGACGGTTTCAATACCAACAAATATAATCCAAATGTATATGCAATGCATACCATGCTATAGCAATGCTGAGTGAAATATAACATACGTTGCGTTAGTGACTTGGTGCGAATATTCTCTTTGATTCTTATACAGAAGATTTTAGCCTACCTCTGTTGATGGTGTAAGTGCTAACCATACCAACTGCAGTTCCATCGAATACTATGGATTTAATCCCCACATGCTATTAATATTTGCTATGTAATAAACGTGCACCATACTGCCCTAAATTTATTTCCATCTTTTTTTCTCCATCTCATGGTTTCCTGTAAGAGATTGCCGTAGAGCGATAAGGCCGCCAATTGTATAAAACGTAATTTTAATTAATTTTGCTTTTTGATGTTTCTGGTGTACAATAAAGAGTTATATTATTATTATTATGATTATATTTGGGTGAACCACAAAAAATTGTTTCGATTTTGGTGAAGGATTTGTCGGTTCAGTCATTCGGTCAGTAGAAATATTGTTAATACTATCGCTTATAACTGTGTAGACATACATGAAAAGGTCAATTAAGATGGAATAACAGTGCAGATGCTTTTAAAACTAACTTTATTTACTGGGTAGTTAATTAATACAAGAAAAACATTAAAAGATTGTATTTTGAGAAAGCGTCGTCGTATACTCAAAGAGGCCTTGGGTTACAAAGGGTTCCTTTTTAGACTTAATGAGAGTCATGCTAGAAAGGGCTGCCTTACCAATTCTGTTTGCTTTGATGAGCGAAGCGAGAATGCGAGCACAATTCCTGCACGCCTCTGATCGCTGATGTGGACTCACCTTAAGCTAAGTCAAAGAAAACTCATTTTAAATTACTTTCGGAAAGAAAGAGATGAAAAAAATACATTTCTTATCATAATTTTATTTTTGTAATATTGAACAATAAAACTACCTTAGGGTTATTTATTTTAGAGATGTGAAAAATCGACTGGGGTTCATCGTTGCGAAGTTAAACAATTACTAGTAAAACATCGATTTTACGCATCCCTTACTTAATTATTGTCATAAATACCTATAATACAGAAATATGATTTTGCTCTACTTCACACAAACACCCTCAGAGACATGATTGCAATTACATTATATTAAAGTCTGTCGGTGATGACTAGATGCATCCAAACCTAGTCCGAGCCTTTACGTAAAAAACAGTTACAACAAATTAGATGTACATATGTCACATTAGCTTGTTATTTTACTGTGTAAATAATATCTACAACGATATGAGCTTTGCACAACATTTAAACCAACATTTTTTTATTAGTTACAATTATAATATGATCGCTTCTTGATACGTGGAAACCTAGTATTTACAAAAACCTTCATAATACTTATAACAATAAATTAGATTTTACCGGTATATTTTTTCATCGTGCGGGGGTAAGCTTATAAAGTAAGGTGCGGGTGGCTGTGGTGCCAAGTATCTAACTGAACCTGGTCCAGATTGCATCTTGTGTGGCAAAGTGGCGTTGGATAGCGATGGTGGTGGCAACGTGCCCGCATAGCCCGGCCATGGAGGTCCCCACATAGGAGCACCAGCTGTCGGGCTGCTGGCCAGCGGACCTCCTCTGTACGAAGTTGACGTCATCCGCAACCTCACAACACATATAGCAACTATTAAGATTGCAATAAACGCTACAACTCCTCCTACAATTCCAATTATAAGATTATCGTCATTATTCGTGGTCGCTACTCCAACTACAGGCGCGCCCTTTGGCTCGCCGGTCGCTTTTGGTCTATCATGCGCTGGTGCCACGGACCAAATTATGTCGGGTTCTGACGATGTACGAACAATTCTTGGTGTAGACATAGTAGTAATACTTGTAGACGTTAATGTAGTTCGTCGCTTGGTTTCACATGTCAATTCATCGTCTCCTATTTCCACTAGTAAAAATCCGGATAAATGTTCTGGTGACTCGCATTTTACGTCCATTATTCCTACATTTGGTAGCCACCGTCTGAGGGCTCGAGTATTACAATCACAACGAATTGGGTTAGTATCTAAACCAAGCATCGATAAATCGGCCCGACGGTCATCTAAAGCTACTAGTAATTGTGGCTGCAAAGTTGTCAGTTGACTTCCAGCGACATCTATAGTTATTTGAGAAGATCGCGGCAATGGGAAAAGCAAAGCAGGCGGTAAATTAGTAACAGACGTATTCCTAAATTTAACTGTTATTGCTGGAGCCTTTAAACCAGCAAGAACACCAGATGATACAGTTCTTAGGCGTGAACCTCTTATCCCTAATTCTTCTAGACGTGGATGAAGTATTGTATGCAGTTGATCGGCACCAATTGTGGTATCTTTTACTTCAACATCCAATTTTTCTAAAGCCAACAAGTACTGCAATGCACCTTGCACATCAAAGTATCCTAGTCTTGGATAACCGTATGCTCTAAGTTCAATTAAATTCGGTAGTGGTCTGAAAGCATTTTTTTCAATTCTTGTACATTTTTCCAAATTTCTCATATCCAAAACTTGTAGTGACGCAAGATTTTCAAAGTTATTTTCCAGAATCATTACCATAGGATTACCTGAAATATTGAGCCGTTGCAGGTTTTTGAGTTTAAGCCACGATATAGACAGTGAACCCGAGACGTCAGTAATTTGATTATCTGAGAGATCAAGCGATTCTAGTAATGTTGTTCTGGTGAAAGTTCTATCCGTTAGTTTTGTGATGTTGTTAAAAGATAGGTTTAAGTTGTGTAAAAATGGTGTTTCTAACTGTCCGATTGTTTTGATGCCAGTTCCCGCAAGATTTAAGTCTCGTACGGTTTTCGGTTCAGTTAAAACATTCCTGATAGTCTTCTCAGATAGTGGATTGAAAGATAAATCTAACTTTTTAATATTAACCATTACACTATCCTCGGCTGGTATATCAATTATTTGATTATAGGACAAATCCACAGAGGAAACGAAAAAGTACTGCTTTTGTAATGCCTTTAAAGGGGCATGTTCAAACAAATTTTTACTTAAAACTATATTCTCCAGCATGTGTATTCTCGATCGCTCAAAAATATTGTCTGGCAATTCAGTTAATAAATTGTTACCCAAGTTCAAAACTTCTAGCCGTATTAGCCCTTCAAAGAGTCTATCACCCAGTCTGTCGATTTTATTACTCGACAAATCTAGATGTTGAATTTGTGTAGAGTTGTGAAAAGCCATTTCGCTTATTGACTCGAGTTCATTCCTAGCCAACAAGATGGTCCTTAATTTTGGCAACCGAGCAAAATCAAGTTCATCCACGTTCTTAAGCTCATTGCCAGACAAATCCACTAATTCAAGATATTGTAAAGTACTTATAAGTTCTGACGGGAAGAAGTTGAACTTATTGTTACTAAGTATGATTTCTCTTAAACGTGGATGGATTTTAAACGACGATGGGAACAAGTAACTCAGTTGGTTGTCAGATAAATCTATAACTTCGAGACTCGTTCCAGTATTGAAGAACTCCCCTTTAAATGCGTTAAGTTGGTTACCTTTCAAGGATAAGTATTGTATATTCATTATGTTTACGAAAGATGGTGTCCTAATAGTGACAATATTATTAAAAGATAAATCTAAATGAGTTAAATTTCTAAGATTTTTAAAAGTGTTTTCAGAAACCTCTTGTAGGAGATTATTAGATAAATGAATTTCTTTTAAGTTAATAGTTTTAGAAAATAAGTTGACAGGGAGCGCCTTTAAGCCAACATGACTTAAATCTACAGTCATAAGTGCTTGGTTATTTTGGAATACATTTTGATGAAGTGTGCTCATATGTGAATTATGACTTAAGTTAAGGTGAACGAGACTCGGAATATATTGGAATGCATCTACTGGTATATCTGAAATTTGATTGTCTGAGATGTCTAAGAACCAAAGGTTTATGAACTTCATGGGTTCTCCTACGAACTCTAAGATTCGGTTCTGGCTTAGCGATAAGAATTGGAGAGACTGTTCTAAACCACTAAAGACTTCGGCACTTATGAAATTCAAAAGATTTCCTGAAAGGTCTAGGTGATTTAAATTTGTGAAATGATCAAAAGCTGCCGCTGGTAGTTCTCTTATAACATTCCGTGAAAGGACTAATGAAGTAATTCTGTCAGAAATTGCCTTGAGTATATCATTAGACAACGCAGTTACTCTATTATAACCGAGATGTACTGAGATTAGATTTGGCAGGCGTGAAAGAGCGGTGGCTGGAATGAGCAATATATTGTTGTCACGGAGTAGTAATGTTTCAAGACTTGTTAGACCATCGAAAGCATCATCTTCAACCTGAAAGAGAAAAACAAATTACAATGTTTAAAATTTCAGCTGGTGGAATTAAATGACAGAAAGTAATATTGTGTCTACTCCAGATTCTGGACGATAAATCTCAGGTAGTAGAAATCTAACATGAATGCCCATGATAAGACAAAAGGTTGAGAGTTATTTAGAAGAATTCTTGTTTTGAACAAATGGCTATGTAAAATACTTAACGTCATCCGATAGCCAACTTCATTATTTTAGTCAGTCTCAACCCTTTCAAAGCGATTAAAAAACTTTTATTTCACAAAAATGTAGAACACTAAATTTTAACAATTGAACAAGATTTTTGTTTTATCCTTCGAAGTTGTTTTTAAAGGCATTAAAGTTACTACTCCTGGGAATACATTTTTAAAACAAAAAAAGAGTTTTGACTGATGATTCAGCCCTTGTTTGAACCTTGTAAAATTCTTTCTGTGCTGTTTATCTAAAAATGGTTACTGTGTACTAGGAAAGCAATAAACCACCTTTTGTTTTATTTAAACTGGTAACTAGTTATGTAATATGTAAAAAAAAATTATTAAAATCAGAGCATGCGGTGTTTGCTCATAAATGGTTGTACATTTAGAATAAGTATGTGTATGATAATTTAAGTGCATGAAAATAATAAATGTCTGCAAACCAAATAAATGAATAAATGCGTTGAAGTCCTCACGACTATCCCTTCACCACAAACATCGGTGTTTATAACATATTCGAAAAAACTAACGCCACACTCTAATTGCCACGGTTACAACAATGTTTCCAGGCTACTAGGGAGACCAGGAATTTAACAGGCACAGGGATACAACATGTCCCCAGGTTCATTTCAATAGTCAAAAAAGAACAATATTGTTGGTCGGAAAAATTAATTGTAATTGACTCTCACATCATCTATATGTATAAAAATGAATCCCTATTTCCCTTGGTCACGCCATAACTTACGAACGACTTAACCGATTTCATTCATGTTTTTTATGTTTTCTAATACTTTGTAGAAGGTTCTTCTGGAACGAAAAATTAAGAAAATTTAACAGAAAATCGGTTCCCGTGGAAAAAAATTTAAAGTTTTTTTGCATTACTTGTGAGTATAGTTTGATCAAGGCATTCCCGATGGCTATATTTTAGTGGTAGTTGAACTAGTCCAGTATATGGGAATTAAATGCCATGTAGCAGATTCATGCAGTCTTGCATATACAGATTAAAATAATAAATGAAAGGTATATTATGCTACACAAAAAATACTTACAGTACGAAGAGCATTGACGCCTACATCCAAATAACGTAGTTCGGTTAACCCCACAAAAGTCCCGGGTGACAGCTTAATTAGATTATTTCTACTTAGATCCAGGACTTGAAGAGAAGCCAAAGAGTTGAGATGACTGTTACCTATGTTCTGAAACAAAACAAATGACTATTATAAATATATTATAGTGGTTAAATACCGTAATCGTCGTACCAGGGTGGATAGATATGTATATTCAGTATGAAATCAAAACTTGCCTATGTTACTAAAGATAAAATTATTATTATAATAAATAATATAGATGATATAATATAATACAGAATACACAAATAATATAGCGACGATTACGCTCTCGATCCAAACATAAACTTTAATTTTCAGAATAATCATAATTCCTTTATTTATTTAGGCTGGCGAACCTATTCATATGTATCACATGAGAACACGCGCAGATACCAAGAGTGACCAATTTCAGTTTTTTAATAGTTGTACGAGGCTCTCTAAAAAGATAATACCTAGTACTTTTTCATACGAATCCCATTAAAGTTATTGACCATTATTTTTTGCAACGTTAGGGAAATTTAAATAGCTTCATATATACATCACCAGGTACTAACAGATGGACTGAGATATCCAGTAATAAGTAATGTTCAGACGCTCAAGTCTGTCACTTTAGTTGCATCAAAATGTTTTACACCAAATAAAAAAATTATGAATTTTAACATGGTAATATCGCTCAGGCACCACAGAATGTACAAGTATTTGATTTATGTTAAAAGAGCCTGTTTATCAGTAAGGCATTACCCAAATCTTCACCAAGTTTTGATTCAAGTGACAAGCTGTTAAATCGGTACATCGATAAGCTCGATCGGTTATTAACACCGATAATAATTCCCGTGTCAAAGCTTTGATTAACTTGTTAACGGGAAATTAAGGCTCAGACAAATTTCTAGAAGATTGACTATCGTAACTCTGTTATTGAGGGATAATTTTGAGGGAAAGTTGATAAAAATTAATTTATGTGGTTTCTGCTTTTTTCATAACAATTGACTTATCTGGTACATAGTGTGATGACACACTAATAAGTTATGCAGAAGTAATGTAGTCCTCACCTGCTTTAGCAATGTGATAGAAAATTGCTGTATTGAAAACTTTAGATTTATAGAAGTTAAAGTAGTAACTTCTTTTAAGCCAAGTCAAGAATAAATAAACTATCTTAATCCCAGTTAGGAGAAAAAAAACGAAAAGTGGAGATCAGGACTTAGTACTGGCAGGCAATATTCATATTGATAAAGTTTTGATTTATTCTTTTTTTATTTAAGATATCTTTATTTTTGGATATACATTTTAAATTTAAACGAAGAATACGAAAGCCAAAAAGAAAACTAAAAAGTAAATAAATAAACTAGCTTTTATTTAACTATGTACTAAAACGAATAGAGTGAGTTTAGGTTTTGAATTATTTTCTTTCAAAAAGAATGTTGCGCAAAAAGTTTCGAAATTAGGTAACCATTAATGTCATTCGGAAATGATTCGTTGATAAATAATTGCTTGCCGAAGTATGTATTATCTTAACAATCAGTGTGACAAGTTCAACAAAGAATTCAACAAAACCTTAACTTATTTTATTCGTTTTAGTAAATGGCTTAAATAAAAGCTTGTTTTTAAAAAGGTTTTTTTTTATTTATTTTATTTTATGCTTTTTAGTTAGAACGTCTTAATCTTTCAATTTCTGCCTGCGCATCGTTATTAAAAATCCTGCATCGTTCTTTGATATAACGAATCCATTCATCAGACCCTGGACACTAGTTAGGTCTACTACTACTACTATAAAACTTATCAAGACCAATCCAACGAGCCCAAACAAGATGAAGTTACGTGGAGTATATGAGGAGTTCCTATAGTCACCTCCCGGATCCATCATGAGACCATCTCCATGATACCATATTATTGTATTGTCACTAAAGGGACATAAATTTAGCAAATTAAAGCTCTTACTTACCGTGATCATATTACTGGAAATGTTCAAATGTTTGAGAGCGACAAATGACTTCAAAGCAACCGTGGGAAAGTCTGTAATAAAGTTCTCCGAAAGGTCCAATTTCTCTAGATTCTCGGCCCCTTGAAACACGTCACTGTTGAACTTAGAAAGTCTGTTGCGTCCCAAGTCCAAGGACTGCAGATCTCCGAGGCCTGCAAAAGCTCCACCTTCGATGGAAGATATCATATTTCCATGGAGGTCTATTTCTTCTAAGGTCTTTTGGGAGATGAAAGAGCCTTGTCGTACTAATGCTGAAATAAAAATTGTGACGTCATTAAGTAATTTTAAACAAGTTTTATACGACCTTTTGTTTGTAAGAAAGAACAAAATCCTATTTGTGGTTGTATATTTGTTTGGTTAAGAATTTTTTAATTAAATTTTCAAAATAAACATTTCACAATACTTTTTAATTGCAATCTTTTATAATGAAGACAGAGAACTATGCCTAAGGTTCGTAATGAATTTGTTCAACAAAATTTTAAAAGTAAAGCGGTTTTAATTATATTTTAAACTTTAATCAAATTTTGTAGGCATGTTTACAGAAGCAATAGAACCAAATAAAACTTAAAAAAGATGCTTAATTTTATGAATTAATAAAATTTACATCTTCGAAGTTGTTACGGTTAAATGTAGTTATTCGTCATTCATTTTGTAATATTTAATGGAATAAACTAAAAAATGAATAAAATACATCTTAAATTATTTTCTAATGCTCAACCAGTTATTAATCTTCACAACATTTTCCATATAGCACTCTCTCGCAGTAAAATAAAACTTACCTATTCTATTTTCCTTCAAAGAGAGTACTTTGAGCGCCCGCGGTCCATTTAATGAAGATGAAGGCACATAGTTCACGTTATTACGGTCCAGTCGCAAGACCTGCACAGAAAATTTATGTTTTCTTACCAAACTTTAACTTATGCGTTAACGTTAGTTACACAACTTTGCGTTGGGCTTGTGAAAATAACTGACACATTTCAAGTACGACATAAATAAGCAAAAAATTTACACCGCAGTTGAGAAACGATATATAAAATGTAAAACTATGGGTGAATCTGCGTCCCTATGACAAGAGTCAGACCAAAGTCTTATTTATTTCGTTTCGAGTCTTAACTTTTTAACATACATGAGAAAAAATTGCTTCACTGACGGTTTTTTGTGAGGCCTTGGCCGTATCACTCCGGTCGAGCCGGCCCATACATGCCGAAGCATGGCTCTCATCTATATATTAATACGTGAAGCGAAAACTTTGGATCGCTTTTTACGAAAATTGGGTGGACGGAGGAGTATGAAATTTCGCACACTTATAGATTATACAGAGAAGAAATGACGAATGCTAAAATATTTGAACAATATTTGCTACAAAGTTAAAAAAAAATGCAAAAACGGGTACATACAGCTATGAGTGTCCAGTATATATTTTGACCTGTCATGGTACAAAAGTCTATACAATGACAGGTCAAGTAATATTGGACAATGAAATAAACCATGGTCGAAATTCGACCACCACGCGATCTCTAGTACGATTAAATCACTGAGGCTGTTTATTAATATTCTTGCCTGAATTAGTTATATTTATAACGAAATTAGAAATTTGAATTTCATTATACCTTTTTTTTAGATTTCATTACTCCCGAAGTTGATTCCATGGAAATTTCAAATAAAAATCTTAAACTGGATTAAATAGCTACTACGACTAAATGCTAAACTCATTTGTTGTAAACTCATTTGTAATTTGTCACTACATTCAACCGCCGAATACAGAATAATAGTGATGTATTATAGAACTATAGAACTATTATAGTAAGAATCATTGTATAAAATGGAAAATGAGAAATGAGAATAAACTTAAAATAAATAAAAAAAAAAAAATATATAGATATCCTCAACACTTACAAGAACAGCAAAATATTGTTTGAATTGAAGCTACCTGACTCGAAAAGCATCTTCACACAAAACTGCTAATAAATAGCAATTAGTAGTACTATAAATTAGCGTAATTATGCTGGTGACTAAAATTGGGTAGGATTTATATTTTTATTGATCAAACTACCGCATAATGTTAGCATAGCCCCCTTACCTTTAACACCTCACAACCGATTAGAAGACCTTCTTCTAGTCCACGAATGTTGTTCCCACTTAAGTCCAATTCTTCCAAAGCTGGCAAGTTATGAAGTTCAGCCGTTGAAAAGATCGGATTTAAATTGTCCCCAAGTAAGTTATCGGTGAATGCTAGTTTAGTAATATTTCCTTTAACACCAGCTAAGAGTCGGTCCGGAAGCCTTCGAAGACTATTGTGGGAGAAGTCTAATTCTTTCAACGGCAGTCCAAATGATGAGAATATCTGAAAACAAGTAATAAACCAAATTTACATAGAGTTAGTAAAAAAAAATATTTAAGCACTTAAAGACAACTTTTTCATTATCAAGTTCTTTTACAAAATTAAAAAAATAATATAACAAAACATTTTATACTAAATCATTTAACTAATGGGTACTATTAATATTTTGACATATTGGGACGAATCCAAGGCATAAAATATTTTTATAATAAATCATTGTAGTAACCTAACATCTATAATTATGTTTAAACTTAGAAATCTTACAATAGAAAAGGAAAAAAGATCTACTTAAGCTCGTAGAGAACAACATCAATTTAAAGAAAGTCCAGAAGAAGCCATATTATTATGTATAATAGCCATATTATGTATGTATAATATTTATAATAGCCATATTATGTAAAATAATATGGCTTCTTCTGGACTGTAATTATATTACAATATAATTACACATATTTCTCTACGTCAAACAGTTTTTGGATATCAATAACGTTAGCTTCATTCTTCGGTTTTAATTTAAAGATCTGTTTCTAACATTTGTCATTCTCCAAAAAGGCTTTTTATAAAGACTATATAGCCATAAAAGAGCCACGGACGAAGCCTTTACTTACAAAGTCCATACTTGGAACTTGGACCACTTGATTCCTAGTTGAATACCGACGGATTTCGAAGACAGAGTACTTCAGAAGGTCCAACAGTTTGCAAACTTATGATCAAGAATATATTATCTGGCTGTTAGACACCGCTAGAGTGCTCGCAGACAATACCACTGGATAGTGCCAAGTTTTGAGAGAAATAGAGAGAAAATTGGGGACTCTCGGAATAATATCGGCAAAGTTAGTTTAGTTTAGACAGAACCACAATGACGTGCTCTAGTTTACCTATCGCGCGAGTTGTAATATTAGTTCGAGTTATTACTACATTTACAATACTAAACGCATGTAAAATACAAGATAATCCGGATCATTGAATTTATAAATACGGTATTTACACACATAGGTACCACACAATTTGATAAATGAAAGTTCTAACATATCATGTATCAGTTCGGCTTCGCAATATCTTTAGCATCTTTTTCTCACAATACATAATTGAAAAATGGTGAAAAGCGAGGCTGATGTTTTCCAAAAGTGCTGAATAAATTTCCTAGAAATGCATAATTATTCATAATTACATTACAGTAGACGTAAAGTATCACGTATTCCTCTAAGTAAATATTTAAATTGATATGATCATTTTTGAAAATACAAAGAAAAAAGGCCTCAGACAAAATGCTCACAGTACCTTTATGAAATATGCTGGGAAAAAATTTAAAGTGATCATTACTTTATGTAAATTAATGTGCGAAAAATGGTAAGCGAACGTCTGGTCTGTTTTTATTTCTTGGGACTATCTGACAGTACCTATATTTAGATATTTATTATATCACTAAAGAGACAAAATGCTTATCGCCTATCGTTTAATTAGAAAATAATGTAGCCGGATACGTCAAACTTTTCTATATTAAATTGTCCTATCTTACACACAATACAAGTTAAGCTTTAAAACTTTAGCAAGTGAAGTTGCCAGCAATGCTGCTAGTTTTCTTTGCGTGTCTACGTTACTTTGTAACAAAATAACATAGCAACAATACAGTACGAGGCACTTGATCGAAAAATCTATGAACCATGAAATAGGAATCTGTTTTTTTTTTTTTGCCACCCAAAGCTTATTCCGAAACTACCGTAATATATGAACGTCTGTGGGATAAGAATAGAGAGCAAAAATTAACGTTAAGATTGAAGAAAACGACTAATAAAAAAGGTGATATAAAAAATATATGCAAAATTACCGAGCATTGAATTTGATGTTTATTACAGAAGAAGAAAATTATCAACTTTTACCTAACTTTACCGACAAAATTCCAGTAATAATAACTATTGTAAGTGACAACTATTATTTATCACTAACTAGAAAAGTATAAAAAAGAGAAAACATTAAGAGTCATTATTTTTAAACGATAAATATGACTATATTGTTTTAATATACCAGTCTTTATTATATCTATAGATTATTATTATTAGAACATCTGTCGTCATCTAATAATATACAATAAACACATCTAAACCTCTATCTATCCATCACATTTGAAATCAAGGCTATATCTCTCTGTGATAAATACGGATTGATAAAATATACGACATATTGAAAACAAAAGAGATATCCCCAGTCGTTTTTTTTTCCTTATTTGTACATCGTTCTAGAAATTCGTAAAGTAGATTTAGATGTTATTGTTACAATAGATACCTATCTATTGTAACAATAACATCTAAATCTACTTTACGAATTTCTTTGATAATTTTTTGCAGCTGCAAGTTCAGAGAAAGACGTACCTACGTCTTTCTCTGAACTTGCAGCTGCAAAACTACGACTCTTTTTGGAAGTGGAACTTCAGTAATTTAGCTGAACGCCGAATATTTATTAATTACTAATAGAGGACCGTGTTCTTAAAAACACTATTCACAAGACATAATTGCGAAATACATATTGTAAACAATAACAGGCATTGAAATCACTATCAAATAAATATTTTACGAACAAAGAACAATTTCAAAGATTCCAATTACATTTTTTGTATTAAACAAAATATGATGATAATACTTAAAACGCACTATATTATTCAACAAAACTTTCATAACGCTTTAGAAAACTTTATTCAATATAATAGAATCAGTCATTAGAAATGCAAAAAGTGCGCTCAAGTTGTCCTCGAGCGCGTGAAGTTTTATAAAACACACCAAGAGTCCGTAGATCAAACTACTTTTGTTAGTGAACAAAGCTAACTTATTCATATTAAAATCTCCGCTGTCTACACTGACATTGATTAAAAACGAGGTTTGCGTCAGTTCAATTATCTTTTTATACTACCAACAAGGTAGCTAATAAGCCGCCTTTATGTATGTTAAACTAATAGCAATCAATTTATTAACCAAGCGCTGTCTTTATTGCGATAAACACAAAACTAAACTCCCTCAAAACTAGTTATATCCATTATAATCTAACTCACTTTGTCCCAAATATCTACTGCTTCCACCCCACCGATATGAATCGTTATCGTTATAAATTCGCGCACGCATGCCAAATGACGTCACAATAAGGGCTGTTACGTCACAGATAAAACAAATGAGGCGTTAAATTCGAGCCCGCGCCGAAATCGAGACACGCCACAATGATTTACCAAATTGATTGAAAATTATCCTACTTTATGTATAATAATATTGATGTGAACTGCATTTTAGAGCCATTGTATTTTAATATATTTTGGCAATTACTGGAATAGTGGAGAAGAAAATATTTGGAGTGATTAAATTTGTATAAATCCCTTAAGCCACGTCATCAAGTTACTTATTTAAGGATTTAAATTGCTGAAACCATAAAAACTGTGGCAGTAGAACTCATCATCGTCATCTTTTGATAATGAATATCGATCTACCTACTCAATTAGCGTCAATATAATACTTGTATGTTATATTAATCAATACTTAGAAGGCCCTACCGCCTCGATTGTTTTAAACACAATATTTCTTTTACCAGCTTGAGTAAGTGAGTAATTATGTGAATATGAATGATGTAACATATTACCTACAAAACCTTTTTACTACTTACTCATTTTCTATGAATAACCATTCAACTTATATCCTTCCTAAAAACGATAAAGTACATAATTTATTTTTAGGCCTTCCTACGACTAGGTTTTTTTTTGTGATGTAGAATAAAGTTCCTCAAATATTTTTTTTAAGTAACTCGCTTCTGACTTATTCGCGATGTTACGCAGACAATGCATCTTTGGGTGTCAAATAAAATGATAAAAAATTAATAAAATATTAAATAACATAATAAAGCCGTGGTCACACGCTGACTCACACTTCACGACCAGTGCAGGTTGCACTCGGTCGGACTCAGGTCGAAACGACAGGTAATTCAGAGGTACATATGTAATACCTTTATCATAGAACGTGAAAATTCAAAAGTTAGCAAACAAATCATTCTTCTCACAAGGCTCAAGGCATTTGGAAACGGGTGGTTATACTCGTAGATCGCCACAGGCAGATACGTTGTTATCTATCATATATTTTTCTTTTTTTATAATTTTACATTTGACAAAGCAACCTATTATATCGGAGACTCTGTTTGGGTTGGTGTTGATCTATAATTTTTAATTATAATTCTTTTTTTAAATTGAGGATTTCGAATAATTGGTGATCAATTTTATGAAATAGAGATATTGAATTTGAAATTAATGACACCAATGAAACGAAAATTAAAAAGTAGCACAATAAATCATGCAATCAGAGCACCCGTTCCAACCATATTGTTTAGTTATCAGATCGAGAACAATCGCGTGAGCATCGTAGAGAGCTATGATTGTGCGGGCGCATACCATGGTTAATGTGTATCAATTTGTATATTTATCCTCTTTATTGGGTGCAAAAGTTATTGTGATCCCAATGATTTATTTGCGGGAACTATATATTCAATAAATTTCTAACGTAACAAGGTTATTGAACATTGTAATACATTTTATTTTAGCTATCTTCCTGCATGCATCTACGATACCACTATGCTACCGTTAATCATTATATTATATTCTTTAAACACCAAAAAATGTTTTTTGGTGTTTAAGTTCGATCGTTCGCTTCGATTTTAGTCAAAACAACTGGCAGTTTAAAATATTATATTCTTCTAACACAAAGAAGAAAGATCGATTAATGACAATCAGGATAGTACAGAGTGCGGCGCGGGCATTTCCATATTTGAATTGCGCACCACACTGCAACCATTAGTTTGCCTAGAGTGGAAATGCTTACATTCGAAGAGCGCAGCTGAACGTTTTTTGTACAGTTAATTTAGTAACGACCATGCTATGGACAAAAGAGGAGCGCGCTGTTGCCGTTGAGACTTACTACTGTACTTCCTCTCTCTTAGATCTAATTCTTGTTTCAGACTTCAATAAAGTTGCTGCACATGGACAACTTTCTGCACCTTTCTCATATCACGATCTTATTTTCCTTTCTTACAAAACTAAATCACCTAAACCTAAGCCTAAATATGTTGTTCTTCGTAGTTTCAGAAACCTCAATACAGTGGATTTGAAAGAGGACGTCGAGAATATTGATTGGTCTCCTATCTATAATAGTGGTGATATTGATAATGAAGTCAAAAGTTTCAACAAAATACTCTTAGATCTTTACAACAAACATGCTCCACTAAAAAAAGTAAGGGTTAAGCATCTTCCTGCGCCTTGGCTTTCCGAAAACATTAAACAGTCAATGTCCAAACGGGATAAAGCCATGAGAAGATACAAAAAGAATTCCTCGGATGAAAACTGGAGTGCCTATAAAATTCTCCGGAATCGCTGCAGTCGTCTGTGTCGGGATGCTAAAAGGCGCCACATTCACGATTCAATAAAAAATTTTAACACACCACAGGTATGGCAATTTCTAAGGTCGCTTGGTATTGGTAAGAAAGCCAACCAATGCTCACCTGGTATTAATCTCAACATGCTGAATAGGCATTTTTCCACTCCACCCACTTGTGTAGATGTTTTAGAAAAAGCATCTACTCTTAGGTATCTTTCCAGCCTTTCTTTGCCTCATTGTACCTCATTTTCTTTCAACCCGATTACAGATGGTGACGTAAAGAGACTTATCCTATCAATTTCCACAAAAGCAATAGGTGACGATGGGATTCAACAACAAATGTTGCGACCTATTGTAAGTGACCTCCTTCCAGCTGTCACTCATATCATAAATTACTCCCTACAGGAAAGCGTGTTTCCATCTCCCTGGAAGATGGCCCATGTTATCCCTCTACCTAAAACTGCTAACCCTTCCTCAGTATCCCAGTTTCGTCCCATATCTGTACTCCCAATCCTTTCCAAAGTGCTTGAGAGTACTGTCCGAAATCAACTGAACAGTTTTTTATCCTCTAATAGCCTGCTGAGTCCATTCCAATCTGGATTTCGTTCTGGACATAGCACTGTAACTGCATTAGTCAAAATAACTGACGACATACGACTGGCTATGGAAAATAAACTTCTGACAGTATTGGTGTTATTAGACTTCAGCAGTGCCTTTAACTCTGTTGATTTTGACATCCTCTTAGGCATCCTGTCGTCTCTGAATGTCTCCAATTCTGTAATCGCTTGGTTTAGCTCTTATCTTCGGGGTCGCTCGCAGCTGGTCCGCTCAGAAGAGGCATCCTCTGATTGGTGTGACCTTACTACGGGTGTGCCTCAAGGTGGCGTACTATCTCCTCTACTTTTTTCCGTGTTTATTAATGCTATCACCAAAGTTATATCTTCTCGAGACGATTTGCAGCTTTACCGACATTTTAAAACTGATGAACTCACAGAAGCTATCGCTGCTATCAATAATGACCTGCAGAACATCTGTAAATGGGCAAAATCGTTTGGACTGCTTGTCAATCCCGCTAAATCGCAAGCCGTCATTATTGGTGGCAGGTACATGTATAATAGCCTCGACCACACATCACTACCTCCCGTCTTATACAATAACACTGTTATACCATATTCGACCCATGTCAAAAATCTCGGGGTTTTTATAGACTTTAACATGTCATGGACCACTCACATAACAGAGGTAAGCAGGAAAGTTTTTGGAACATATCACGCCCTTAAACGTCTTCAAAATTTTCTTCCATTTCAGACTAAAGTCTACCTTTCTCAATCCCTGCTCCTACCTATTCTTGACTATGCTGATGTCTCCTTTCTCGACGCTACCGAAGAACTCTGGAATAAGTTAGAACGGTTGCAAAACCTTTGCATCCGCTACATATTTGGCTTGAGAAAATATGATCATGTTTCAGAATTTCGAAAAAAACTAAATTGGCTACCTATTCGGCGGCGTCGAGATGTCCACATCCTTTCCTTACTTTATTCAATTCTACACAACCCTAATTTTCCTTCATATCTGCGTGAGCGCTTCGAGCACTTTGTTCCCAGGAGCAATCCCTGTCGCTCCTCTTCTTCTCTTCTCCTTCGAACTCCTTCCCATACGTCTACTCGTTATGACAATTCTTTTAGTGTTTCTGCTGTCCGGTTATGGAATGCCTTACCGCATTCAATACGCGATAGCCCTTCTCTAAGCGTGTTCAAGCGGAGAACCAGGGATTATTTTCTCTCTCAACAATAAATCAGACTTATAATATGTATTAGTATATGTATGGAAATATATTTGTATGTATTTATATATTGAATATATATTACTTTATAATATGTGTAAGTATAGGTATTTATATTTCAAAATGAGTATACGTGTCGGTATACATGATATTTATTTTAACTAAGTTATATCTATTAATTACTATCTCTAATTAGTTTACGTACACACGACTTTGCCTCTAAGTTTTTCAACTATCCTCTATTCACTCCAAGGTTTGCTGGAAGAAAACTCAGATTTGGGTTAAGCTCGCCTTTGTACATACCATTTCCTTGTTTTTATTAATCTAGTTTTAGTGTACAATAAAGAATAAATAAAAATAAATAAAAATAAAAAAAATACTTTTCTAACCTCCATTCGGTTATTGCATACCAGCGTTCATTCAGAAAACTGTTTTAAATCGCTCCTAAAGGTCTTGTTCCTGATAGGGAGTCGATTGTTTAGATATTGGACACTTTTATGGATACTTGTAGAGTATGGAAAAACGCCAGGACCTTTAGAAACATCGAGAGAGTACGGTAGAGTAGAGAAGGCGGTTTCGAAATTTCCTAAGCAATGAGCGTGGAAACTAGCTAACGTATCTGCTCTTAGACTTTTTGATCGCACAGTGAAACGTATTCTTTATGAAACTGAATCCACGCGATTTTATTTCACAAAA
Source organism: Euplagia quadripunctaria (assembly GCA_963859945.1). NCBI lineage: Eukaryota > Metazoa > Arthropoda > Insecta > Lepidoptera > Erebidae > Euplagia > Euplagia quadripunctaria. The sequence continues at coordinate 5,811,581 of OY982571.1, read as the reverse complement.
ACGTACGTGTAAAGTTTTTGTAGCTTGTGTAAAGTGTCATAGTGTGATAATTATGTTTAACATAATGTCATAAAAGCTATGGTACGAAGGCTATATACTTGGTAACAAATAGTTAAAATTATTTACCTGGGTAGGTAAAGCTTGCTGTCCAGCATATCGCTGGCTGAAAGATATAATAGGAGCTCCATAAGGCAGTGATGGAAAGTCGCCATTGAATACCACGCGATCACAGTTCATAAGTATCCTCAGCTGAAGTGCCCGATCTACTTGCACCTTGCATCGGCATGGGTAGCGAAGGTCATCGTTCAGTTCTGAGCACGGCACCCATTGCTGCTGGCCCACGATGTAGGGGATCGTGAACAGGAGTAGAAGCAGCCGCATTTTATTCTGCAAAAGAAGAAAAACAGTTTGTAGTTCAGAGTTAGAAAGAAATTTTTCTCAAGAAATACAAGAGGTTAGAGGAAAAGTGGTCTTTAGCGATTTAGTCATTTTTTTTCAAGACTACTAATACGTTGATGTTACAATATAATATTTTTGTTAACCTCCTCCAATTTAAGCTTAATACCTCATTAACGCTACTCAGACAGCAAGGTGTTAAATACGGAGTGTATTTAAGTTGACGATCTATATTTTCTGTGGAATATATGGAATATAATAATTGCTCGTGATGGATAACCACGACATAATAAAAGAAAATAATTTTACTGTCCTTTAAATGATCGCACTCAAACCGATTCCAAATTCCTTAACCCCTAAAATTAGTAGGCAGCCGAAGCGCTTAAACCCTCGGAGTCATACTCTAAGCTCAAGCTTCAGCTTCAACATATTAAAAGTGCTACCACTACTAAATAAAATTAAATACTAATATCCTTACTTCCTTAATATTATGAATACGAAAATCAGATTGTTTGTTTGCTACGGTTTTACGCCGTACCGGCTCATCCGATGATCATGAAATTTACATAAATACACGTTGTCAGAGGTATAGGAAAAAATACTGAAAAGGGTTAGAAAAATAACTTTAACGCAAGCGAAGCTAAGGGCAAAACCTAGTCATTCATAAACACTTACGTCATATTAACAACAACTCCTGTACACAATTTCTTGTCTCTAAACTCATTAATCAAGGCTCTTACATACCTTTGTTGTCTGTCGGTTAGCCAATATTCGAGTCATATTAATGATGGGGAGAGATATTTATCATAAGAGCATGCGAAATAAACATAATTAGGAGAAAATAGGGGTTGTGTCTAAACTAAATGTTAACAGACACATGTTACAAGTTTTATTAGTACACGAAAGCAATTAACGCATCGTAGTATTATAAACCTATTGAACTTTTATAATAACTGTGGAGGAACGGGTATTATGTCCCTCCAGCACAAAGGGAAGCTCCTCCGACTAGGCTAGGTCATGCCTGGCGGACCGCGGGCCCGACGGTTGATGTTGGAAAAAGTCTTTTCGATTTCGATTTGATTTTGTATGTAAAAAAGTTGAAGAAAAATCTCTTTGGTTGTACTGTTTTTATCTGGCTGGTTTTATTATCAGTAAAAAGGACAGTATGAAAAAGAGAAATAAATATTAAAAAACAATTTCCCGCCATTTTAGGTAGATTTCGAAGATAGTAGATTTCGGTTGTCGAGTTTTCCAAAAATTTCTTCACAGGAGGTCTAGTTATGATATCTAGACCCCAAAACAACCGCCAGTTAAAAAGTTTATCTTTATATTGCTTCTGTGCGTGGTTATGTCACTGAACTCCTCCTAAACGGGTGGACCGATTTTAATGATTTTTTTTGTCTTCGGGTGGATTCGAGAATGGTTTAGATTTACAATTAGACCCGGTAGATGGCGTTGCGATAGAGTTCCAGGTATAATATTTTTTACGTTACGGCAGGACAACGTCTGTCGGGTCCACTATCTTTATATATATATCTTCTGAACGTGTGTATGTCACCGAACTCCTCCTAAACGGCTGGACCGATTTTAATGATTTTTTTTATATTTTTTACGTACCGGCAGGGCTAGTATATATTATATATATATATATATAATATATATATATATATATATATACATATATAGAGATATATATATATATATATGTATATATGTATGAACCTCAATTTTACCGGCACGATAGAGGTCGCAATTATGCACCGATTGCTTTCAAACTTGTACGAAAAATCAACAGGGCAAAAATAAAGGTTAAGTTCGTGAATGGGAGATAATCCTCTCAAGGGGGGAACTGGGGGGTAGATTTTCAAAAAAAATTAAAAAACCCGAAATCTGCCTCTGCGGGCCTGGTGCGGGCCCGGATTTTTTCAGTTGTTTTTCTGTCCGCCAAAATGAGTGAATCTAAGAAATTCCATACATTCTGAAGTCTTAATACAAAAAAGGGAAAAATGCGACTAAAGCCACAAAAAAAATTATGACGTTTATACACCTACGTAAAAAAAAAAGGAAAAATCAGAGCATGCGATGTTTGCTCATAAATGGTTGTACATTTAGAATAAGTATGTGTATGATAATTTAAGTGCATGAAAATAATAAATGTAACAACTGTCAGCAAACTAAATAAATAAATAAAATAATGCAGTGTCAGTAAGAGTACCACAAAGTTGGTTCAAGCGTTTTCTCTCACTCTGGTCGCCCTCATACGGATAAAGTCGAGGATGTTTTTGAAAAAGTGGAGCAAGATCGGCATATTAGTAATAACAACATACTAACTTTTAAACTTTCGTGTTCTATGATGTAATTATGGATTTACGGGAATTAACGCGATCACGAAAAGGTATGACATACCTCTGAATTTCCTGACGTTTCGACCAGGTTGCACTGGCCGTGGTCATAGGCACAGTCAGCCTGTGTGCCATATAAAAAGCTGTGTTTATCAAGTGTTAGCCATAATATTCTGATATTTGTATTATTTTTAAAGAAAGGAACTCTAGTAGGATCACTTTTTTGTCCGTCTGTCTGTCTGTCTGTCTGCGTGTCTATTAAGAACCTTTTCCGCAGGAACGCGTGGAGGCATCAAGTTGAAATTAATATCAGATACTTAAGGCAACGCAATCAAAAGTTACGGCAATTAAGGCTCAGATTTTAAGAAATTTGAATATTTCGCAGGTAAATCAAAACAAACTGAAATTTGGTAAAAAGCAAGGTTAATTTGTTGTTATTTAAACATAAAACAATAGTTTTTTGTAATTACAAAGCTATATTTTGCGGTTGGAAAGTTGACTTTGTCGTAAATCGATGTATGGAAGTATATTTTTAGAACTGCAAAGTTAAGTATGTCTTTTAGAAAAGACAAAAATCTTTGAGATCTGATTCCTAACATGGACGTACTATCTACATATAAATTTGTTTCCTTACGGAACCCTCGGCTCGCGAGTCACTTGTACGGTTTTTTCTATTTGCGCTTGGTTAAGAACAAGATCTGAGTTGGTTTGATTCCGAATTATCAATTAGGTACGGCTGTGTTTTACTCAAATTTCATTGGCTTCTTCCTAAACTTTACTATGACTTTCTGTACGAATTCTTTTTCTTCATTTTAGTTTGTTTATTCCTACTATAAAAAATGAAACCTTCAATAGTGAAGATATGTATGCTATAGAGCGGTCCCAAACAAGTACTCCATGATAATTTTTCTATACCATTTCTCAACGTCTTCATCTCTGCTATTACCATCGTTTATTTATTTATTTGTCTCTTTATTGTACACCTTTTAAGTGAGATACAATCCAAAACAATGTAGACATTCAGGTACATCGATTGGCGGTCTTATCGCTCACAGCGATCTCTTCCAGACAACCTTGCACCACATTATTAACATTGTCTTGGATCGTTTCATGATTGGATCAAATTTCCACGTTCACAAAAATCAAACTGCGTTCATGCACATCACTAACGAAACTAATGCATAAATCGTTGTGGTAGTATCGGGTCATCGGCTTCAGGTCGAAAATGACTGACATCCTATTTTTATTTCTATAAGTCCAACAGCAGATAAATCTAAAAGTATATTTATCACTTTCTAACTCAAAGCTAGACCAAAGTTATAAAGCCCGCACCATCGAAAAGTCCATCAATTCGTCAGCCGCTCCCTAGGTTAAGCAGGCGTAAGGTCGTTATGACCCGATACCGCAATCAATGTAAAGTCTCAAAAAAACCTCCCAACATCCACAAATCTAAATAATATTACTACAAAGTAGATAAGCGGCTTTAATTTTACTGTCTTGCAATTTCATGCTATAAGTTGTTTTTTTTATAGGTTGACATCACTATCTAGTCTCATCTTTTTTATTAATTGATATAATGTCTTAAAATAAGACTAAAGCACTAGTCTTTGCTCTGAGTATTTACTCTGTAGTGAGTATTGTTACTATAACAACAAAAAATGATGATCAACAAAATCAAGGACAAAAATATGTTAAAAAGAAAAGAAAAAGTTGCTAAAAAGAAAAATACATTCGCAATAAACATATACAAGTACCCCTTCCTTTTATTTTATATTGATTGATTATCATCATTGTGTATTGAAAAAGTAGTAAAAAACACAAAAAATATAGTCAATCATCCTTGGACCCACGCTGAAATACTTTGTGGTAAGTTACAACTTAAATGTTTCATTTAGAACGATCTCTGCCCCGTTCTCACTTACGTTACTTTAAAAACCGATGACAATCAGATGTCATAAATTCAGTATTAATTATCCTACCTGGATGCAAATAAAAATGTTATAAAGTTGAATTCCCAGTAAAAATAACTGTCCTGATATCTCAATATTTATTCTCTATTTTCGAGAACATTCTAGGTTATTACCGTTAATAACGTTTGCAGATGAAATAAAAAATCTACCAAAGGCTCGTAAACTTAGTTGACAGGTTTACGGCCTTATATTTTATTCATTTTGTTCAGATATAATGGTAATTCCTGTTGTACGATAGAGCTAATTGTAAATATATCTAGGCTATCATTCCAGATAATTTCAAGAAAGGCAAAGCAGATTTCTGCTTGAAGTGTAACTGCCGGGATGTAAAATACCCCTATTTTATAGAAGATCACTGTTAAGAAGTATTAGTGTCGTATACTTACTTGTAATTCAATTAGCTAAACAACAGATATATATTCAAATAAAAGAAGCCTACAACAACAAACAAATCAATCAGTAAGAGAATGATAAGACAAGCAAAGATTTAATTCATAAAAACCATTAGTTTGAATGACTTCGTTCGAAAACAATAGGTAGAATAATAGAACTCTTTAAGTAATAACAATAATAACTTCACACATCTTACACACGGCTGTCTGATCCCAAACTAGGCAGAGCCTGTACTATGGTAACCAGACTACTGATAAACATACTTATATATTTCTAAATACATACATATTATAGATAAATTACACTCAGACACAGAACAAACAATCATGGTCATCACAAAATTATTTGTCCTGGGTAGGAATCGAACCCACGACCTCTGGCTTAGCAGTCAGGATCACTAACCACTAGACCAACAGGCCAGTCATAAGTGTTATAATGATGTGATGATAAGCTAGGAGGAATATAGAAAGAAGTATAGGATGATTCAGCTAATTTGTAAAAAAATACAAAATAATAGCAAAGGTTGACAAGTGAAATATTCAGGCACTTACCATTAGGATGTTATACGTATATCTTTCTTTCTTTACATGATTTTATATAGCGAAGAGGCGCTACACGGAATTCAATAGTTCGCATTAAATCAACCAGTCATCACCAAAAATCTTTGGGCATATTCGTGATATACAGATAATCTAAAACCAAAGATAACCTGATATCATAAGGGAACTATAGAAACATTGGTTTTTGCAGGCAATACTTAAATGCAATGCAATGCAATGATTTAATCAAAGCAGGTCTAGAAATTACAATAACTGCCAAACATCAGGAGGATCGTATCCATAACGTAAAGTAACGAAACAACTGTCTGTCTTAACACACATCACAAGCTGACCATTCTTAATCCAAATTCATTTTTCTAAAGATAGTTTTTCTATACCGTGTCCTTAATAATAAGCTGTTCTAGTACAAAAGAAAAAGTTTAATTTCCAATGCAGAACGTGATAAACGTGACCGTCGTCGTAATGTCGTAGATCAGCAGCAAGTATCTGTAGCTACATTGCACAGATATGCAAATTGCGACCCCCAAACGTTTTGCAATTACAAGCAACTACACGTAAATAATATATATAAGGCTACAGCGGTATACTACCGCTGTGGCCTTCCTAATAGCTTTCCTTATCGTTCAAAACTCACTCTAACCCTTTTACAAATAAGAGTAATTAAAACTACAGTTACAAAAACCTTTTAGAAAGAATAAACAGAATGAGAAAAGAAAATATATAGAATGTAGTGAGTAATTATATATTCTTATGATCAAAAAGAATTTCATACTCAAAGATGCGCCGGTAAGTTGAAGGCAGATAGGGTGTCGCAAATATATAAGCTCAACTCCGAATAAAAAATCTTAGAACTCTATGTCTCCGAGACATATATTTTCATTTATGTAAAGAATCCTAAACAGAATAAAAATTCAGAGTATTTTACCAACGATACAACCTCTATTTTATTAGAGAGTTGACAACTGAGTGACATTTCGCGGGACAATCTGGCAGCCCTTTTCGTGCACAAATAATATAATTGGTATTGAAATTCAACGTGGCAATGTTGTCAATCTTCTTCATAGGTTACCAACACAGGGTGACACGCTGCGGAGAAGTATTGAACACTCTGTTTGTATTTTTTTATTCTTGTCGGTATATCTTTATTTTTAGGAATACATGTAATTTACGAGAGTCTGTTTAAGTAAATTTCGTATGCTCTAAATGTATCCTGGATGTGCCTATTTTTAAGTACTCGGGTGTTTTCCAGTCCTTCTGGTTAGATCATTTCAAACTAGGCTTTAGGTCCGCTCGAAGTAACTATTATCTTATCTGCGCGGCGGGTGCTAAACCTCAATGAAGTATTAAAATCAACTGATCAAAAACGCAACGCAGTAAGAACAAGTGTTTGTCTACAACACAGACATCAGTGGTCCGGTTCCGTTTTGTCAAACGTCAAACTACGCATGTGTATTACCCAAGCCATTATTCTGTATTGAGTTTTGAACAGGATGAATTCAGTCCTGAACTTCGAAACTCACAGAAAACAAAATAAATTATACAAATAAACATGATCTCTAACATTTCATATATTAATTTCAAACAATTTAAAACCCCTACAAAAACTGGGGAGAAATTCAAAAAAATCATCACAACACCTTTTGCTGTAGCAAAGTATTTTAAATTGCTGCAATATAATAAAATTTACGTTTGTAACATCAGCATTTTGTCTGCGAAGTTGATAGACATTATCTAGACTGCAACATCCCTAATTGGACAGGTAATAAGCATTGAAGACCAAGTTTTTGTATGAATAGTCAGACTAGTCAAAAGTTATGAATTCGCTTTGTAAATAAATGATTACAACTTGAATACTTGTCATTGTTCAGTAATGTCAAACTTTTCAAGGTTGCTTTTATACAAATGTAACATAAAATATTCATTATCTCATTTTACCTATCTTTCTCATTTCATACATTGTCAAACTCCAAACAGACAATAAATTAATAACTTATAAAATTTTCCGATACTTCGCTCTACCGCTAACGAGTTGTCTCATAGTGTTTGTCAATTATACACGGCGCACAACTCTGTGTGACACAGCGATAATTTACCTTTAAAACACGAGTGGTAACTCCTCGAAATAGGGAAAATTTGTTCCGTGTTTGATAGCTGGAAAACGAGCGGTGTGCGAATTCCGAATGGGTAAATTATTAACGAAGCTCGATTTATGTGGAAAGTTTGTTCCATCGCGTCCAAAACTAGCATAGTTTGTTGAGAACTTCTTCCTTACTGCCATCATCGGCTTCTCATATCCTCGAACACAGTTTTTGATATTTCCGAATATAAATTTCAACATCCATTCTTCAAAGTTCTTAAACTTTCGATCCTGGGGTAAATAAAAACATGGATTTACTGTAAGCTCTTCTGTGAAGAAAATCCGACTTAGCTCTTTGATGTAAAAACAATTTTGGGTAAACACTTTGTCAGAATAATTTAAATTCAACAGTTTTGTTAGGGTAAGGTATTCTATTACTTTGACATTTATAATAATGTTTTTTTTTAATAAAGATCAAAGTGTGGTATAGATACACTGTAAGCGGATGACACAACCATATCGTAGATTCTCACGCATAGTGATTAGATTAAATTATTTTGTATACCTTCGCTTTATGTGATACGTTGTCGTTTTTAATATTAATTACATTACATTAGGTAGGTAATGATAGTGGTATAGGGCTCTGTTTCCGCATTTAGACTCACAGACGGTCCATTATGCGTTCAGATAAGGCTGGCTAGTTGAGCCAGCCTCGCTCCTTCCAAAAGTACAGAAGCGTTTTTGGGTGTTCAGAAGCTTCTAAGAACGATCTCTTACTTTCGACCTATTGAGGTGGGTGATTTCTATGAAAATAAATAGTTCTTTTCATTATTCATTGTCAATTAACTTACTTAATTAAGAACTGTTTGAAAGAAAAAGTGACGTGTGTAACATAGGGAGCGCTTTCGAAATATGATATGATAAAATGTATAAAAATGTAGATATGCCTGATATCTTCAGTGCGGTATGATATACTTGCTTATGCATCATAAAAAAGTAGCCGTTGTTCTTAAGGAGGTGGCAATAAAAGCTTTAATAGAGTATTGGGTAATGCATTAGACTTGCGAACAAGAGTTTTATAATCTTTTGTAACCTTTTTCTTGATTCTAATCATAAAATAAATTAAAAAAAAGAACTGAAATATCGTTAGTCGGACAATTTGATGATGATATGATGATAAACTGATGAAGATGTTTCTAATTAAGTTCAATATTATTTTGAACTGTTATTTTTAAGAAATCTATTAAAATAAAATGTTTCATGGCATACACCGCTTTCGAGAGTCACCCTTAGTTTACCGATTTATTTCTTTACAATTCGGGTGTTAACGACTTCTACAAGTAACAGCAAGATATACGAGAACTACACAAGATATATTTTTAACCAGAGAACTATAGGAAATTCTAATTCTCAGGTGAAAAGTAAGGAAGCATTCGATATTTTATTGTGAAAGCAATTTTGTATTCCATTGTGCCCGAAGGCAAAAAACGGGACAATAGAAGTTGGAGTTTAATAAAATATTTTTCTTATGCAATAGACGAATACAATGTGCTAAATCTTAGTAGTTACTCGTAAATCATCATTCAAAGAGTTCAATACAATGAAATAAATAAAATACAGTAAAAATAGCTTTAGATGAAGTAAGTCGATCCGCTTCACACAAAAACATTTATACATTCTTACTAATTTTGATGAACTAGTTATTCTTGAACTAATAAAGGTATTGTGAAACGTGTCATGGAATGTTTTATTTTTTATAGAATACTAGCTGCACTCGGCATGCGTTGCAATGCCATTTTATCTATAATATGGAATATATATATAATATATTTGGAAATATATAAGTATGTTTATCAGCAGTCTGGTTACCATAGTACAGGCTCTGCCAAGTTTGGGATCAGGCCGCCGTGTGTGAAGTGCCTCAATTTATTATTTAAGTATTATTATTTTTTTCTTTTTTTATATAGGTTTTTCGGGCCGGTAACCTTCGCGGGCGTCCCCAGAACACCCTAACAAATTTTATCACAATCTCATCAATAGTTTCGGAACGCATAGAAGACAAACATTCAAATATTGATTTTTATTTATAATTTTTAATAAAAGATATCCACTATCCACTTTCTGGCTTCATTATCAGACCATCGTTCCTAAGCCCAATCTATTGTACTTGTCAAAACGAATCATATCGACGGGTCGTATGTATGTACTAGTATAACCAGCAAAATAAAGAAAATTGTTTTTTTGCATCAATAGCTTCAGCTTTACCTATATTTTATACCTTGTAAAATTTATTTTAAAGTAAGAATTAGTGTCTAAGATACAAATCAAAAAAATCTGTTTTATTAGTACAAAGTTACGAGCTTTCGAATCTTTCAATCACTCTCCTGTAAAGTACCAATTTTGCACTTGTACCAGTATACGTAGGACCCGTCGGTATGAGCCCAAACTCGAGGAATTTACTAGTAGTCACTGAAGATTTCCACTATCTACATTCTGGCTCCATCATCACGTTAGCTCCAAGACGCCAAATTATAGTATTTTGAGCTGAACTACATATACCTACAAAGTTTCATTTTGATCGGACAATTAAAGATTAATGTTGACTTCCGCGATTTGTGTACATACTTAATAAAGGGTGTTAAAAAGACGATACATATTCCGAAGATCGTTTCCCTTTATCTCCTTTGGTTTTATACTGTCTCAGTTAAATAATACATACATCTATACTAATATTATAAAGCTGAAGAGTGTGTTTATTTGGTTGAACGCACTAATCTCAGGAACTAATGGTTCGAATTGAAAAATTCTTTTAGTGTTGTATATCTAGAAAGGCTATATAACATCATGCTACGATCAATAGGAGCAGAGCAGTAACCATAAACGTAGGTGAAACAGCGGGGACGGCTAGTACAAATATAAAGTCATGACTTTCTCACTTCCAGGTAGGCAGATAAAACAAGTTTCTATCCTTACATACCTCCCGAGCTTCCTCTACTGTCATTAAACCTTTTTTATGTACAATCTACCACCATCACTTCTGACCTGCGCCTTTTCAGTACTTCTCCAATTTGCTCAGAGTATATTCTGCGAGGTCGAACCCTACCTGCCTCCCCACTAACGTTTACTTTATATAGTTTGTCATTCGTTTCACACTCATTCTATTACGTGCCCAAACCACCTCATAATATCCTTTTAAAAGTTTAATTAATTAAATAGTCACTCTGAATAATGTTTAAATTCTGCAAGTTATTTAATTTTGTAAAAAAAAACCATGTAAAATTTAGGTTACATGGCTTAGTATAAGTTTGTACGTATTGTCTGATATAGTTCTAACGGTATTCACATCGGCACTAGTAAAAAAGATGGCGACAACTGGCACTATTACTCAGTGCCTCGGACAGACAACAAATCTTGCTCGCAACGTTGCGGGTCACAACGCAACATTGCTATGCAATAAATAAACTTTACAACTGTGTTATTCTCGCAAGGCTTTGGTCCAATGGTTTTGTATGTCTCTAAATAGGTTAATTTCGAATGACATTTTTCGACATAGTTTTTTTAAATCTAAATATACTTTTTATTAAACTTAATACATTAAGTTTAATTGGCAAAAAACATGGTACAACATTGATTTTTAAAGATAACTACTAACGAGTGTTACTTTACTAGCACTTTTGTTAACACCTCCAAATAAGCTAAATGCCTGTCTTAGGAGTGGGTTTCCGGTCGGAAATGTAATTTGTAAGGTTTTAAACCCGCAACCAAATGTACTCAAGTCCGACTCGACGACGAATTTTAGAACAACTTATTACAAAAAAGAGAACTCAATCTTTTAAATCACCTAAATACACAGAGCCATATAATCAAATAGACCAATATTATTTGGTATGTAACCTAAAAAACAACACACCATAGATTAAAAAACTTCTACAAAGTTTTACAGCGCTGTCGTAATCTCCCGAGTAACATTCACGTACATGACACTTGCATACAACCTCCTACGTTCACTATGTCTAGTATTATGTTATCTGTGACTATGTATTGGACCAATAGTTACAAATGTTTGTCTCAATATAATGAAATAACTGAATAAACTAAACAAATGAGTCAGACGTTTTACTAACAACGCAAGTGTGACGTCATACCCAGCGCCGTCTAATAAAGACATGCTGAACTATTTTAAAACTACTGATCCTGCATCGTGCTAGGCAAATTCTAACGTGTTTTGTTTCTGCGCCCTAACGTCTGCAAGACATGACCCCTTAACCTGTTTGGAGGGTCTTCCTTTCGCGTTAAAAGGACATCACACCCCATTCATCGACACAAAGAATAAACGTCGGTATTGGATTTAAAAAAAAGGGTTCTCAAGATAAAAGATTTGCAAATAATTATAGACGTGCATCAATCTAAAATAATATACAATTATTGTTAAAAACATTGACATTTAGATTCATTTAACACGTTTACAAAATAAAGTACCAAAAACTCATGCGGGACTTTTCACTAAGTTGACCTTCATAGCAAATGCCAGTGAAAAGTAAAATTACTATTTATTTTTTCTCGACCTTCTAGTTCTACCGCGTGACCCTGTGAACAACGTTGGCTCAAACAAAACCAACGCGATAAACCAACATTAGATCGTGTACATAGCTTGTGCCGACGAAACTGAGCCAAATATGCTGGGACGGCGCCAAATAGGACTATTAGGCTAATATTTTGATACCCATTAGCTTGCTCTAGTATAGTACTAAGATGAAATTTGCTAAAGCATTGAATACATGTTGGTATACGAGCCAATATACGTCATGTTTGCACATTCACTAATAGATATTCCAAACACTGATGAAATTTGATTATATGGATTGAATACATGTTCATATATAAGCCAACATACCGCATAAGATAAACGTATTGGCTCAACCGGTTTTCCATGCGCCTTGTACACAAATGTATTTGGTGAATCTTTTTGAACAACCGACTATAGAAGCACGTTCAAGTATTAATTACCAATATCTTTCGTTCCGTAGTATGTTGCTACATAAGTGTAAGAAACTTCCTTACTTATCTTACTTCTTATTCTTATTAATATAATAAAGGCGAAAGTTTGTGAGCGTGGATGGATAGAATAGAGTAATCTTTATTGTACACCAACCACATATTGCTTAAAAAATAATAATACACAAAGTGGATATGTACAATAGGCAGCCTTATCGCTAAGAGCGATCTCTTACAGCCAACCTTTAGATGGACGAAATCGATAATAGATAAAAGAATAACGTGTAGTTTTGGTGTAAGATAGAAGTAAAAAAAAAGGTATTTATTTGAGTGGAATTATAACGTCATATTATAGAACTAATTACTTTATACATTTAAATATTTTCAGTAAAAAAGTAATCTTAATATATATAAATCTCGTGTCACAATGTTTGTCCTCAATGGACTCCTAAACCACTTAACCGATTATAATAAAATTCGCACACCATGTGCAGTTTGATCCAACTTGAGAGATAGGATAGTTTAAATCTCAAATTATAGTCGCAATTTTAATTTATTGCTAATTATTTGTCTGTTATTATTTGACAGTCACAATTATCTGTTAACTCCAAATGATTCTAACAAATGTCGATACCTTTCGACTGGGTTGAGTAAGTAATCAATAGATGGCGCTGCTATGGTAAATCTACGAACGTGTTATATAAGCTACATTTTAACAGCATAATTACCACGTGTTGTTGACGCTATAAAGTTAATTAAATTTATTTTGTAGTGAACGAAATACCGTATAATTCAATTATTTCCACTTTTTAAATTTTTGGTGTTAGCATAGCCGGCCACGTGTTACTTAGACTGAAGTGTAAATTGCATTCATATTATAATGAAGATAATACAGTGAAATTAATCCTGTTTTTCACTTATATTTGTGCTTCATTGATCAAAACTTTATAATTTAATTTGAATATATGTATGTAAGTATTATCACATAATTTTAATGATTTTTTTTGTGTATCTTCACTTGGATTCGAGAATGGTTTAGATTTACAATTGGACCCGGTAGATGGCGCTGCGATACGGTTACAGGAATAATGACCGATTTTAATGATTTTTTTTGTGTATCTTCACGTGGATTCGAGAATGGTTTAGATTTACAATTGGACCCGGTAGATGGCGCTGCGATAGGGTTACAGGAATAATGACCGATTTTAATGAAATTTTTTGTATGTCTTCACGTGGATTCGAGAATGGTTTAGATTTACAATTGGACCCGGTAGATGGCGCTGCGATACGGTTACAGGAATAATGACCGATTTTAATGAATTTTTTTGTGTATCTTCACGTGGATTCGAGAATGGTTTAGATTTACAATTGGACCCGGTAGATGGCGCTGCGATAGGGTTACAGGAATAATGACCGATTTTAATGAAATTTTTTGTATGTCTTCACGTGGATTCGAGAATGGTTTAGATTTACAATTGGACCCGGTAGATGGCGCTGCGATAGGGATAGATAGGAAAATTTACTAATGCAGACGAAGTTGCACGGGACAGCTAGTAGATATATAAGGATAGATGGATGGATGTTTGTAAGTCTTTCACGTAAAAACGGATCTGGGCACATAGGCTTTTTATCCCGAAAATTTTACGGTTCCCTTTTGATCAATTTCATGAAAATTTCCACGCAAACGAAGTCGCTGGCAACACCTAGTATTACAAATATGCCAAAGTGAGTTTGTTTGTTTGTTACGTTTCCACACCTTAACTAGTGAACTGATCATCATGAAAAAATTCATACAAGTTTTCAGGGGTACAGAAAATTACATAAGGTACCAGGAAGTTATACAGGAAGGATACTGTTCCCGACGGATATCTAATTTAGTTAGCAAAATCTACATTATAAAGAGCGAAGTCACGGCCAAAGCTAGTTATAAAGATAATATTGACCTGAATAACTACGTTTTGATGTGTAAATTATTAAAACAAACATGAGTTGCATTAAACTAAACAGTCTGTTGAAGGATCCTTGTATATGGAGCAAAATAAACTCGCTATGTACAAAAGGCACAACGCAAACGCAATCTCTTTACCCATTCGTATTACAAGGAAACGCTTTCAACTCCACTTTAATATTTTAAACACTACACATACCACTAAATTAATATACATGCAGCGACTTGTTTTCATGAAAATGTACTCGTACGCTTATGTTTTCATATAAAGATTGTTGTTGTGCGAGTAAGAGTGAGATTAATTTTTGTAAATACTTACTTGAAACCAAGCGATGAGCTTATAACCAAGAGATTCTCATCCATAGATTTTAAAGTATTTTTTAATTTATTGGTGGCATAACATGTGATGCGTTACTTTAATACTTACTTTTTTCTGTGCCTATTTTTGTACTGTGTGTCAGTTTTCTTTGCATAATTATGTTGAACGTGTAACTACAAAATGCGAACCAAATATCCGAAACATGATATTTTAACAAAATAACAACTCATTTATGTACAGTAAAAACGGGGTCCTTTCTAAAACTCAATAGATCTTTAAATATGAAATAATATGTGTGTTATACAAAGCTTACCTACACCTTTATCTCACGTTCACAATTTATTTCGCAACTAACCTTTTTTCTCACACAATACTCTTTCACCATAATTTCGATTACTTCAACCAAAATCGAATTGACCGTGAATCACAACGCCCATGTAAGGCCACAAAAGCCCGCGCACTCTAAAAGGATTCGTAAACCGCGAATCGCATTCGATTTTTAAATCTAAGTTTTTATTTTTCGAACATACCGTTCAATTCAATGTTCGAACGTGAGTGCCAAGATTTATCACAAACTGGTATAATTTTATGCAAACGACATACGGAAACATATAAGAGTTTTAGAATGGAAATAATAGAGAATAATATGTTTCATGTTCGACAAGTTAATTAGTTACAACGTAAATGACGTACAAATATTGGATTTGCTACCGCATTATCTGCTACCGAAGTGTTCCGTAGTTCAATTAGGTATTAATTAACCAATTCATTAGTCACCTGCTAATGCAACATTGCAACCACGCTTACGTTAGGGTTTACACTCAGTATGTACCTACCGGCGTCCTTATCACAAGATGTAACAGATATCTATGAAATTATTGAAAAACTTATTGGTCTATCAAGAATAATATATAATTATAATACTAAGTTCTTAACTCACTATCGCCATCAGAGGCACATATTCTTTGTCAACGGTATGATTGTTATGAAGCTCTTTATGGGTACTAAAGAGTTTTATAGGATAATTATATTTGAGGATATTATAATTGTAATAAACGATGGGAGAAAAACATCCTAACGATCCGTTACAATCGATGTTTTGTCTCCCATCCCACAACTCTTCTACTCTCACTCTACAAAAAATAGCGTTTCTTTCGTGATTTAGTTTCTAGTTGTACAATGAAAAATGTATTTATTTTTATCTAACTATATAATATATACATACTCACGCCTGTTTCTCCGAAGAAGAAGACAGAGGCAAATTAAACAACCACATTTTGCCAACTAGAATTTGGTCTCACTCAAATATTATGACTTGCCCCCAAGCCCATTACCGCCAGCCGGGCACTTCAGGAATAGGGGGTATATTGAAATATAATGGTAGGCAAGTAGGAAAGGTAATGGAAGGAAAAGGATGCTATTGCTTAAATACGGATGGAATGGGAAGTGTCAAGGTCAGGGTTGCATATCTTTTTTTGGAGTATACTCGTTAAGAATCGATTTTCATATAAGGCGCCCGGTAAGAAAAAAAATGTATAGAGTAAAATTTAGTGATCGAAGGAAGTCGTAACGCTTTAACGCTTTGTTGTGCTTTTTGTGCTTTATTGGAGTTTACTCCTTAAGAATCGACGCATGTAAGTAGATATGTGTTTATATTTTTATATTTTATATATGTATAAATATATATATATATCTAGAATATATACTGTACAGCGTCTACAAATGATGAATATATATAGAATAAGAGATAGAGTGTGAGAGAGAGAGAGAGAACCTCCAGTAAATTGTAAACTCCAGTCACAACTTACACACGGTAAAGTGGTAGGTGTGTCGGAATCGAACCGACTAAAATCACACGGTGTTCCGTCACAAGTGGGTCTATTGCAGGAAACCCGGGTATACCTAAAAAGTACCTAGAAGAATCGAACTGGCTATCTATTTTCAAGCCTATTACACAGCTGTGTGTTTAACTAGTGAAGATTATATGTGTGTCTCTTTAGCGTTATAAATAAAAATATTTTATTAACGTTAATATGTTTTGGGACATTTTTTTTTATATTTAGTATAAGAATTGTTTACTGAAGTTACAAGAAAACCATCTATCGGAATTATGTACTTATAGGAGAATTGACGCGATCACGAAATAGGTACTACATACCTTTGAATTGCCTGACGTTTCGACCAGGTTGCAGGGGCCGTGGAAAAAAAGAGTTAGTAATCTATAGGAAGTTCATATTCATAAAACACAACATTTAAATTGTTTTTTTTTAATAGCTACCTATGTTATGTTTTGTAAATTGGAGCATGGATTTACCATTGAAGTATGATTGTACTTTAAGGAATGTAGAATGTGTTATCTTGTAATTCAAGTCAGTCGTCGTGGAGAGCCATGCTTCGGCACGTATAGGCTGGCTCAACCGGTGTGATACGACGGCCTCACAGAAAACCGGCAGTAAAGCAATGCTTGCATTGCTTTTTGTCGAGTGAGTGGATTACCAGAGGCCCTAACCCTTCCCTCTCCCCTCCTCTACCCCTCTTCTCCCTTTCCCCAACTCCCAACTTAAAGGTCGGCAACGCACTTGTGTCTCTTGAGTTGCAGGTGCCCATGGGCGGCGGTAGCCATTTACCATAAAAAAAGTATAATATAGATACGCTCTTAAGTGATGTACAAAAATTAACCCAAAAGATAATACAAATACAAATTAATTTCCCGTGACCACTGTATTATATTACTATTACTGTACTCGTAATTTGTGAAACTCTATAGTGACTTTCTTCGCAAAACAATTTTACATAAACGTAATATGTATGTACTATGTACAATAACCGTGTTTACATACAAATTGCACTACATTACATAATGGACAAATAGCGGTATTGTTTCTTCACGTTTAATCCATTATTTCACATGCCAATGTGTAATATCATAAAGGTGTCAGTTACATTAGCGCTTACTGGATGAAAGTATTGTTTTTCTTTCTTTTTAAAAAAAAAAGATAAAAAACAAACATAGGGGTTGGCTTGAGAACCTCTTTCGTCCTCTGTCTGTTCGTCGGTTAAAAATTAAGGACTTATAATAATTTTTAGCTGATTTATCTAAAAATATATGATAACTGGTTTTATAATATGTATAAATATATTTATGGGGTTGATTAAATTGTATCAAAGTATAGTAAATGTTGCAAAAACTCGAAATTTGCCCAAACTAATATATGGATAATTAGTATACAACCAACATCAAATTACAGTAGTATCGCAGAGTCCATAGATGGCGTAAATAAAATAAATCAATGCATGGTCAGCATTTTTCGTTGCGATAACACTTTTTTTCGTCTAGCCGCCGCCGCCGAATGTCTGAAGTGTAAGGTGCGAACTTCGCTCCAATAAAATTAGATTTGTATAAATAGATTTGCAAATTGGAATGAGTAATTGTAGGTGAGAATGTGATGATATTTATCTCATATCGACGGATGCGTGAGCAAATTTTTTCATTTTAAGGTATATTTTTTGATAAATATGTGTACGTTGTGGGCAAATGTTTTCATTTTAAGGTATATTTTTTGATAAATATGTGTACGTTGTTACATATGGATATTTTTTTACCACATTAAAGTTTATTGCTACATTACAACGTATTTTTGTACTCAAATCAGCAGCTGACGTGAAAGCATCCTAAGATATTATTTCCTATCCTTTCAGATTATTCTCAAATTGACTATTTTCCTCGTTTCACGGTTTCCCTCTACCTTATTTCTCGAGCAACGTTCAGACCTCTACGGAATAAATAACGACTATTACGACACTGCGAATACACTAGAAATAGAAAAATGTCTATTATTTACAATAAGCGTTAGTTGAACGTAGTTTTCGTAGCTTTAGAAGTAATAACCAAACCCATAAAACAGCTATAACGCTACCAAACGAAAACAACATCCATCCATTTTTAACTGTTATTTCATAGTTGTGAACGAACATTGCGTCTGCTTCATAAGGTGTTTCTCATCAACATTTATCAAGGAAACTACGGATTAAAATTTCTACTTAGAATTTTAAAATATTTTCACATTCATATAAATCAATAAGCAAGATAAACTTAGATCTCCTTTGGCTTTATCAAACAACCTTGTAAGTTGAAGTTAATCTAAAATTCTATCTAACTTAGATCGCTCGTATGAGTCTAAAACCTTATGAATTTAATGTTATAATATATATATAGTTATAATATCGAAAACCAATAAAGACGTTCCTACGACCTTGTAATGAGAATCATGTCATTGAATTATATTTATGTGCCTGGTATTTAAAGTATAATGTCAGGGGAATTAACCACATTAACCTTAACCACAAGCACTACTGACTTCAAGAAAATTGAGGTCTTTTGGATCCCATTGCATATTAAAATGATTAAAAAGTCATTACATTGCCATTGTCATTTAAACGAAGAAAAAACGGAGAAGGTTTTCTTGACAACCTGTATATATTTTTTATGTATGATCAACTATTATCTTATCTGTGGTATGACTATGACCTTACGTGGGAGATCCATGCTTCGGCACGTTTGGGCCGGCGCGACTCCGCTCGATACCACGGCCTCACAGAAAACCGGCAGTGAAGCAATGCTTGCCGCCGCGTGAGTGAGGTTACCGGAGGCCCTAACCCTTCCCTCTCCCCTATTCCTGTCCTTCCCCTCCCCCCTCTTTCCATTCTTCCCCCTCCCCCTCTTCACCTACTCCCACCTTAAAGGGCGGCAACGCACTTGTGACTCTCGAGTTACAGGTGCCCATGGGCGGCGGTAGTCATTTACCATCAGGTGACCCGTTTGCTCGTTTGCCCCTATATCATAAAAAAAAAACGCATAACTTTTTGTCTGAATTCGATAGTTATTTTTTGTTGGATAAGGTATACCTCGAAATTGGTCAATGTAATTTTGGGCTAATGTTTGGGCTTATTTATTCATCTCAATGAGATCTTTATACCTAAATATTTATAACAAAGGAGATATACAATTATTTATTAATTTAAATAAGGTAGGTTGGTAAGAATTTAAAATAAGTAGCTTTTCATTATAATATTAGGAAAAAGTCCCCATCTAGCGCACTTAATCAGTTAGTTGTTTGGCGCTGACTCCAAATTAGTTTATATAAAATGTGATAGTTTATGTAAATAAACTCAATACTCGACAAGGCTTAAGAGGTTTATTGATTTCTTGCTTTTCAGTTATTTTTCGTCGGTCTAATTTTTGTTAAATTTTTTTTTTGCACTTTTCTAGTACGCAACTAACCAGAAACTCATTCAAAAGCAAAAGTAAAGTTAAATAACATAACAATAAAAACTGTACGGACACAGATATGTAATTGCATAATCTACAATTGATTTTATGATAAAATTTTTCGTTTTGCTGAAAAGCATGTAAAACAAGCATGTTCGCGAACTTTAATGTTGAATAACTTATTTCGCAGACGTGGAATTGATGTGGTTTTTCACATTTCATTTATTATAATTGTGTTCCTAATATTTATACCCATTTCCAGCTTTATAATAATCAAAATATGCATTGAAGGTTACAATAAAATCAAATCTTTAATATCTATTTTAACCGTACTATAAATAATTTTGAGTCGGCGCCAAACATACAAACAAAAACAAAACAAAATGTAATTCGAAAATACGCGTCGCAGAGACCTGCATGACTTCGTACTCAATAATTAAATTTCTTTGTTTGTATGTTTAGCGCCGACTCAAAATTATTTAGGTAGGTATTACTATTAGTTAGTAGAAGTTTAGTTATGATAACAAATGCCTTTTTATTATTTCTTGCTTTTCAGTTTTGTAATTTTTTCGTCGGTAAAAGTTTTTATGAACTATTTTCAATTTTCTATTCTGATCTGATCCCATTGCACGTCTGTCCACAATTTCACCTTAATCTATCCAGTAGATTTACGGATTTCAGACTTATGGAAACTTAAAAAATAACTGACGTACTTTCAGAATCCAAGTGTTACTTATATTAAACTGAAATTATCGAAATAAAAATAAACTGTTATTAAATTGTAAGTTGACACAAGTTGCGCTCGTTTTACGTTAGTGGTCGTTAGCCTAATCTCGTTAAAAACTTTGGACTATATTACATAAAATAATAGCTAGATGAAATAACAGCTTACTTATACAGTTTTGTGTCAACTTAATTTGATATACTACAGTGACCTATAGTAGAAGTTAATCTAGTAAGAAACTGTGCAGAATCTGAAACGGTGATTTTTATTCATGTTTGTTAGTCTGTTCGGTCTGTGTCTCTGAATTCAAAAGTCTTTTCATTATGTCTGTTCGAGGTAATCTTCGTAGACGTCGGCTCCATAACTAATAATAGAACATAATATATGTAACTAAATCTGGGGATACGGCAGTTTTTTCTCGATAGCTTTGAGAAAAGATTTCATTTCGAGGACATTTTCAACCCCCTGTAACTTCGTTGTGGATAGAGCAAGAAATCTGAATTTCCAGTGACTAAGCGGGCATAATGTTTATTAAACTTAACTATTCCCTATTTACATTAAATTTAAACATATTCTAAATTTCTATACCTGTTTATTAAAGAAATGAATATGTCTAATATTACTATAAAATGTTGTCAGTTAACATATTAGGTAACAATTACATTTTACAACTTTTTGCGGTACAATAACTGCGTGCGGCTTGCGATTTGGGTTTTTTAGATTTTATGTTTTTGATTTGATAAATATTGAAAAATTATAATGTAATGCTAATAAATCAACGTAGCAAAAACACAAAAATTATTAGCAGAAGGAAGTTTTAAAAAGAAAAAAATCTATTGCACCAGATTAACATTATAGTTTTTTTTTTGTATTTTACATTAGTATCGTTCCAGAGAAGAAGAAGTAGAAGCAATAGAACAAAATCAACAATTTAATATCATTTCAGTACAGTTCAAAATGTTTACTTTAATAATTATAATACTTTTGACTCCTGTGTGTTCACAGGAGTCAAAAGTATTATAAGGAAGGAAGTGTTAATTTCTTATTCATAATGAGACTTAATATTCATACTTCATGATCCATATTCAATTTAAATTTGAACTCTGTGGCTTCTCTGACAGAGACTTTCGAGGTTGCCACAAAGTGACTTAATTGGAAATCAGAAGAAAGCTGTATGGCTTCAGTGTACTTAAATTTTCTTTAAAGATTAATCGTAAGTTCAGTCTCTTTTACCGACACATTTATAACAAAAACTACGATTTCTAGGACATTACTCTGCGTCAATCTATGCACTTTCAGAAGCTGTAAGTCTTATTTTGACAGGCTTTTTTCCTTAGATGAATTGGGTAGTTGCCTCTATGCTCAGAATAAAGTATTTCACGAAGTCGAACAATCAAATAACTTAAAATAAACGCCCAACTTCATTTTTTACATTTTTAATTTATTGTATAATTGGTAAATTAATTTTAAAAGTGAATGATTTGACAGTAGTAAAACATGACGTTATTTCCTTTGTATTTTATAGTAAAATGTAAAGAACCTACTGTTTTGACATTTACTAAAAAGATATTGATTTGACTTGAAAATCATCTACCCTACAATGTGTGTCTTCCAATATACACTGAGAGCACTGTAAGGTGTGACGTCAATTTAGTACACTGCAAAGCCGTTCCTTTATAGTTAGGTATACTGGTTACTGTTTAAAACGGAACGCAGTCCAGTATACTGTCAGTTGTCAATTCAAGTCAACTGTCAAATCGTATAATAAAAGTGACAGTGTGACAGCCATTTGACAGCACTGAGAGCACCTTACCTCGAAAACTCTAGTGCTCACAGTACTCGGATACAGTCCTACGATACTGCGGCAGTATACTGTCAGTCTATAACGGAACGAATTTCTCCCCAGTAGCAGTAAGACCACTGAACAGTGCTCTCAGTGTATATCGAAACATACCCTATATTTGTCCTACTTCTGACATTTTCTAATAATAACAACTTCTAAACTAATATCCTATAAAATTACCCTAAGCATTCCATCCTACTACACTACACTACATCCTATGTTACGTATTTACCCTTTTAATGAAATAAAATATGAAAAACAAGCTCATACAGACATCATCGTTATACAGAGACTATAAGACTGCAGTACCAAAAAAGTCGAAAATGATACTTTAGCCGGCTTGCGGGCAATATAAAGTTGTACTTATCGTCCACTGCTGGACATAGGCCTCCCTCGTTGATTTCCAAGGAGACCGGTTGGAAATGGCTTGGATCCACCGACGACCTGCAATTTTTATAAGATGGTACCTAGATGGACTACGCAAAAGATTAGTTAGTTGTGTTATCTATATTCTATCTAAACCTGAATGGTTACAACAAAAGATTAGGTTTACGACATACGACGTATTTTAACTTTACCGGGGTGTAAAAACCTTTTATAACAAGTGAAATAAGCTTAACAGTCGGGTAAAGTGCTTTTACTGGGTTTTATATCTAGATATTTCGAATACCAAATGCGAGTTCTACACTTCGGAGAGTGCACCACTGAATCGCACAATTGGATTCTTCTATCACACGTTCGCGATATCCAATCGTGACTTTAGCTGTTAGTTAAAACGTGGTACATTGGATTTGAATTGGGCAAAGCGCTTTGTTTCTGCATTCAATGAGGTAAAAGCTATTTTGGAGTCTACTAGCTGCGCATAAGAGTGTCCTCTTGTCAAGACCGTATTTCCTCCGAAGAGGAGGCACCAGGTTCTCGGAGACTTCTTTCATAGGGTATACCCGAGTCCCTTACAATAGACTCACTTTTGATGAAACACCGTGTGGTTTTAGTCGGTTCGATTCCAACATACCGCTTCACTAGTAGCGATGGTGGGGTGAGGGCCCGTGGGGATTTCCACATGAAAAAAAGCCGTATTTCCTAAATATTAAATAATATTTATAAAATAATAACATAATGTTAGATTGCAGTCGAATGCACTACTGCCGCACCACAGGTCGTCTTGCTGTTTTTTCACAACATCCAACACTCTTTAAAACCTGTAGGTACATATAACATCATTTCACTGTCGCAACATAGTTTAGAAAAACTCTCGTCACGTATATTTTTTTTTCTATTCTAAGTACAAAACCGTGGACTGGTTACTGTAACGGTACCAAAATTGTAATAAATTGTCACGTGAGACAGCCACGAGTATGTGAAGTATGTGATAAGTATTCGTATAATTTATCTGCACCACTTTATTACCGGTTGGTAAAACACTTTGTCATTACTATTACTATAATTTATACTATTTTCCGTCATATAATTTAGCTTTTGTTTGGCTTAAAGGTTTGACAGATTTTTCCGATTGGTCTAATAGTCCCTTCCACTACAGAAGACCGTAGCTTTTACCTGACTATTTTATCTGATGAATACGATCTTCATGGGAGGAGGGATAAGGTGGACGAGGACGCATATCCGAAGGTATCCTAAACTATTGGCAAAGTTATAGAATATGAAAATAATTTAAATACTCAATTTATCAAAATTACAAATACCACGGTAAGCCTTGACAAATAGTACCCATACGTAATCCTGATCATTTACGATTCCTTCGAACAATTAATTTCTAGATCACAAAAAAATCACACTTAAGAAACAAGAAGTTTCTAATTCTATGCTATGTGCCGTAATAAGTTCGTTTGAAAACAAGATAATATAATAAAATGTAGTTTAATTTTTTATTTCAAATTTAAGGACCTATTCAACATGTCACAGTTTTGGATTTCTAATTTTATAATTTCAAAGAAAATATTAGAAAAAAAGTCAAAGTTGTAATTTTAAATTTTAGGATAATTAGATATCGGATTATCCCACTAATATTATAAATGTGAAAGTTTGGATGGATGGATGGATGGATGGATTCCACGCAAAAACCACTGAACCGATTACGATGAAACTTGGTATAGGCATAACGCATAGGCTACTTTTTATCCCGAAATTCCCACGGGATCAGGACTTACGCGGGTGAAAAACCGCGGGGCGCTGCTAGTAAATTATAAAATTACAATATTGGTCAATGTTTATTTAATAAACACAGTATTTACACAGTTTGTTAGTTTTCAATGCAAGTCTAATTACATTTTTGTGTACTAGATTTTGAGTGGTATCACTTGTAGCGCACTCACTATCTTCATGTTCCTTAACTTGTCATGAGAAACCATATCATATCGATTGATGATGTCTCTAGTCTATAGGTATACACGTACATACACACATGACGTGTATCTGCGGTACAATGCATTGAATCATTGCTTATTGATAGTAGGAGATGTATCGAACAGTACGACTTGCAATGGGCTTCATTATTTACTGTCATTGATGTATTAATAGTGGGTTTATATCGACTGATATATAGACGTTTGTAGAGGATTTCATTATTTATTCAGACTAATATATGCGTCGTAACGTCCCAATGTTACGCTCGTAATTTTCGATGTTTCTCAGTAGTAGATTGCTTATTAGGATTTAAAAAAAAATTGCGCCTCCACCAAGTATTTGGCAAAGTAATAACATATAAATTTGAATAACCTTAAAATTTTAAGCAAGATGATAACACAATGATGTATTTAGGATTAACTCACAAGTGATAGCATAATGGACCACGCGATTGCGACTTGGGATCAAATGGTTCAACGTTCTAATTCAACACACTCCTGACGTAAACCCTCTTCTTATACAAGCAATTAGTTGAGCTTGAATCTAACGTAATCTTTAATCTTTCCGAGAGGTCTCGGCTATAGATTTACTAAGATGGAAGGAAAAATCAGACTACTCGTACACATCCAGCCCTATTCTCATTTCATGTTGTCGTGGTGACTGTATTTACCAACAGAAAGGTAATATACGCTTGTAATGCACTCAGGGATTTCGTCGACACGGAAAGAAACGTTGCAAACATGCACAATATAACACCCCAACAAAACAACTCCTTCGGCTTCTACACACTCGTGTGCGGCCAATCTCGTAATGCTTTGTCTGAAAACTATAGTATGCTGGCTGACTAACTGACAAACTCCAAGTGAAAAAAATAATCTTGCCATGTTATAAATTATGTGACTAAGAAACTTTTTGGTAATTTAGTTTAATGTAGAGATTAATCTCTTATCGACATCAGGCAAAATAAATATTTTAAGTGAAACTTAAATATGTGTTACATAAACAACATTTAATCAACAACCAGCACAGTGTAATTTCTGCCTCTTCACAAGGTTATTAAGAAGGCCGTCCTGTCAAATCTGATAGGCCAGAAAACTTGACACTTACATAAAATGCGTTATAAAAGAATGCGGACATGGACGAGTGTTGAGTACTCTGGTAATATAGCAAAGATTACATCATTTTATGAATACTGAGACTGATAGTTTAATAAGTCGGTTGCCTAGTATTGGTCATAATGTACTTTGTAACCTCATCACAAGCTATTCATTCATTTGTTCTGCCTAAAATCAAATTTCCACACACAATAAACGCAGTCGATAAATATTAGAAACTTGGTTGATTTAAATATGAAGACATGTAAAAATTTATTTATGAAAAAATAAAAACCTAATTACTTTTTTGTAAAAAAAAACATGGTTTATTTACCTGGGTGATTTAGATAAACCTAAAAAGAAAAACTTTATCTTAAATACATAATTTCATCCAAATCGTCAGAGCCATTTTCGAAATATCTGTATTTATTACTATTATAACGTTATTGGATTTAACCCAGTTCTATAAATTCGCTTTTGATTGTTTGTTTGTTTCATCACGCTAATCTCTAGAACTGTCAGTCAGATTTGAATAATTAATTTTGTATAATATAAGATAGATAGAGAATTCACGCTACGACTCTTGGTGATAATAAACGCAGAAGAATCTGCGCGACAGCTGGTAAATCCATAAATAAATAAATTTGTTATTACGTATTTATTGATAGAACATTGTTTTTTAAGCAGCTAGTAATATGACATTATAAATTAATGAATTTCTCTAAAAAAATATGTTATGGTACCTACGTTTAACCATACAACTACTTTGACAGTTGTTATGAGTAAGATAGTATTTACTCGCAAATGATTTAAAGAGGACATCTCATCAATGTATCTCCAAATAGTAAAATGTAACGATCATAGAGTCCCTATAACATAGGAAGAATTTAGAACAAAATCTTAAAAATAATCTTCTAAAACCTTTACCTAAGGTAGGCCTGCCATCACTTAAATTGCCGACGCCGGACAATCTCTTCAAAAATCCCGGACATATGTGTGAAATCGAGATTCTTCCCCGGACACCTTAAAAAAAACGCCGATTCCATTTTTTTTTTATTAAATTAAACAGCTTGTTCATCTAACAATTATAAGTTGCCCCTGGCACAGAGTGTCCGGGACGCTTTTTGAAAACCCCGCCCGGACGCTCCCCGGACGCCCTCTATACTAGGACAAATCCGAGGAAACCCGGACGAATGGCAGCCCTAACCTACGGATATCTAGATAATAAAAGTTATATTCTAATGTTTGTAGGAACATGTCTTTACATGAAACAGTCCCGTTTAGCTACGAGTTTCATCGTCGTTTTTATTATATATACCATGCCTATTTATTTTACCTAGTTACCCTCATACATATTTAAAGAAGATGAATTATATGAACAGAAGAAATTGTTTTTCCTTTATATCCTTCGCAAAATAATTGGTTTTGCCTAAGAAATGTTTCGTAAAAAATGAAACTTATGTGAGAATAAAACGATAGTACGTAACAAAATGTTTTTTTTTTTTGTAGGAATACTTGACTTAAATATGTTCTCTAAGGTTTGGGTTGCCTGGTATTAAAATTTTTTTATTCATAATATCTTATTACTTGACATTTTTTATATCAGCAAGGAAGAAATCGCCATAAGTCAGATGGTCTGCGTAGTTCTAACAATAGAATTTAATAGTATGACAGTCATACTATTAAATTATAGTGTACACTTTGAAGATTACACTAATACAAATATTAATGACAATACAATGCAATAAACACTTGAAAAAAGTAAAAAACCGACTTTAAAAGCACCAACAAGGGCATTGAAAACTGAAAAATAAATTAGGTATTGCAAACTTAATTGAAAAGACAAATGATACATGTTTCAGAACAGCCTTGAATATAAAATATTACTGATAATATAATGTACGCGATTACAAAGTTAGCTGTACATTACGGAATATTTCTTTTCTTCAAATTTTTTAACGGCCAATTTTACACTCCTAGTGGCAATAACTTTCATTTCCTATTGGCGTAACATTACAATACGAGTATGGTAGTAACAATAAAAGTAGCATTTATGCAAAGTGGCCGCTATAACGTTAGCTCCGATGTTCGTTCAGGAGCGAGTGAATGACGAGAATGAGATGCGTCGAGGGAAATATACGAGATTACTCTTTTCATTACACCGCAACTTCTGTAGAAAGTGGACATATGTTTATTTCGAGGATTTCTGTATAGTGGCTGCTATTAATTAAAATTATTTTTAATTTTATCATGGAAATATCTGCTGGTACAATATTTGGCTACTACTTTTTACCATTCATTCGCTCGCCACTGGTAGGTATATGAGAGAGGCGTCGTACTATATGGTTCAAAAGGAACTTCCTATTGCAGTGATCTTGCCATGAGTTTCCCAAATGACTACAGTATACAGGGTGTATTGGAAAATAGAACACTTACTAAAAAGACTGAAAGAGTAGGACTCAAGCATGCAGTTACAATAAAAAAAATTGGAATAAAACTATCCGTTTACAATTTATGACCGTTTCCATTTTTAGGTATTTTTACTGCCGCTTCTCATAAAAGCAGGTGGAACGTGTAAAGTTAAAGATTTTAAATCTTTAATAATATTATAATTTATATACATATATATTTATTTATATAGTTTTTGAGAAAATCCATAAAAACGAATAACTATAACTTAAATTCGAAATTAGTTTTATAGATTTTCTTAGTAACGGAAAGAAAACATCTAAAATAAAAGTAAATATGACATTTAAAAAAATTAAAAAATCTTATTATAACTGCATGCCAGAGTCATGCCCTTTTAATGATTTAAGTAAGTGTTCTATTTTCCAATATACCCTGTACAATTCTTCAAAAAGTCACGAAAAGATTTTTACATTATTATTATTAGCATTAGGAGTAAATACTTTATTTTATTCTTAATTGCACTCGTGAAAGAAAAACACTGCAAATAAATTTTCTGTAAATAGGAGATATAATATATCATATCAATACAAATAAATGAAATTGAAGTATCTGTTCTTAATGTCAAAATAATGGTTTTTTAAGCAATACAACAAATGAATAAAATTTAAGTATCTGTTTGTAATGTCAAAATAATAGTTTTTTTAGCTCATACAGTTACCTGCACGATACCTATGCCTAAAAATCAGTTTTTTAAATTGTTGTCTGTCTGTCTGTCTGTTTGTTCCGACTAATCTCCGGAACGGGTGGACCGATTTCCACGGGACTTTCACTGGCAGATAGTTGGTGTTATAAGGAGTAACTTAGGTTACTTTTATTTTGGGAACACAATCGGGATTCCGCGCAAAATATATAAACATGGACACGCGAGCGAAGCCGAACGGGCACTGCTAGTAACAAATATAAACGTATAACATCAGGAAACACGAAACGATTTCCGTAATAATTTCTCAACTTTTCTTGAGTTAGCTTGATCTTTAAGCTGGAATAAAGTTAGAGTAACAGGTTGTGTAAACTAGGTTTTACAAAGTTTGTGTAACGAGACCCGTTAATGGAAAATGTTGATTTTCGTCCACTCTGTAGATGCTGAACGAAATGGAAAATGAGAAACGAAAGCAGTGAATGTTTTACGGATATCTTGAAAAGGAGTAAAATAAATAGTATTAAAAGGGAATATAATAGTGGAGCCTCGTTAATTTTCAGTGCATGTTTATGAATATGATAGGTATATAATATAATGTTTTTACTTATTTGAAAAGCCAGTCTCTAATAAGTAGATAAGAATGATTTACCTGACTGGCCTGTTGGTCTAGTGGTTAGTGACCCCGACTGCTAAGCCAGAGGTCGTGGGTTCAATTCCCACCCAGGACAAATAATTGTGTGATGAGCACGATCATTTGTTCTGTGTCTGGGTGTAATTTATCTATAATATGTATGTATTTAGAAACATATAAGTATGTTTATCAGCAGTTTGGTTACCATAGTACAGGCTCTACCTAGTTTGGGATCAGACGGCCGAACGTGAGATGTGTCAAGTTATTATGATTATTATTATTATTATTTAATAATTCTCAAGTCTTCGGCGGCCTTGCTGCTTCCGTCAGTGTTCGATCATTTAAAAATCATAATTAACCTATCTTTTCGAAACCTAATTCGTTATGAACATGAACAGGTTTTTAAAATACACATATTTAGAAACTTCCGATTCCAATTTCAAATTACCTACATGTATTTTTCCAATCGAGATAATGTACTGAGAAATCGAGAACAACTTAAATAATAGATATTTCAACAAACTGAGACTGGGAACATTGCGCAATGCTCTGCTTGCAGTTTTATGATTGAATAGAACCACAACAAATACCTTTTGGTAGAGGCACTTTAAAATGGTCTGCTACCTCAAACAGGTGCATGTATATGCCTAAAATATATATTTATGTTAGGTATTTTATAAAGTAACTCTGGCAACAGTTAGGGCATGGGAAATGTGCTGGTAACGAATGTTGATAACTATTTCGCAATGTTTTGTAAAACGTCTAAAATACAATATACTCACGGTTGTATGCCAGAAGGGGTGGACAGAGGCTTATTAAACTTTGTTTCTATGATCTGAGGTAAAACACAATAAAAATTATGATTCTTTAATAAAAAATCAATGTGACTGGTTCTCCTAATATCAGGAAATACTACCATCATCCTCCACGCTTTTTCCCAACTAAATTGGTGTCGGCTTTCAGCCTAACTACGATACGGCCGAACTTTGATATTTTACGTGAAGCGACTGCCATCAGACCTCCACAGCCCAAGTACTAGGCGATATCGAAGTTCTGTAGTTAGATCAGGTTGTCGGACTTTTTAGCGCTCCAACTACCTGTAACGGATGCCACAGATGGTCGTATGGCAACCGGGACCGACGCCTTAACGTGCTCTCCGAGGCACAGAGGGGTCTCAATATGTTAAGAATGGTCATCCATCCTAAGACTGACTGACAAAATTTCAAAATTTCATCTTAATTCCCTATACTCTACAAACAACACTATCTTTTTAAATCCTCAGTTCTAGACAACTGTGAACATCACACAATATCAAATGTAGTGCTCAAACACTGAAGACATTTCTACATCGAAACGATCTTGTCTAACTTCCAATCCTTTTGAAGAGAAATGTTGCGATTCCAAAGAGTAATCGAAAATCGCAGTAGAGGGTCCTGCAATCAATTTGGTTGAAATGGAATTGATGGCACGGAGAATAGCTATATCCTTCTGGCTTTGAACGACAAATAGAATAAATAAGTCTCACTTAAACTTGAAAAGAATAACAAATCAATTCCATATATGAACTGGTGACCTTATCAACGGTTTGATAAAACTGTGCGAAGTACAACTGTTTAGCGTTAAAACTACATTATAACTCTTCAATAACTAGATCAATTGTCACAGATTATATAAATTATAAAATCAATTGCCCTTAGTTGGTTTTCAGTATTTGGGACAAACTCGTCGAGAATTTATAGGCATCGTTAATGAAATAAGAATAAGGTGACATTGTTTTCTTTATTGAAGTCGTTCGTTTATCGTTTTTTCATCGACGAAAAAAGAAAGATAAAAAACACGCTTTTGGAATGAAAGTTGTTTAAAATAAAAATTCTGACAAATGATGTTCTATTACGAGTTTTTTTACTCCTTGTCAATGCACATTTCACACGTAATAGCCCTTTCAACTTAAGAAAGCTATACGACTGACATTAATCTCTTTGTATCTGCTATTTGCTGCCACGCAAACCCCCATCATGGCCCGAATCAGTTGACCACTTCCATTGAGTAGCTTATGACTAAATTGAAAGAATATTAAAATCCCTCATAAAATAAGGAAAACATGACACCTCTTTTGTACTCAATAAAATATGTCACACAAAACCTCCAGCTATTCATTTTGAAGCACAAAGCCGCTTTTTCCTTTACAAGATTCTTGTCGCGGTTCTCCGCCACAATGAAAGCTGTCCATACGCACAGTACAAAGTAAAATATTTTGTGAGTAAAAAATGTTCATTCTAACAGAAAAATAATTGTGTGTAAAAATATATATACGGAATTTACAAAAAAGCCTGTAAAGTCTAAGCCGCAGATTTACTGCGATAGTCGTACCATTAATCTTGGTTTGTTTTTGTTTTTTTTAACGTATGAGTAATAATGTTCTGTTTTTGTGTTCGGCTTTGTAGAGAATATGCAAATACAATTTTAAATTACATTTTGTATTACTACTAGGTACATATTGTATTGATCTCGATGATCTCGCGTGGCGGAGCGAGGGACGGTGCGTTCCAACAATCGACTGCAACGTCAGAGGTTTTCTTTTTTTTTTTTTATGGTATAGGGGGCAAACGAGCAGACGTGTCACCTGATGGTAAATGACTACCGCCGCCCATGGCCACCTGTAACTCGAGTCACAAGTGCGTTGCCTCCCTTTAAGGTGGGAGTAGAGGAGGAGACGAAGGGGAGGGGGGGGAAGAGTGGAGGGAAGAGGGGGAGAGGGGGGAGAGTAGGAAAAGGGGGAGGGAGGAAGAGTGGGAAGAGGGGGAGGGGGGAATAGTGGGAAGAGGGGAGAGGGGAAGGACGGGAATAAGGGAGAGGGAAGGGTTAGGGCCTCCGGTAACCTCATTCACGCGGCGAAATGCAATGCAAACATTGCTTCACTGCCGGTTTTCTGTGAGGCCGTGGTATCGAGCGGAGTCGAGCCGGCCCATACGTGCCGTGTGCCGGTCAGTAAGTATCCAAAGGTAATTATGCCTATATCTACACCTCTGATAATAGAAACAATATTTCTATTATATAATTACTAAAAACAGTTAGTGCTGTATATACTATTCAGGGCCACTAAAGGCGACAATGAAATCACAGACAAAAAAATACTTTTTAGCTTTTTTGTTGTAGGTTAAACTAGCTGCACCCCGCGGTTTCACTCGCATAAGGCCCGGTGCCGTGGGAATATCGGGATAAAAAGTAGTGTCTGTGTTCATCCATGTCTCCAGCTATCTACATATCAAGTTACATTGGAATCGGTTCAGTAGTTTTTGCTTGCAAGAGTAACAAACATCCATACGTCCTCACACACTTTCCCGTTCATAATATTAGTAGGATTGTATAATTTATTATTTAATAATAATAAGAAAAATATTACACCTATACTAAAATAAATACGCGGACTATTTTGCAAGCGTCATAAATTTCCTCCGCTTCATCGCCTACCAGAAGGCTGCCAGCATTGCCACGTTGAATTAAATTTCTTCTTAATGATCTATCAAATGTCTTGCTATGTTGTGATATGACGTATGTAAATGGCCATATCTATGTTTGACGATTGAATCTTGGAGGAGGCCTTCGTCCAGCAGTGGACGGCGATAGGCTGATGATGATGATGGACAAGCTTTAAAGCGTCGAAGTTTAATTATTTTATACAATATTCTTTGATCTTGCTGAATGTGTGTCAAGTATTTTTTTCAAAACCTGTTGGCAATCTGAAAAGCATAGTGCTTAAAAGTTTTTTTTTAATCTAAATTCTAATGTTGTTAAAGGTAGCTGACAGTACAATGCGTCACTATGAATATTTAAATCTACTTGATTGTCTAACTTAAAGGAGGTTCACATCTAACTTTTATACTTTAAG
Source organism: Euplagia quadripunctaria (assembly GCA_963859945.1). Lineage (NCBI taxonomy): Eukaryota > Metazoa > Arthropoda > Insecta > Lepidoptera > Erebidae > Euplagia > Euplagia quadripunctaria. The sequence goes on along the minus strand of OY982571.1, from coordinate 5,777,658 downwards.
TGAACAAACGTTTTAACTTAAGGTAAGTAGACTTAATTAACCGGTGTTTAAACTCACTTTAATGACTGAGAGGACGAGACGTTTACAAGTTGCCGTGACTTTCCATTTCAAGAAGTTTGGTACTTTATTTAATTTGATTTATAACAAAATAAGGAATGGTAATTATATAACATTCGCTCCATGGCAGGTCATTCATTACTGTCAATCCAAATCAAAGTAACATTGAAAACAAATTAACACAGGGACCTGATTGACAAAAGCTTTTACGGAAACGACCTCAAAACCGCTTCCTGTATTTTACTGTCAACGAACAAACTATCGATAGTAGTCATTATAGAACAACAGCCGCCTATTATTATTGGGTGACTATTTTGTATAAGGAATATAGCAATGATATAGATATTTGTTTTACATTCGTTCCACGTTGTTCTTTGTGTCAAAAGTTGCAAAGAAAACCTTTTTTCTTCCCGTATTTTATTTCTGAATTAGTGTTTTTTTGCATATATCTCATGTCGTTAAGTTTTTTAGGGTTCCGTACCTCGAAAGGAAAAAAACGGAACCCTTATAGGATCACTGTTGTCCGTCCGTCCATCTGTCTGTCTGTCAAGACCCTTTTTCTCAGGAACGGAGATATCAAGCTGGAATTTATATCAAATACTCAAGTCTACTGTCCCTTAGAGCTGTGAAAAAATCAAACTTCTAAGCCAACGCAATCAAAAGATACAGCCGTTTACGCTGCAAATTTCCGCAAATAGTCGACACTCGCAAGGGAATCAACACCTACAGGGTACTTCCCGTAAACTCAGAGTCTTGAAATTTGGTACGAGGCAACGTCTTATAACACACATAAAGGAAAAATTGCGAAAACGGTAAATTTTTAGTTACATCATATAATAAAAATATTTTACGGAACCCTCGGTGCGCGAGTCCGACTCGCACTTGGCCAGTTTTTTTTATGTATATTTACGAATTTTCTACAAGCAGATAATTTAGAAATCATTATTGTATATCTAAAAAGGTTTAGCTTATACATTGTTAATAGACAAAAATATCGAAATAAAATAAAAAATTCAACAAGTTTTTATACCTTTTCGAATAACTGAAAATCAAATGTATTTTAAATATATTTGATTTTCACCTACACATGTCATTTATATTTCACTATTCCGAAGATAAAAATCATGAACTGTAACGAAATTTGCTAGATAGTCAGTTAACAATTCATGGGCCGTATCCGGGCCCTTGTGGCCCACCTGTCGCCAGCAGGGTTAACGTTTTCAAATAAATTATTCACGCATGAAAGTGGTGCGGGTTGTCAGAAATTAATAAAAGATATTACGGACGACATTTACAGGTTAAAGTCACTAATCTGTGTGTTGTTTATGGCTGTTTTACATTAGTCCCAGTCACCTGATCAAATTTTGAAATAGGAGTCTATAACAAAACCTCCAATATTATTGACTAAGATAAGGTAAAAGTTAGGGTACTTTTTATTGTTAGAGATTAACTTTCTCCCGTTAATATAGATTTTCGTCAATCAAATTAGGTAACTCCTCGTGAACAGTACAATTTTTCTTTATAAAAGGTACCCTATGTCCTATTCTGTGCACTTAAGGATATTTAATTGCATTATATTATTAAAGAAACTGTTTAACAAAACATTTTTAAGTCTTGACTCTTAATTACATAAAGTATAACATTTTATAGAAACTAACTAGCTGAACCGACAGACGTTGTCTTGTCTTAACTATAAATATTGAATTCGAATTGGTATAATTAATAAAAAAAAAAAGTTATTCCAAAAACATAGTTCCGACCAATGCATCTGTTTTAAACGATATTTGCAGTGCGCATTCTGTCAATCGCGCCAACTATCAAACGACTGACAGTTATGTATGTCAAAAGCGCTATGGTAAACGTTGTCCTACCGGAACGTAAAAAATATTTTTCCTGTAACCCTATCACAGCGCCATCTACCGGGACCAAATGTAAAAAAATTCATTAAAATCTTTTCATCCGTTTAGGAGGAGTTGAGTAACATACACAAGCACAGAAGAAATATATATATAAAGATTTTGAGTCGTCGCCAAAGAACAAACGTACGTAGTGCGTGTACGTTTGTTCTTTGTACATATATATAAATAAATAGATTATGGAAGTGATATGTTCAATCATGTCATGAAATCTATATTACAAAACTTGTTTTATTTTTTTATGGCGAACAAGAATACACCCCTTGTGATAAAAAGACAGAAATGACAGGGATACCCTAGAACTGTGTTGCTGCTAAATTAATTAAACGTTATACAGGCTGTATCTGACAACGGAACACTTACTTAAATCACTAAAAGGGCATGACTCTAGCATACGGTTACAAAAATTATTTTTGAAAACTATAGGCTTAGATTATATATAGGTCCAGATACCGTGACTAGTACAAAAGTCACCGTTTACTTTGAAGCCACTTTTTGGTGCTGTGTGAGTGAACCCCGCCCAACGCGAGTGTCTACGTACAATGTTTGTGTTTGTGTGCATTGACGGTTTTACTACCAGTGCATAGAGGTTACCCCAAAATTCAGGGACTTTTTTATTAAACATATTTTTGTTTTTTGATGTAAGTAATATTAAATAGATACATTTTGAATGTTTTTAAATCAGTTACAAATATTCGTTTATTTCATTTTTTCGTAACACGAGACGATAAATAAAAAAATATTAATTTTTAAATCGTCGTATTAGTTTGTTTTGGGATTAACTAAAAAACCAGTTGGTTTGTAGGTACTTGCAACGCCGGCAGGCAAATATAAAAAATAACATATATTATTTTTGCTAACATTTTGTAGATACTTACTACATAACATAACACTCCTTAAATAATATTATTTTTTAACACGATACAATTAAGATACAATAGAAAAATCAAGATAAATACCATGAAAAATTATGTCAATAATGTAATTTTTTTTTTAATGTAGCAAAATGTCAATGTACTTACTAAAATTTAAATCTTGAATAGATTCATAGAACCATGAGAGTTTAGGTGAGAATATATTTTATTATTTACAATCTCTGAAATTGTAAAATTTTTCTAAATACTTGTCTTTTAGATGGTAAACTTTGTAACATATTTTCAATTTTCGCTACATGAAAAAGTCTAATTTTAATGTGGGATACACTATTAGTTTCACGATATTATCAGCAGTCTGGTTACCATAGCACAGCCTCTGCCTAGTTGGGGATCAGACGGCCGTGTGTGCGATGTGTGGAGTTATTATAATTATTATAAAAAAAATCAAAAAATTATGTAATCTAAAAATAAATAAAGTTTGGAAACACTTTGCTGCTTTACATTTTTTTCTCAACATTACAACCCCTAAAAGAAAAAAAAAAGTTTTTTAAAACAAATAAATACGTTTTATGTATAAGTGATACAGTGATGCACAACTTTTTTTTAATAGTGTCCTACGTAGCAAGCGAAAAAAAAATTAATGAGCACACAACTTCTCACACAAAAATATACTAAAGAATGTATATACAAACTTTTAATAACAATTCTTTTTAACAGATTATTAAGGTATAAGGTTGCAATTTACTGATATTTACTCATACATTTATGCATTTGTTTATAATACCTATTATTTCATACCCAATACCTTTGTAGGCACAGCCCCTGATCGAATTCTCTGACGACGACCACTTTCTTTCATGTAAATGTCCTTAACATCGAAGTGCGCCGAACATATATATGTTTTTGATTTAGGTTTCCACGAAAAATCATTTCTAGTTCGTCTTATTATTTTCGTCCAACGGTTAGCAACTACAGGATTAGTTGGAAATCTATAAAAGTAAAGATATTGCATTTATTCTTATTTTAAAATTTATATCATTGAAAACCACATACCTTTATCATATAAATAGGTATTGTTTTAAGGTAACAATGTTTCGTTTGTCTCGTAACCACGACTGAGTACGAACTAAATTTTTAACTCGATCGTATCGTATCATATCAGGAAACCGGTGCATTTTATCCCAATATTATTGCATTTTAAACCATCAAATCAAATCAGCCACTCAAACCATGTAAATTTAAAGACATATTTACAACAATACTTGGATATATATATATGTATATATATATACTTTTATAAAGTATCAAGAAACTAGCAAAATTTTACAAGTCCTAAGTGCTCTATAGCTGTGTTCGTTAGGAGTAGTAATAATAAGTTATAATACGAGTACAATCCCACAGCTAAAGTGTCGTTTGACGGACACATTGAACTCCGGGTGCTAGAGTTTAGAAATTAAGAATATTTGAAGGATTCCAGTTTCGCGAACATTAACATTAAGCATATTTCTCGTCTTTCTATAAATAACAAGTTTGGCAAAGAAAAATATATATACTGCTAGAATGCGTTATGGGTAAATGAAATTCACGTCCTGGCAACATCTCTAGTAATGGCGTCGTAATTTTATTAATTTGAAATTTTGTTCTATTGTTTATAAATACATTAGGAAATAGAATACTTCATATGAAATGTGATGTTCTGACACTTAAGATTTTTTTTGTATAATTTTTACAGAATTTGACAGCACAAGCAGGCATTTTTAAATATTATAAGTAGCGACTCGAGACGTACTTCAGCGGCGAACGTTCGCTCGCGTGTGACGAGTGAGACGCTTATATTTATATTAGACGCTTGTATTTTTTGGCTTCAGTTTTGAGGCACGGATTAGGCATCTGGACCTATATATAATCTAAGACTATAGGTTTACAAGTTATGAACGTTTGAATTTTCAGGTATTATTAACTCCGTTTCTTATAAAAACAGGTGAAATGTGTAAATTAAAGATTTTAAATCGTATTTTTTCGAGAATATATGTAGTATTGTTATATTTGTACATTTGTGAACTGTAAAATGTAATAGTATTCTTAATAGAAACACAATACTTACTCAAGTTAGCAGCACGAAAACTATATATATTTCCTGTCATTATATAAATAAAGAAATACAAATCCAAAAACTTTTAACGCAATATTATGATATTGCGATAAACGTTGTTTCAAAAGGCTTATAATTCTGTTTCTCTTTACAATGCACTTTACTACTCGTTTGTTTCGTGGCATAAGTTTTGCGTGCGATTTTTGATTCCCAACTTGGGTTGCTATTATAGGATTTTTCTATTAAGAACTTCTCGGTAGCTGCATGATGTCTAGAATCGTATCCGGTAGCCGGTAATGTGTTCAATCTTTTACGGGAGACTAAAAATAGAACTGGCGAACTGTGGGTGTTATTCACTCCTGCGTGGGGTACGTTAGGGCAGAGGTGCTCAAACGGTCGCGGGTGCTTTTTGTGTCGATCTATAGAAAAAATATCCGAAATAGGACTATTCACAGATTTTGTTTTAGTAGGTAGGTACCTAAAACAAATTGTAATGAATAAACAACTAAAATCTATTCGATCCACAATTAGGCCAGAATAATCCCCTCATCACTTTCTTTTATCGTAATAATCCTCAACTAGCGGCAAAGGGCGGCTTTATCAAAGGAACGCGCGGTACTTGTCAAAGAGAAGCCGCGTTTTTTATTCCCGCCGTGAGTGACATGTAAGAAGTACATGATTTGATAACTTGTTTGAAAAAAGAAAGAACCATGTTCACAAGACCAGCCAAACAATCAAAAGCTGCAACGATCGCGTCATTTAAAATATCTGAATTTGAAGATGGATCGGTTGTGAAGGAAGCATTTATTGAAGCGGGTGAGACTTTATTTGGAGATTTTAAAAATAAAACAGAGATTATGTCTGCTATTAGAGAACTCCAGTTATCTGGCATGGCAGATAAACTAAAACATGAAATCATGTACATTTCGTACATAATTTTTCTTACAGTTCGATGAATCCACTGATACGACAGACATTGCCCAGTTGTTTATTTTATTCGAATGGTATTCAATGACATGTCGGCTAAGGAAGAGTTTTTGACAATGATTCCTCTGAAAGGAAAGTGGCGAAGATATGTATGACGTTTTCATAAATTTTGTAATAAACTACGAGCTACCAACGGTTTTGTGGCATTGTGTCGAGTTAATGACGATTTCCCATAATTTTTCTTCTTCCATGGCAATATACATCAACAAGTTTTGTGTTCAAAAGTTCTAAACATGGAGGAGATAATGGGCATTGCAATAAAAATTGTGAATTCCATCCGTGCACGTAGCTTACAACGACGGCTCTTTAAATTGCAGTTGGAAGATAGTGAGTCAGCTGCAAATATTGCAGTTTTCAATAATTGTTTCAATCACATTCCTTGATACTTCGGGATGGAGGCGTCGTGATGGACGCGTTGTATTAGGTCGTAAGCTCGTATTGTGTCGAACGATACTTATATAAAAAATGCATTATTGTGCGGAAAACTAAAATCTATGCCACGATACACCCTACAGAGATGATAACCCTGCATCACACATACTTGCAGCCTCTCAGAGTCGATTGATCGTAGTCTAACAATATTGAGGTAGATCGCCAGCAGTTCAAGTTTGAGCACCACTGCCTTAGGGAATAAATAGGTATTAGTACACCTAATTGCCTTTGACTTTGAACCTTGGAAGTATACATAATTTATTTTTTCTAAAGTAAATATATTTATTTATCATGATTTAAATACTCCGTAGGTTCTCGCATGGAATTCTCAGTAATACAGAGCTCTCTCTCCCAAAGCTGTCTTGACCTGCTATATGACTCGTTCATAACTCATCTTTTCCTTATTAATCGTATTCATCATACTTCTAATTCAAAATCATCAATTCAAAAGTAACAGTCCCTTTGAAAATGTAATGTTAATTTTTGAATTGAGTTCATTATATTAATTACTTGGTGACCCGACCTTGTCCCGTCCGAATTTCAATATTCAATTTCGTCCGGATCCCCTAATTCTATAGATAATTTTCCAAATATTTTTTTTTTGTTAAATATTTTATTCGAACCATTTAAAGCTTTATTTATGTTTCATTTATAGGTACATATTCTAGGTGGATTTGAATTTATTTAGTTCCTTTAAAACTATACTATATTGTGCGTGAAAAACCCTGTTACCAGCACAATGTCTCACTAAAAAGTTGTACCAACAGACTTAACCTTTTTGTATAAATACAATCCCCATATATAATTATTATACATTAAAAAAAGAAATAGCTCCAAAGTTAGTTTAATCGCTATTATAAAAACTTTTGTTCATGTCCATCAACTTAAGAATTTTAGAAGCAGCAAAAACGTAAGGGTTGTGACAATAATACGAAGGGTAAGAACCTATTGTTACGACGTAAACCCACTTCTAACACAAACGATTTGCTTAGGTGGACAGCTTAGCAAGACCACTAGTAAAGTCAGTCCCCAATTTGCAAGTAGCCTTAAAAAACGGCCAAGAGCGAGTTGAACTTGCGTAGAGAGGGTTCCGTATATACTATTGTTATATTACGCACTACTACCATTGACAGTTATTTTGCGCGGTAAGTACGTAGAGCAACGGATTCAACTTAATCGGTCCAGTACATTCGGAGCTAAAAGGCTGTGACAAACGGACAGACAGACAGAGAGTTCCTATAAGGGTTCCGTTTTTTTTCATTCCGACGTTCTGAACCCTAAAAAGAGGAAGAAAAAACATTCACATTTGTAAATTGTAGTGTTTTCAATGGAATACTCTGCACAGAGAGGAGTTTCTGTTCTGTTCTGTCTTACCGTATCTAAAACCTTCTTTACACTTGGATTGTTGAATGTCAATTAATGGTAGAGATTTCATTTTCAGTCATTTACAAAGGACAAAGTAAAAAGCACCCGTAACCGGCGAGCTATGAAAGGTCATATATGGCCGGCGAGCTATGAAAATATAATGTAGTCAGTCCCTGGATGGGAACATATAATGTATGTATATGTTCCCATCCAGGGACTGACTGACTTACAGCTTGGACCTTCCACATTCATCAGACCTTTCATAGCTCGCCGGTTACGGGTGCTTTTTACTTTGTCCTTTGTAAATGCATATATACTAGCTTTTAACCTGTATCCATCTAGCTATGTAACGAAATCGTTCTACAGAAATTTCACCAACTCCAAGACATCCGATTTGGATCGATGACCATACGAGACCAAAAAATAAGAATTATAATTATAGTTACTAAAAAGTAGATTTTTTTAATGCTAGTTGGACTTTATGTCGCTATGGAACAAACTCTTCATATTAAAATTTATTTTTTACTTTTTAGTTTGTAAATATTTTTTTTACTATAATTAATTTATTCAGTATACTGCCGAAATTGTCAGTATACCTACGTCTTTTCGGGCCTACCCGCACGGACTTACCCACGCAGTACCTCAATTGTAAATAAATATACTGATTTACAAAATAGTGAATAATCAGAACAGATTGTAACTTGAATCCTGGAAATAAAGCGACATCCACACGAGCGGCACTACACACTAAATAAGCCAGTACGTTATAATACAATACTAAATGTATTATTATTTGAATAGTATCACACTATGTGGACTGAGGCCATGTTTACGTCAAACAATGACTACCATATTCAATAGATTTTAAATCTCAGTCGATGGCTCCTGGATGCCTCTAGGCGTTTAATTTACTTTATTTATTGTACACGATTGCGATTACTTCTAATGAACTATCTGACGGCTAAAAATTTCACTCTGTGCGTTCGATTGTATTTTTTTTTTTTTTAATATCAAGGTTATAAAAGCTCAGGTTATTTTTTAAATACAAAAACGTTATAAAGTTCATGAATTCGCTATTTGATATTAACCGTTAAAAAAGAACAGTAAAGATAGTATTAAATTCAACTATTTAGCTTTGTAATATTTATTTACCAACTTGACTTTCAACATGTCTTTCGACTCAAATGCGTAAGATTAGGAAAATGGAAACTCTTAAATGTATGTATGTACCAAGAAGCATTTTTTTTTGTTTTTTTTTTTTTTTTTACTTGTAGAAACCCCACGTCACCCCACCTGGGCTAAGCGGTAGAGTGGTATGTCGGACTCGAACCGACTAAAACCACACGGTGTTCCATCACAGTCCATACTACCAGGGCCTCAGGTGTACCCTTAGAAGGAAATCCCTGTGTACCCTGGCAGACTTGGCCGCCTGTTAAACAACAGGCGACCCCACTGTGTTGTGGGGGATTTTGTCCCCTATCAGTAAGAGAGGCACGCGCGGAACACGGCGCCACCGTCTCGGGCCTGCTTCTGCTAGGGCGTCGGATAACCCTGTCCGTCGCCCCCAGGCAAGCGCTCATGGAGGCCGGAGATCCACTTGTTCTCTCCGGCGCCTGGTGCGCCTTCTGCGGGATGGGAGAGTACTAGTTCTCTCCCGTTCCCTTTCCGCCGCCTCCTTGGCATACATTACCTCCTCGCAAATGTACCAAGAAGCATAATTTACTTATTATAAAATCCAAATATTATTATTTTATTAGATACATTTAGTTTGTTATTGTTTTGTTACATTTTATTTTTTCAAGTATTAATATACATGTCGATTCTGAAACGCTCACAACAAATTCTTGCAATATCCAAGATTTTTTTTTAAAAGACAACTCCCGCATTAGGAATTACTCCTGTGTCGCGGGGGATTTTACAAACATACAAACAACGGACACAAAGAACACCCAGACTTGGGTGGGAATCGAACCCACGACCTATGGCATAGCAGTCAGGGCCACTAACCACTAGGCCAACAGGCCAGTCAAATTATATATTATATTACATGCATCTGTAGGCCAATTACTAGTTTTATTACACTAATAGTAAGAAACTGTAAAATTTCCAACCAATAACAGATTAGAAAAGCAGCAAAGCCTTGTAAAATGCTGCGGTAAAAGTAAAAAATACATTAAAGTTTAGTTTAATCCAACGACTGTCATATCGCGGGCGCTCGTAATATGAAAATGAGTTTGAAAGTGCCTAGGGGCTGACGTCAACAAACTTTGATGAAGTTCCACTTGATTTAGATTCATAGCTTTTCTGATAGCATCTGGATTGCTTACTTGTGCTTTGAAGTTAGTTTTGTCTGGAAGAATAATAGTAAGGACTTCGATGCTTAATGGAAAATTGAAGAAGTTGCGTTTATTGAAAACAAACAGTCTGTTTAGGATTTAGGACTGAGATTGCTGAGTGATTGGTAACACACCATACGCCATTATACGCCATATTTGATTTTATGTTTATTTTAAGTATATTTATATGTATATATACACACAAAATGTGCAAATAAATCACCATAATTTAAGTAATAGCTAAAAAAAATGAACGCCCTGTAGTGCGTTACTGCTTGCATGCTAAAAGGATGTGAACGCAATCCTCCGTCATTTGTCATTTAGGCACCGACTAGACACGAAAACATTACAACTAGCATATCAATGAAAAAGCACTGAGCGTTGAACAAATTTAAAGGGACCAGAAATCTGTCAGACCCAACGTTTAAAGTCTCAACTCCCGCTTTTAAAACTCGGATTTTTCCAATGACCCTAAAACAACGATATATTTACCGTAGACATCGCGTAAACAAAATTTCTACCTTACAGAGTTTTAAAATCAGACGAACTCCACTTATGCAAGCAAAGCAAAGTTATTACAAATAGTTTAAATCTATATATTAATACGTGAGAAGAATTCTTTGTACGCATTTTTAAGCAAACGTGCACAGACAGGAATGTGATATTTGGAACACTTACAGTTTATAATGAAGAAGTGCAGGAAGCTAATATTTTTAAACTGAAGTCCAAAACAAAATCGCGGGTCATAGAGTTTAGATCTCTATGATCCGCCATTTTATTTTGGACGCCATCTTGGATTAAACATTTACTACTACTAGCCCTTTTATTTGATACCCATACTGAGGGAGGGGAAAAAAGATATATGATCCACCATTTTGTGTTGGAGGATATCTTAGATTTGTATTTTTTTATGATATACGGTATTCTACTAGTTAAGCCCTGTCATTTGATATCCATATTGAGGAGGTTGTAGAAAAATAAGTAACAGCCGTCTTAGCTTAACAATGATACTGAATACACATAATTGTATTGTCATCACAATTAAAGGGTGTGCCAAATTTTAGATCAATCGGTCAACAGGATGGAAGGTAAAACTTCAATTACTAGATTTGACCCACATAAGACACAACCAAAGCAAGGTAAATAAAACCGTTTAAGAACTGCAAATCATACAGGTACTCTGGGAATTGGCCATTTTGAAACGAATATTATTATCAAAAATAGATCACTTAGGACCCATAAATTATTGACACCGTGATGCCTTCTATCTTTTACATGCTTAATTGGAGAGTTTACTAGAATAATAATAAAATTAAAAACTGTTAAATGATCGATCTTAATATGCGATCCAAGGAACTAGAAAAAACGATTTATGTAAGTAATACAATACTGTTGAAACTATGCCGTGTGAAGCCACTGGTTATGCAAATAAATTAAGCGGAAGAGTTTTATTTCTTACATTATCATATTCTTTATATTACGTCATATCAAACTCTGTTATATTAAAATATTTTTTTATGTGAGTTTACCTACAATCCCATCTATGTTTCTGTTGTATGTTTCCCATCTATGTAAGATTTCTTGTCGCCTTTGTAGACTTACCTGTAAAGATACAAAAAGGTTTAGTAAAAAGTCTAACAATGTCTAATTCTATAACAATCATCCTCATGTCTACCATAAACCACTATAAGTCTACTTCGACAGCCTATTCCGAAAACAATAACATTTCAAAGACATAAATTGTTTTCCTGATAATTTATAACGATATACGTATATTTGTAATAACAACAACTATATACTCTGCATATAGCTTACTCATTCACTATTTTTATAATGTAGTTAAATGCAAAACTGTAAAATACTTCAGGAAATCTTAAATTTTAGCGAAAAACCGCAATAGTTTTGGAACTCTTATTAGAAGTCCAACGGTTGACATAGTTTTTTGTGAACTCTAGACGTAAAAATGAAGGGTGTTATAAATTTAACATGACTGTGTATCTGTATGTATGTCGGGGGCATAATAACTTCTAAACGGATGGACCGATCTTGATTTAGTTTTGTTTTCTTTGACTGACTTGACTGACGTGACTTGATCGAGAGTGTTCTTAGTTATAATTCAAGAAAATCTGTTCAGCCGTTCGAAGATCATCAACTTTTTTTATTAGTTGATGAGTTTTTTGAGTCGGAGGTATTTTCAATTTTTAATTTATGTTATTTCATCAAAATTTGTCTGGAGTCAGTACATTTTGTGCACTGCAGAGTACATAAATACGTATTTTGCTCCCATAGTAATAATTAACAATACCTCCTAAAAAGTAAGTAAGTTTACTGATTAAATGTGCGTGTCACTGAAATTCATTTTGGAAAATAGAAAGTTTTAAATAAGTTTGAAGACAGACAGAGACATTATATTAAATAAATTTAAGATTCCACTAATAAAGGCTAAGGCTAATAAATAATAAAATATATTTATTATTTATTAGTTATAAAATATAATATCGCGTGTGCAACAAACTGGACTACTGAAAATTAATAACTTTTTATTTATTTTTAGTTCATAGCATTTTCGACAAAAGCCATCCCTAAAACGGTAACCAAATTTTAATGCACGTTGAAGATGACAACACAGCAATTAATTTCGTCTCGACCGTCATTTGACGGTAACGAAAAATATAGATACATGAAAAAACCAATATTTTATTGTGCATGACTGAAACCGTGTCTTCCTAGAGATTGATATAATGAAATCGGTATAATCGAATAAATGTTTTTATAACATTTATAATCTTTGTCCAAATATTTCAAAATTCGCAACAATTACAAATTTAAACCAGCAGTGAAGCAATGCTTGCATCGCTTTTTGCCAAGTGAGTGAGTTTACTGGAGACCCTAACCCTTCCCTCCCCCCTCTCTCCTACTCCTACATTAAAGGCTGGCAACGCACTTGTGACTCTTGAGTTGCAGGTGCCCATGGTGAATGAGTAAGCGGTAGTCATTTACCACCAGGTGACCCGTCTGCTCGTTTGACCCCCTATACCATAAAAAAAAAGAATATGAATGAATTTTAAGAATGTGCATGTCTGTGAAGCTATATAATCTAGTATCAGCACTCTCTAAGCAAGGTCTAAGCGTGTATGCTTTATATGTCAATGTTATGAGCTTTGCGTGTTTCTATGTTTTTTACAGTTGTTTGTAGTAATATGTCAAAAACGAAAAAGATTGTTTAGGGTGCTCAAGTCTGCCTAAAATCGATTCTTTCTTCAATAAAAATCTATCGTTTATATTATTCAATCGATATTTTTAGTTTGTGTGTGTGTGTTTTTCATCACTACATCTCTAATAACTTCGAATACCAAACGTCAGTGAACTCGTGCTATGTGGAAAATTGTAGAAAACAGCCAACTTTAACTTATTTTTATAGGTTTATGTAGGTCACTGAAGATTAATGCCCGACAGCGGAAGTATTCCCACCCTGTCCGCAGTTAAACAGCGTATATAGTATTTTCACTGTTGTTTAGAGAACCAGAACTCTATGAGGGGATAGGGTTAGCAAAACCATCTGGTATCCCGGTGTTACGAGTATTTATAGGTGCCGCTATATATTCTGAACCCCAATTGTTGAAAATGAAATAAAAGATATCACTATCATCACATGTCGTAAAACAAAAGCAAAAAGATTCAGTAGCTTTCACAACCACCGGCTACTTACATATTTTCATAATAAAGCAGAATACTGCAAGCAGTTAGATTGTTTTTTTCTTTTTGTGGTACCGGATTCAGGTATCCTTCTAACCTAATTAGGTCAATAGAACATTTGAATGGTAGGTATATGGATTATAGTGACGTTCTATGTACATCAGGTATTGATTAATAAAAGTTTAACGACTATTTTCTGGTCTCCAAAACTTAGTATTTCAAATTAAGGATAGTTCACTCTTATAAACACATTACCCCATATATTGACCAACAAAACTCCGAGGCCGATCACGTTTCAGTATTTAACAAAGTTCTATCCATATTCAAACCAGATTTTTCCATTATGCAAAATCTTATACAGTTAGTTAAGGCAAAGTTCCTTGCGGGATTTACCATCTCATCGAAGGTTAATGAAAATTGGAATATCGCCCTCGTCCGCTGAGCATCGGGCGGAAAACACCAAATATGCTAATGCCTTTAAAATTGACTTCGAAATGGTGTGCTCTCGACTTTAACTTTGTTTATTTATCTAAGGCTTAGAGCACACTGTCGCGTCGCAGTCGCAACAGTTGTTGTAAATCTTGTGATTGTTTTGGGTTTTCGCCGGAGATTACTTATGTATAAGGATTGAGATGTACACGTTTTAAAATAAAGCGAATTAATGAACAACTGAACTAAAGGATCAGATGAAACGATATTTTAAACTTAGTATAAAGACTATTATAGATGACCCGAAACTCGCAACTGGTAATCACGAATTTTTGCATTCCTAATTTTATCATTACAATAATGACCACTGTCACACCTTCTAAAATTAAAACCAAAGTTCATACTTTTTCATGCAAATGTAAAGAGATTTGCTTTTCCCTGTTGCCTTATCATGATTAGTGATATAGTTATGCAGACGTTAATAATATAAAACAAAAATAATGACTTGTTTTCGTTATACTTGTTGTATTTGTACTAGGTACTATAAGAATTCAAGAATATGTACCTATGTATATAACACCAACACCATTATATCATGTACGTTTATTACTTTTAATGTGAAGACATATTTGTGATACATTTATTTATGTAATGCACTAGTCGCCTGTCGTATCAACTTGAAACTACTACAGTCAATCATAAAACGAAAAATATGGAAATTGATAGAACGCATGATACAGTTTCCAAGGTTCTTGAATGAAACATCGAATCGTGTCTCTGCATTGTTCATGTTCGAAAAGGATATGCGTTACACGAAGCTGTTGAGAAGCACGTATTTTGAAGTTTGAGGAAAACTAACGAGACACGTAGCTATATCCACATGGAGCTTATTTATTATTAACTATACAACATAAAATAGTTGAAATTGTGTTACTGAAGAATGGAGATGGTTGTTTAAAATGTATTTTTCCCTGCTCTTGTGTTTACTTTCAATATTGAGGTTTTATATATATAACTAAATAGGTTTTATATTTATAACTAAATAGTTATATATATAAAACCTCAAGATTGCAAGTAAACACAAGAGCAGGAGAAAATACATTTTTTAGCTTTTTAGCTTTAAAATATTTTGTAGGTAACGAAGGCGAACGATCACTTATACCGCTTGATATGAAGCTTTTATTGGTGCCTGTACTACCAAGCATTGTAAACTCTTGCCCCATCTCCCCGTAACTCTCTTTATCCTACTCACTAGCGAAAAACAACAAGACCCTTGTAGTGCTGGCTAACCATTTTTTTTGTTGAAAGTTATTAGGTATGCTACGGGAGATAAGTGAAGGCACCGATAGCTTTAAGCACACTCTTTAATTATCATATTTATTGAGCGGGGTCACAGCCCACGCACGCATGCAAATAGGTACACACATAACAAAAGTGATACCTAATCGGATGATTCTTTGTGAATTTGAATTCAGAGTGCTGCTGCCTTTAAGTTTCATTACCTCATACTACGGATCAGTTACCAACTGAGGATAAATATTTTGGCTTAATGGAAAGCACTCCAATTATACTTACTTACAAAAAAGTAATAGTCACTTCCTCTTTTGAACGAGTTGTACTACTAGACTTACTAAGTAAGAACTAACGCGCAGGTCAGGTGTGGCGTACACCGTCTTACGGCTATGGCGCGTTGCCAGAACTTATTTTTAGTAGCGCTTTGGGGCGCGATCAAAAACGAACATTGTTCATTTGTTACTGTTTATTTTTTTTACAAAAATGACTTGCTATAATAATCCTGATGAAAAGCTATTCATTAATGGCTTCGCAGGGTAAAACTATTATCTACTTGGTGAAACTGAACAAAATTTAATTAAACGTTCCATCTTTTGAAGCATCGCTGTATTCACCAATAGTCACAGTAAAGCAATGAACGAAAATGTACTATACCTAGAATCGGAACCGTTTGGACTGCCTTTGGTAACGTAACTCAATAGAATAGCCGACAGGGATTTACACATGTCGGCTAATATAAGCTTTGATATCCATTCAAACTTTGCTTATGAAAATACCATATTCGAAATGCATATTCCAGTCAAAATACAAACCGATTACAACCTATTCTGAAACAACATTTTCGTAGATATCCACATCATACATCTATGACCATCTTTGTAGTTTATGAGAACGCAAACCCCTAACATTTTTCGTTCTAATTCCACGTTCACGCAGCTATAGGTGGCCGGAATGTCGGCCAGAATCCACTTCACGCGACATAAAGCTTTTATGGAGACACCCTGAACCACAACAGGGCTGTGCGATGGTAGGAAATTGTCTTAACTTACATATTAATGTATCATAATATTCTAGATTAACATGTTTTGTAAGTAAGTAAGATTAATCCGCAAATAAGAAGTATTAACTTGCTCTATTTAGAACATTTTATTACTTAGTCTAATTGTTTAAATGACAAAAAAGTACATTTAAAAAAAGCAGAGAATAATAAAACTAATCCATAGGTACTACAAATAATAATATGTAAATAAATGTAAGTGTCCTAGACGTAACAGTTCCAATATGTACATTCGAAACTTCTAGTAATGCTGGTTGCGTTGCTAGAAGTTTTCTCAAAAGCAACAGTCATAGTGCGGTACTGTTTTTAAGCAATACGATTTGCGTGATGCGATTTTTGAACATGAGTTAAATTTCTTTACAAATACGTAGTGAATGCATAATATTTGAACTGCTGCAGTTAATAATTCTGTATGTATAATAAGTTTTATAATTTTATGGTAAAATAAAAAGTTAAGTTACAATGGAAAAAACCTTTAAGATCTCGCTTTAAGCTAAAGAGGCCTGCTAGAGAACGGGTTTAATACAGAATTTGCTTAAATAAGTAACATTTACAGTTTATTTTGATTTGATTAACATTTTCACTTTCATATTATTCTGCAGTACTGTTATTACAAATTTGAAAAACAGTAACTCAAAGTATATTTATATTATTAATTGTTGAATAACTTTACGCTGGAAAACAGACTGCTAGCAGCATTTCATTTCAAATTATTTAATAAATTAGAATTTTCATCAAAGATACATAAGCACTACATCAGTTACATAAGCACATAAGACCATTATTTTCAAGAAAAGATATCAAATGAACACACACTTCAATGAAAATGTCTTTCGGTTATGGTTTAAAGATCATCAAAGCCACATCCAGATTTTTTATCTGTGGCAGCCCTGCCCACAGTCCAATTTATTCTATGGCGGGGCATAGTGCTCTGATGTATACCGCTACTACTTTATTCAGAAGGCTCTATTGCATATTTGCGAATCCCTTCGATGAGCAAATCTTTGGCGAATATTTGTTTCTTGGTATGTCGTATATTAGATAGAAAGTGAATGAAGATACATACATCAAAACAAAAAGACGAAAATGCGAAAGTGTTTTTTTTGTGTTTAGTAGAATAATCCCAACTTTCTGATTATTTAATCTAACGTCAGAGAGTCAGTGATTTGTTTAAAATGTTGTCAACAGATTTCAAGGTACATCAGACGATTTGTCCATATTATAGGTGATTCGTGTGAACAACTAATGTTGAGTTTTATTGAGCTTGCGACGTATGCGCTATTAATTACCTGAGGAATTATCAATTTAGGCTTAGTAGGTAATTAGATTTGTTCTGTTTATGTATTTACACGGGAATTAATGCGATCACGAAATAGGTATTACATACCTCTGAATTGGCTCAGTGGTGCACGCCCTCCATCGTCGAGATCGTGAGGTAGGTTCTTCATACACCCGCACATTTTCGATGTATTTAATTTTTTTATCACTGGATTCCACGCTGTAGATAATTTGAAAACACCTTCCCGATGGAAAGTTTTGTGTTTTTCATTTCAATCGCTTCACGTACAAATCTTGAGTAAAGTGACGTTCCGTGTAAAACCTATTTCGTGATCGCGTTAATTCCCGTGTAAATACATAATTATATCATGGAACGCGAAAGAATAAAAGTTAGTATAATTAGTTATATATCACAAACTAAAGCACTTTCTGAGTTTAAATTAAATCACCAACGAATTATGAAAGAAGCAAGTTAATGAAGAGTTTATACAAAAGCATTTTTGAAAATTTAAGTCATTAATGAAGTTTGTATCTAAGTTATCTTTTTTATCTTACATTTTAATAAAGCAAACAAGAATACGAATCGCTCGACTTTGAAATCTGGTGACAGTGTTTGACTGACGGCAGTTTTAGACAAAACTTGCATAGTTATGTACATATTTCAGCCGTACTATAGTTTTCTGTACCATTTCGGTACTTCCTTCAATAGGTAGTCCCACATTTTGGCAAGAAATTCCCTTAGAAACTACTTTTGAGGCATTGAAGTGTTTCTGCTCATGACAACATTTATTTGGATTTAATTTGAGACGAGACGAGAATTCCGCAGAATTTCACGTCGCACAATCCAATAAACGTTAAGCCAATAACACACAGTTTGAAATCCCCGTGGAATTTGTAGATCGCCAGTATAAATCGGTTGCCCTCCCGTGCAGCGATGCAATGCTGCAATCTACTGCACTCGCTCAATAAGCCTCGCTCGAAAGCAACTGACGTGCCCTATCTGTCAGCTCTGGATTTATAGACGTGGCGATAATAAAAAACACTGCTTTTAAAGCGCTGCGAAAATCGAATGCGTTTGATTTTTTGTGTTTAAGATTGACAAATGGTTTGAATTTGTTTTGAACGGTGATCAAGCATACACGAGCGATAGTTTAACGTACACATATGTATGTTAAACTGTCGCTCGTGTATGCTTTGTAATCTAAAATGATTCATGGGGATCTTGCATCAACGAGCTCTTTTTCAAAAACCGTGTATATATTTTAGGTGTTATGCCTTTATAAGTATAATATAATCTGTCTTAAATATTACACTTCTCAGCTTCTCAGAATCGGTGACCTGAACCACCACTACACACCACACATAGCCATCTGGCACCCCCAAGGAACTAATGGTTTCTCAGTAGATACTCCTCAGTGGCTGCTAGTAAACTCCTCGAGTTGGGGTCATATTATTCGCTTTGACGAGTCCAACTGGTTGGGCTCGTCAACTGGTCCAACTGGTTGGTAACGAGGGTCTGATGATTAAGCCAGGAGCTGGATAGTGGTACTCTTTTTACTTTTTAATTCAGTTCGCTATTAAAGCGGTTTTTTTTAGTTTTACCAAAACTATAATTGTTATTGAATTTTGTTTATGTGCCAAGCTCACAAAACCTGTGTCCGTTTCAGTATTTTGGCACTCATAATAAAGGGGACGAAAAAAAAACACTTGAAAATCTCAAAAATAAAAAAAAAACCCAAAATAAATCATAAATGACATCACAAAATAAAAACTTACTAGACAATCGAAAATCATACGAAAGAGTTTTCGATGGTCTCCACAATAAGGCTTAGGAAAATATTCGTCTTTCTTTTGAATAATTTTTTTATGTTTTTTATTTACATTTTATACCCGTTTGATGAGTTGAAAGAGAATTTTCGTTTTCTTAGCAACTAAGAGTATTTCATAATTAATTATTTAAGTTTACATACACAGTACAATACATAGTACAAGCAAATTTCCTTATACATAAATGTAAAAAATCTTCTAGTTTGGCTCTAAAAGTTCTAAAAGCTTTGAAATACGAACGACTTTTTGTTTCGTTCATTTTTATTTATGCTTTTTTGTAAGTGCTTTAGGGCTTCAATATATTCCTTGCAGTAAACTTTTTATCGTTCAAAAATTGGACTGTTACTACAGTTTAAGCCTTTTGACTTGTTTTACTTTTTATTGAATGCTGTAGAGGAGGTAAATGGTTTTTATGTCACCTGATAGAGAGCAAATGTATTAGTTTCTACTAAGCATTATCAGGATGGACATTGGATCAGCAGACTTATTCCGTCAGTGGACTGCAAGAGGCTTATTAATTGATTGACTAAGATGGATGTTTGGATGTTTGTTACTCTTTCACGCCAAAACTACTGAACTGTAGATAGCTGGAGACCTGGATTAACACATAGGCTACTTTTTATCCCGATATTCCTACGACATTATGAGCGTATAAATATGCATAATATATATCTACACATGTTACTAGGCACCCTAGTATAATAATAATAATAATTTATTGATCCAAAAGTGTTACAGCAGTGAAACATAATAGACACAGTAGGTGTTTACAGAATTATATGCTTAATTTCTAAAAAGTTAGGTAATATTGTAGCATATTCAAAAATTTTAACATTTGTCTCTTAAACTAGGCTACGCCTACATCTTAAGAGACAGGTTACGGCTTGTTACAATAATGATTTTCATTGGGCTTTGAGACGATGAAGACACTGTGTTGATTGGATGATAACCGTATGTTTAACATACGCCATTGACAGTTATGAGTTATGTGTGTGTGAGTGTGTGTGTGTGTGTGTGTGTGTGTGTGTGTGTGTGTGTGTGTGTGTGTGTGTGTGTTGTGTGTGTGTGTGTGTGTGTGTGCTTGTGTGTGTGTGTATAGATATTATATAATTAAGTTGTTTTAATTCTTACGATATACATTAATGTTTTTTTTTTATTGATCCAGCAATCTCACTACCCATAGTCCATCGCTCTGTACCATTTTATTTAAAACACGAAGAGGTTTATATACTTTGTATGAAATGATATATTACGACTTTATAAATAACTAGCTTTTGTCAAATTTATCACGCGTAAACCGATTTTCTGCTCAATTTTCTTATTTTTTCGTTCTTTAAGAACCTTCTACAAAGTATTAGAAAACATAAAAAAAGATAAATGTAATCGGTTAAGTCGTTCTCAAGTTATGGCGTGACCAAGGGAAATAGGGATTCATTTTTATATATATAGACTAGCAACCCACCCGGCTTCGCACGGGTAGCAGAGACATCTTCAGCAATCATCAATATATTTCAATCAATTTACACAAAATCTTAACAAGTTATACACCTAAACCTTCCTCATGAATCAATGTCTATTAGTGAAAACCGCATGAAAATCCGTTCAGTAGTTTTTCAGTTTATTGCGAACAGACAGACAGACACAAAGGAGGACTTTGTTTTATAATATGTAGTGATAATCTGCCAAGAACCTGCGGTAATGTTTATGTATTATTATCAATGTAAAGGCTTTATGATTTATAGACATTCTGATCTCGAATGGGAATACTTTCTAAAGAACAATATTTCGAACTACAAATTAAATGAATAATCACAGTACTATGCCAAAAACAAAGAAGTAGGATTTAGCGGAGGACCTCACTTTTCTGTTATGGCTCCGAAAATGCAACACTAAACATGATTGCGACTGTTAGGAAATCAGTCGCAACAATAAAAAACTTGCTAAAATTATAAATATCACATGTTTAATTCGGTATACTGGCTGAATCAACAGGTAAAACAGTATTTTTAGAACCAAAACCTAAAACTAAGATCTTATCTAGAAACCTAAATTTCCTAATTTAATAACCTACCCTTGGTGTTTATAAGTGATTCAGAGACTTTATACCTGCAAGTAATTTACTAAGACAACAGTGCAAATACAAAATGGCTTAAGCACCATTATGACCATTTCATTCACTGCTATAACGATCAAATTTATAAACGTGATTGGCACATCGGCGAAAGAACGATGAAGTGATCATGTCGGCGTCCCGGTCGACCCAGTATTTGAAGTAGGACATTGCTCCCCTCTTGCGATATGCCCTTGGGACACAAGCGCAATATGGTTCGCTTGAGTTACTCTTCCTAAATGTAAATGTTAGCAGCTTCTGATGCTCGAGCTCTGATTATTACATTGTGATCATGAATATTCTTGTTCTTGCTACCCCTTTATTTAGACTATAAAATTTTGATATATTTAGTAATTTAATTTAGCTTACAAGCGCTTCATATGATATATAGCTTTCACTTTCCCAGCCCTTGAAGTATATGTTTGAAGTTATACTTCTTTTGACGCGTTAGGGAAAAATGATGAGAGTAAATTTTAACGATGCGCGCACACACCGTCACAAAAAACTGACACCCTGAAGTTAGCTAGTCAACATTTTAGTTTTTCAAAAAAAGTTACCAACTTCACGATATTTATTCAAGTGTTTCTGAACCTATACAACACGTGTTTTGTATAAGCCCGAAAAAATATATATAAATATACATAAATATATATTTTCTTCTATCAAAAAATATATCGTGGTGACTGATATTAATTAACAATTTATTGATTTAAAGATAATTTATTGTGATTATAAGTGATAAAAAAAGGTTTTTACAAATTACTTTGAGTACGTTTGTAGAATTTGAGGTTAGTTGACGGTATGTATTATTTATTATGATATTTAAATAAACTTTATTTAACTAGCGTCAAAAAAGCATAACTTTTTACGTGCGTATATAAAGCACGTACACTTTTTTTTGATTTTTTTCTATTCCATTCGCATTCTGACTCCTGTGACACCTGCACCCTAGGACCAACATGGTAACCCAAGTAAACACTGAGTATGACACTTAAAAAGTCCGAGGTTTAGTTAAAACGGAATTCGCCACCAAATAAATCACACTGAAAGACTAGGAAGTTACTACTTTACTTCGTTTCCCTCCTTAGTAAGGTAGAACAGAGTAATAAATTATAGTTTAAAAAACTAAAAAAGACACTTTAATAGAGAACCAAATTTAAAAAAGACAAAGAAAAGACTTCCACTTTCCAACTCGAAAGCCCAAGTCGAAGTAGCTAAAATAATAATTCCACTAATATTATAAATGTGAAAGTTTAGATGGATGGACGGATGGATGGATGTTTGTTACTCTTTCACGCAAAAACCACTGAACCGATTGCGATGAAACTTGGTATGTAGATAGCTGGAGACCTGGATTAACGCATAGGCATTTTATCTCGATATTCCCAAGGGATCGAGACTTACGGGTGTGTAACCGCGTGGCACTTCTATAATTAATAATAACCCCAATCTGTTATACTCGTCAAAACGAATAAGCCTGAACTCGAGGGGTGTGTTAGTAACCACTGAAGAGTTCCACTATCAATTACTTCTTATTCACTAAACTTATCATTCACTTGTTCTTTTGAGTTGTAATTTATTGGTTTTTTACATTTCATATTTTTGCTGCAACTTATATATTTTATTCACATTTTTGCTGTAACAAGATCTGGACCTGTTTATAATGTTATCTTAATTGTATTTACGTGGTTAACATTAATTGGTTTCTCCTTATTTGTAGAAATTTGATTTGTAATATTTATTCTTAAGGACTGTTGTTAACCCTAATAAATAAAAATAAATCAATCTCCTGGTTCCATTATCAGATCAGCTTCAAGATGCCAAATTACAGTTTTGTCATCCGAACTACATGTACATACAAAGTTACATTTCAATACGACATTGGAAGTATATTAAAATTTACTTGCAAAATTTGTTCACATAGTTACAAGTGATGCTAACAAAATAGGCAAACGCACCCTAATACCCTAAACGCACGGAAATTTAACTAAGTTGAGATTAGTACCTACGGACACATCAATAAAAAGTACCTATTAATTATGTCAATATAATTACGAATGCCAAAATTCTATTCTATATTCTAATTAAGAAAAAGAAGGGTTGAAAAGGGTTAAAAAGAAAATTTGGTTTTATAGCACTCCGATAAAAATGTTCATATTGTTATTTTCTAAACAAACCAGAGAGGAAATTAAGCACATTTCCAAAGGGAATCCCATATAAAGGGGAATACACAATCGCTGAAGTAGTAGCGATTTTAGGGCTGACTCATAACATACATATAACACGTCTTTTGGAAGTACGACTTTGAAAAAAATTAAAGTAGTATTGCTGAGTTACTTCCTAACTTTACAATATTTTTACTTAACGGTACCCTATTATCTATTATTTAATAGGATTAAATGGTCTTGCAAAATACTATAAGGTCTTGGGATTTTTACCCATAAAGCACAAATACATTATCTCATGTTTTCGATACGTTTTTCTTCAGGACATATCGACTTGAAACTACTTGACGACACTTACGCAATTCGTAACCAACGATAATGAAAACCGCATTTCGGAGGCTTTCGCGTCGTATGTAACATCTGTGCTATTATAGTAAGATATTATTTTGTCATTGCTATCATTATTTCTCGAAGTCTTTCCAATAATGACACAGAGAATGCTGCCGTGCTAATCAAGATAGCAGTAAGTCAGAAGTCACCTCTTCTTGACTTACTCCTATCTCGATTACCAGGGCAGAATGTTATTGTGACAGCAAAAGCCTCTATCACTAATTTCCATGATAAATTAAAGATTTTCTTTTGCAGCTTTCAAGCTACTCGTTTATTTCATTGTTTTTATATTACCATCAGTTCCAAAGTTTAGTCGCAGAGCAACCACAAAAATAGAGACAAGTAGTGTTACTTTGAGTTTTAGAACATTAATACACAGTTGAGTACTCTCTAATCGGGAATATTAGGAAACGGAGCCCTAACCCTTAATGCATAAACAACAGAGAAAATGCTGCAGTTAAATTCTATGATTAAAAATTTCATACTGCTCCTTCTTGTCATAATACTGCTCCTTCTTGTCATAATAAGTCACGCTTTAAATGTATTAAATTAGGAATTAAAACTAGTTTGATTTTTTTGACAAAAGTCCCTAATACAGTCACTACTAAAGCTTGTGTAAACCTTCTTAATAGTCTGGGCGTTCTGTTTATACCCTCTTTTATAACAAATAACCGGACTGACCCTCACAATTTGTTACAGCTTTAGGATTTAATCATTTCACCTTCAGCTTAAAAACGACCCAAAACAATATAAATAACTAAATGTGTATAATTTCCTTTTGAACGTTCGTTGTGTAATCTTTTGGTCGTATTTTGCAAGTAATTTTGTTTACTGAATAATACCAGACTATTTGCGATTCGCATTCCGTGTTATGCTAATTTTTAACCTTCATTTTTAGTTTAGTGCTTCGGCCGTATGCTTATTTGAAAATGTAAATTGTTTCGATAATTCAACTATAAAATCACAAAAAAATATGTAGGAGACCGCATTCTTCAATCCATAGACATATAAGGTTTTAAATGTCTCGCAGTTTGATCAATTAACTTTCACGAGCACATGACGTTACTAGAATATTGGTTCATGAATATAATAACATGAAGTACAGATACTGAAATCGACTTATTATCACATTTTCTATGGTTTGGGTAATTCCCACAGGTGTTACATATTTTGTCTAAGCTATAAGGATTAATCGGAATTAAGTAGACCATAAACAACACGGCTATCTCTTTAGATAACATATTAACGAAGGCTATTTATAAGTGATAATTAAGCTATTCAATTAGCAAATTAAATAGGTGGCTCATCGTAGCAGTTGGAATTCCTCCTTGGGAAGATGGTAGAGCTTTAAATATATTGATCTTGTGATCACGAAATTATTGATATCACTGGACTAACTAGCAAGTATGTGGTTCACCTGATTGTAAGCACCCACCACAATGCATTGCCATATAATTATATAGCATAATCATAAACTCTAGGGTAAAATGTTATGTGGGAAAATTACTGTTACTAAGATTTATTAATAAACTAACGTAAGAATTTCAAATAAATACTTTAGTATCGAAAAACAAAATTCTTCTTTCCACTTCCGCTTCCACACAAACCAGCAACTTTGTTTATCTAAGCCTGGCGCCTTCAAAGGTGTTGGCGTCATACAATGATGGGTAATTACAGATTATTAGAAATAAAACAAAATTATATATCTACCCACTAATTGTATACAAACTTTTCCTAGTGGGCTGTGGACCGTTCTTCTAGCTCATTGTTAAGACTATTCACACAGCTGTGCTCAGAATTATCTATAATTTACTGTTTTTTTTCTAATGAAGGCACCGTGAACATCCATGGGCAGCTATTATACGAGTATCTTAAGTACCGGAGGAGGGCTTAGACGGTTTCAACATCTTTCTTTACTAGCACGAAGCTCTCAAGTTGGCAAAGTAATTTACGGCATGATTACCGTTCATCATCAGATTAACTGAAAGCTTTACCACATGAGCTAATTTATACACATACGTTCACACACATTAGAATTAATAAATTCAATATCTATAAAACGGTTGAATATATAAATGTTCACGAAACAAAGTCTAGAAGTTTCCGAGTCAAATCAACTCTCTAATTAAAAACGCATTCAAATAGCATTCATCGGTTGTGTAGCTACAAAGGCATATATAGACATAGACATTAAACATATATATCACCCTACGTTTTGCTAACTTGTGTTCCATGATATAATTATGTATTTACACGGGAATTAATTAAGGAGTAAGCCTGTTACCATGGCCAGTGCAACCTGGTCGAAACGTGAGGCAATCCAGAGGTATGTAATGCCTATGTCGTGATCGCGTTAATTCCCGTGTAGATACATAATTATATCCTACGTTTTGAATTGGGTTTCATGACAAAAACATGAGACAAAATAAACCAGAGAAATAATATTGAAAACTTTTCTCCCTGTTTCCGTACAACTTTACTCACTATTTCCGTAAAACAAGTAAAGGAAACATCTAGCTCATATCGACTCGTACATGTAGCGATCGGTAGCGCAATATCCGGACAAGCCAGCAGTTCGCTTCCGACAGAGTAATGATCTGCAGATAAGAATTCAACATCGACGAGTTTTACATCTAGATTCTACTTTAATCTCTGCAGTTATTGGCTTCTTAGTAAACCTATTTGAAACTTGTCTTACTACGTAAAAGTTATCTATATAGGAGGTTAGATATGTAGGTAGGTAGCTTTATGAACCCGTAAAGGATCTTTTAATTTCCGTAGCAATATCTTATTTTATATTTTAATATAAGCAATATTAATAGAACCGTAGAACGCTTTGATATAATTACTAGGTAATATTAGTAGCTAGTTGCTACTAACGATGTTGCACAACTTCCTAGCGACATCACGTCTCTAAAGTACATTTCGAAGTACATCGGGTTCTATGTACGATGCTGATTTATAGGTACATAGCTAAATTACTCATATACGCCTTTGCTCCTGTGATTTTATGGTATAAGAAATCGTTATTCTTTAGGAACCGTGCACTATCTGTTGAGAATTGAGAACGCAACCATGTTAATATATTGGCAACATTTTTGTGTATTGTGTTCCCTTTTTTCTGCCATGTTAAGTAAGCACTGTAAGCAGTATAATAAAATACATTTGTGCATTTTTCCGACTTCTAAGTTATTTTTACTATTCAACCCGAAATATCTTCACTATTCTATAATAAGGTGTCACCCAGTCTTTAACTATTCTAATGTCAAAATATCATGGACTCATGGCTCGTTTACACCCATGGACTAACGGGTCTAGGTGAATGAAAGATATTACTATTAATTTTAATTTATAATATTAATCATGATAGATGAAAACTAGCTTGTCTTTAAGAAAGTGTAAGAAAGACATAGATTTTACGTCAACACAAAGCACATTAAGGGAAAATAAAAATGTTCATCATCATCATTTTGCATTCTACGTAGCAATGTTGCCAAGCTAATGAGTAGTTGATAGTATGTTCACCGATAATTCATTACCACGCTATCCGTTATCATTGATATTCTTTTGTTAGAAAGCGGAAACCTTAGCTGAGACCTTAATATTTTGTTTAAGATCTTATTATGGTATTGACTATGGCACAATATTTGGGCTAATAGGTATTTACCACGCAACCGAACTAGAGTTTAATATTATTTATAGAATAGTATGAAAAAATAATTTCACCCTGGGGAGCAAAATATCTAAAGAAAGATTTTAGGTATATTTATTTGCATTTAAGATGGCTATAAGTTATTGTAAGTCAGGCAGGTTGCTATTGGTGCATGACGAGCGGTTAAAATTGAGTATTTTGGTCCTCATAACATTTTCGAAAATATAAATACATAAGAAAGAATAATGCTCAGTAAATGCCTTGTTAACAAAATTTCATGAAATATAAAGCAATGTAACTTACATCACGCCGAAGTCTAATATTAGTTACTTTCGGATCATTTTCTGTCTCCTGAGTCTTTCAACAAATAGATAAAGAACTACTATTATATTATAGCCCTTTTGCTACTTTGTTATTCTATGTTCTTTTGTATGACATTTACAAAAGAGGATTGGGAGCGTGTACCAAAAATAGAAGTGTTGAGTACGATTTTATATATACGAATATTTTTGTAGGTAG
The DNA here is from genome assembly GCA_963859945.1 of Euplagia quadripunctaria. Classification (NCBI taxonomy): domain Eukaryota; kingdom Metazoa; phylum Arthropoda; class Insecta; order Lepidoptera; family Erebidae; genus Euplagia; species Euplagia quadripunctaria. The sequence goes on along the minus strand of OY982571.1, from coordinate 5,749,182 downwards.
ATTTCAAGCAGATTTCAGTTTTTATATAAAGACAACTCTATTTCAAAGGAATTATCAGCGCTTCACGTGATTTTCCGTGTATCCTTACTTCTGTACTAATCTAACCAATATTATAAAGGTGAAAGTTTGAGAGGCTGGATGGAGGGATGAATTTGTGGATGTTTGTTACTCTTTCACGTAAAAACTGCTGAACAGATCTGGATGAAATTTGTCTTCCAGAATAAGTTTGGAATAGCACATAGACTACTTTTTATCCTGGAAAATTTACGGTTCCCGTGGGATAGATTTCATCAACATTTTAAGTCGCGAAGTCCCTGGCAACATCTAGTATTATAAATTAATATGAAAGTGAATTTATTTATTTGTTAAGCTTTACCTTACCTTACCTTAACTACTGAACAGATCATCATGAAATTTTGCATACACGTAGTCAGGAAAAGATTTAGGGTACCATTCATCCTGAAAAAGTAAAGTTCCCGGGGATAGTGAATTAGTGAACAAAATATACATTCACACAAGATAAGTCGAGGGCGGACGTTAGTATTTAAATAACACTAAACAAACCACTACATAAACAACCACAACAAACCGCACATCGGTATGACACGGAAAACAAAGACATGAATAAGTAATAGTGGTTTAACTATGATTTAATTAAAATGTATTGTTGTTGGTACTAGGATGGTGATTAAAACCATTTTTGCAGAAAAAGCTATAAAATTCTAAATAAAAAAAAGCTATATGTATTCATTAAAAGAAGGCTTGGCGGAAGCTGATTCACTAATAACCAGTAAATAATTTATTTTACCATGGTTTGTGACAACAAATGCAAATGAGGTAAACTAACAAGTTTACCTCATTTGCAGGAAATTGATAAAAAAAATTGAGATGTGGATGCCTGCTTCATGAACTAACTCATGTTCACAAAGACACAATCTTGCATCACTTTGATGAGTAAGTACAGAAATGAAAGATTTCTTTAGAATTATAATGTAGTGATAAAAAGAGAATTCTGCGGAAAATCGCGAGCTATTAACGAAATGACTAATATTTTGGCAAATACCAGAAAAAATTAGTCTTTGACCCATGAAGCAGTTATTTCAATTATTTTTGTTTTTTTTTTTTATTTAATACTTCCTGCATTTCAAATTACATGAGGCGGACTTAATGCCAAGTGGCATTATCTACCAGTCAACCTTTGGGTGGTGCAGAGATCACGTGGCAGGTGCATATATATATATATATATATATGGAGAAGTGACTAATTATTAAAGGCTCAATCTTATACCTCATATACCTTACACATTAATAAGTACAATAATAAGTACATATAAACAAACACATAATATACATAAATAATTTTTTTATTTTGTGTTTACTTCGTGGTGTATTCACTATTATGCAAGTAGATATCTATTGCGAAGAACATCAAACAATGATGGTCAAAACATTCAACCAGTAATCATCAACAGCAGTCATTATTACACCATAACGGCGCAATACCTCTCACTGCTCGATAATCAGTTTTAGCATTACAAGACCTACAGTTAGAAAAATACCTACGTCTGCCTTTCTATTCCCTAAATGCTATTTAACTTCTTTCCGTCAAATTTGGACAATCTTGCAAAGAGAAAAATATTCTCAAGAAGCGGTATAAAAACCCAGATCCCCAGAGTTTTATCGCTAAAGTATAAATGATCTTCTCTCGAAGTGGCAGAAATGTATTTTCAATTAAATAAATAATAATATTTTTCTTACGAAAGAAAGTGTTTCAATTTCTTTATACTTTATCCAGTAATATAAATCTATAAAAAGTGAGAAGATTAATTTAAACCTTTAACCCTTGGCATTCAATTATCGTAAATCATATTCAAATTACAAAAATATCTACACAAAAATCCATTACAACTTAGTTATTCAACACAAACGGGTTTACATTTTTTTCATAAAGCAAATTTCGCAGGCATTGTTTCACGATTTACCTCCGACGTCCAACCCTTGTTTTTTTTTAAACAACATTTTTATTTCACTGTTGTTTATTCTAATTGCAGGGTTTGTTGTGTGTGTAAACAGAACGTAATTACGGATCAGTGGGTGGGGTGGCAGTGTTTAAAGCGTTGGAACCTTTTTCATGAAAGCTCTTGCCGCACGGGATTTTCATTACTGTACAATGGCTTACATCGTGACTGCACCTTGATCTTGTCATAAGGATTCTATTAAATACTTATTTTATGAATTTACGTTGATTGATTGATTAATAAACGATGACCTAAGTGCCGTGGCGGCGCATTTGATTGCAATCACAGAAGACACGGGAAACCAAAAAGAGGCAGTCCCATGACTGCCTCTTTTTTTTCTTTTTTTTAATTAAAAATGATATCACAATGAGTAAACAGAACATTTTATCGAAAAAAAAAACAGTAAATACCCCATTCGGCCAAAAACTGCAATATAAACATTTATGCAATCAGCTGCTTCGATGGCGCCGTGCGCTGAAGGTCATTCACCGTACTGCACAGTACGCGTGTTGCGTTACACTGCGTAGTTCAGTTTTTAGTTTTTATGATGAACTGAGTTTTGCATTGTGATAAGTATCCAAAGAAAAACGTTTTTGTAAGTTATTCGCGACGGTGATATTTACACGCTATGTATATAATATGTAAGTATTCACAAAAAAAATCTAAGTATGTTTATCTGTTGCACTGTGTAATATGACCTAAAACAATATTATTATTTACCTCAAGAGTACTAGACACGTCTCAAGACCCATAGTTTGTATGCTAGTATGAACTTACGTCCATTATGTTTACCACGCATATGCATGAGTGGTAAACATAATGGACGTAAGGTTCGTACCGCGTTCTTCTCTCACTTCTCTTCTCACAAGAAGAGAAGTGAGAGAAGAACGCGGTACGAACCTTTACTTGAACAAAAGGATCGCAAACGACAGTTTCGTCAAAATGATGCAAACCAAACGTCTGTTATTTTACCTTTACTTTCTGTAAACTTCAATAGAACTGAATACATAACATACAAAGGAAATAGTTACCTTATGTTTGACACAAATAGTCGGAAACTTCAAGTCAACGCTTTGTTTATTTATTTCAATATACATCAATACAAATGAATAAAATTGAAGTGTCTGTTTGTAATGTCAAAATAATAGTTTTTTAAGCTCATGCAGTTATTTGCACGACACCTTTGCCTAAAAATTAGTTTTGAAATTTTTTGTCTGTCTTTCTGTTTATTCGGACTAATCTCCGGAACGGGTGGACCGATTTCCACGGGACTTTTACTGGCAGATAGATTTATACTTTTATTATGGATAAAGAATTAGGGTTCCTCGCAAAATAAATAAATAGGTACACGCGAGCGAAGCCGCGCGGGAACTGCCACTATTAAATATTTTTGTATGGATACTTGTACATACCAGTCAAATTCCGGCGTAAGAAAACGCAATGAGCGGGAAGTGAACCCGCGAACCTTAAATTTGCAATTGATTGCTCTACCACAGGGGGAGGGGATTGGAAAAATCACGAAATATCACAAGGGGGAGGGGGGGTGTAGTGAGTTATCACGTGTATTTTTTTTTCGTAAAACGCGCCATTGTATCTGTATTTAACGATAATATTCTGAAATTTTTTAGTATATGTATTTGGAAATTAAAAAATACACGTGATTTTGGCTAGAGGGGGTGGGGTTAGTCTAAAACCTCATCACGTATCATTAGGGAAGGTTAAAAAGTTGCTAAAAAAACCTCACGTCATTAATGGACGGCCCCTTTCCCATCTTCAACTTTCAAAGTGCTCGGTTGTATTGCCGCCTATTAAGTGTGGTCAAAATCTAGGTGTTAAATACCTCTCTGCCTACCCCTTACAGGCGTGAGTGTATATATGTGTGTGGGATTACTGTAGAAAAAGAATACATTAAGGATCCATCATCCACGGATCCACGAAAGGTTCTTACCTTCTATCTTAACAGCCAGAAGTAAAATCATGATAACTTAGAATATAAAATAAATAATCAGACTTTAATAAATCGAAAGACCAATATCGGAAACACTGGTCTTTGATCTCGCTTTCAATTTGTCCGGTACGTCGGATGACCCCACAAAGTGCAATCACAATCAACCAACATCGCCCACATTTATGATTGTACATCTGACGCTATCAAAGCGATGTCCAATAACAAACCCGACCACCATTCGTTCAGTTTTCAATTCCACGTTGTCTCCCGCAGGAGTATTGTTACAACTCGTGAAAGATCATATTGACAACTAGAACAAGCTAACATGTATCACATTTTGTTTTTTTATGTGCAAACGAGCAGACGGGTCTCCTGATGGTAAGTGACTACTGTCACCCATGGACATGGACAACTCAAGAGTCACAAATGCGTTGCCGGCCTTTGAGATAGGAGTACGCTCTTTTTTTTCTTGAAGGTTTGTAGGTCGTATCGGTCCGGAAATACCGCAATATTGATAATAATGAGCCCGAAATAAATATATAAACTAAAGTTTTATTTTTACTGGCTTACGCCTGTGGTTTGTCCACGTCCATCTTGTTTTCCATTCACACACTTATTGTTAATTCACTTTCTAAACCATGGCCATTCCAAATTGAAACGTACCTACAAACTCACACACAAATTTCCGCATTTGTAATATTAGTTAGAATTATACTTGTAAGCGTTTTATGGGCATAGCGAGGGGGGGGGGCAGGAGAGGGCAGCTGCTTCCCTCCCCCTGGCTTCAGCAAGCTTACGTAGTACTAAGGTAATTTTCAGTCAAATTTTTGATTTGCGTCATGACGCCTCCAGTATCGTTTATCACATTACCTTTATCATTATCCATGTCCCATCACGCGTTACGTAGACCGAATGTTTATATTATTCCAAGTCTGCAAAGTTTAAGATCCTGACAACTAAGTAGGTACAGATCAAACAAGAAAACTATTAAACAGAAAACTTCTTCAACAGCTTTATTACCGCACAGATGAGTAAGATATTTAGGTTGTAATAGTAGCAGCGTGAATAGCCAGATGTAACACATTGCCTCACAGATGTATGCATCTTAAAGTGGTGAAAATTTTTTCTTAAAGATTTGTTGAAAGGGCAATTATACTTAAAAAGCTTTAGAGACGTATAAATAGACTAATGCCACTAGAGCAATGTAGTATGCTTATGCTTTAATTAAAAGTAGACTTTATAAAATTGGAAATATAATGTGATTTGGCGGGTTTTTTATACTACAACTTCCAAATACTGAGTTACGTGAAAAACATTTTTTTTGTCATAAATATCGTTTGTTCTATACTCTCTTATTCTGCCGTTTATGTATGTATGTCTCTTAAGTGGTACGTACTTTAATATGAACAATAAACTTTTTATTTTCTTATCTGCTTTTTTATTTCTGCCTCTTCCTTTCCCGCCTTTTAATGCTAGTGCTTTACACACAAAAAGACTAAATATGCTCATTAAGAAGACAATCATAATTCTCATTATTTTCTGTTAATCTTTCTTTCATTATTTATTATTTTTCCGTTATTTTTCTTAGTGCTATTATTCTATGACAAAGTTAAATTTCGTTTAATATTTTACGTTGACGTTTAGTATATATTTAGTATTAAGATTCATAATCTATATATTAACTAGCAACCCGCCCCGGTTTCGCACGGGTAGGAGAGAAATCTTTAACAATCATTGTCAAATTTCAACCAACTTACACAATACCTTAACAAATTAAATACCAAAACCTTCGTCATGAATTGCTCTATCTATTGGTGAAACCACATGAAAATCCGTTCAGTAGTTTTTGAGTTTATCGCGAACAGACAGACAGACTTTGTTTTATAATATATACGTGAAAATAATTCGTTATACGAATTGAAATAAATCGGTTACGGAGGAACACGAAATTTGGAATATTTAAAGTTAATATATAGAAGAAGTGCAGAAAGATAAACTTTTTAAACAATATGTGTTAAAAGTTAAAATATTACGTTGAACTGTCATGGTACAGAAAGAAATGACAGTTCAAGTTATACTGATCATTTGCCCCGTTTTTGCAACATTTTTCGTTGATGCTCCGCTCCTATTGGTTGTAGCGTGATATTATATAGCCTTCCTCGATAAATGGGCCATCCAACACTAAAATAATTTTTCAATTCGAACCAGTAGTTCCTGAGATTAGCGCGTTCAACCAAACAAACTCTTTAGCTTTTTAATATTAGTATGGATATGGTAAGTTATTATGGTCGGAAGTCGACCCGCAGACTATCTCTAGTAGGAATAATTAGGTAAGGATAATCCACGCACACTACAATAAGTTCTACATAACCATCAACCTTTTTAACTATATTATGGTCGGTACTAATATGTGCAACTACTGTACCGTGTTTAATGGTGTTTTGTAAAAAGACAACTCCCGCATAAGGAATTACTCCTATGTCGCGGGGACTTTACAAACATACAAACAACGGACACAAAGAACACCCAGACTCGGGTGGGAATCGAACCCACGACCTATGGCATAGCAGTCAGGGTCGCTAACCACTAAGCCAACAGGCCAGTGTGTGGAATCTACACCCACTAGTTGTTCGTATTTACATGGATACAGATTTTCCCATTAATTGAAAACGTTTCTCTTAATTGGAGCATTGAAAAAAATCATGAAGCCTACTTTTTAAGTATTAAAGTAAATATTGCATCAAATTACGGAAAATAAATTAATAGGCGGATCTGGTATCGCTGGTAATATTAAGATAACATCCTGTTAAATTGAGTACGTGCTTTAAATAATGGTTATACGAGAAGATACAAAGCATCTTTAGTGAGAAATGGGTTACAAGGAATATACAGGATTATTATTTTAACCTACAAATATCGCTATTGTTACCAAGGTTATGTTAATACAGTACAGAATAATTTTAATACAGTTATTTGTTCAACTCAAAGATATAATAGTGTTAATAATAATAATATATAAATAAACGACAATAAAAAAGTAAAGTATTTAAAAGAAAGGTATATTGTTTATTTGATAGTGTTTTTATTTTATTTTATTTTATTTATTTATTTGGCACTCTAACAATTGAATACACTGATACAATGATATGAGATATATTTAAAAGACTTATAACTTGGTGTAACAATTTCTTACAGGTTTTTAACTTATTTGTTGAAATATGTAAAATGCTAGTTTTTATATTTATAAGAATTTATCGCATACTTAAAGCCGTATAAATAAAAATGAAATGTTAATTTTTTAGGCTCGCTCACACCTGACGAAGTCTGTCCGTGTTGGCCATTTATTCTTTAAACATTCTCATAATAGTCCGCATAAGGTTGGATCGATGATGAATGTTATAGAAAGAAAAATATGAAAAACGTCTTCAAATATTAAAAATGTTTTTATCAGAAAAACATTGAGTGTTTGTTACTCAATCACGCCCTTACTGCTAAACGAATTTGGATTAAATATGGCACACAAGTAGGTTGTATCTTGGATTAGCACATAGCCGGGGAAATGAGATTCACGTAAGCGGAGCCACAGGCAAAAGTTAGTAAAACAAATGAAAAACAAAGCTGTCAAAGCAACAATACCCTCGAGCGTATTAATGTGGCCCTTTCGAGTTGCACAGTCGTGCGAGACAGGTTTTACTTTGTTTTTTTGGTTAAAAGCGTCGCTATTTATATTTTTCTGTACAACTTATTTTTGAATGAAGCATTCAGTCCACCCGGTGTTACACGGTTACCATAAAAAGCAGATTTACCACGAGAGTTGTCAACCCTATCCCCATGGTATATTGTAAAGTGGCTTTGCTTTCACAGGCTTTATTTCGAGCATATATCCTTTCTTCTACCAAATCTATGTAAATTTAAAATGATTACAAAATGATCCTATACAACATTCTATCTAAAAGAGGATGATATTTAATTACTCACAGTAAAGTCCATAAGGTATCTGAGATACTTTTTTGGTTCGTTGACTTGCTCCGACCGAACGGATTGCAGCTCAAATCTACCGTAAATAGATTTATCTCCTTTCGCTAGCTTTTGTGTCGTCAGACACACTTCGTTTGATTGTTTCTATAACTCTCCAGCTGGAGTCCATTTTTTATTTGTTAGATACCTTTAGTGATCGATTCAGGTGTTTACCCAGACTACGATTGAAATTTATAACGTTAACTAAAATTGTTCAGTTCTTGTTTTAAGTATATTTTTGATATCCTTTATGCTTAAAAAATAAAGGATACGTAAGCCTACTTAGAAATATAGTAGCAAAAATCTACCTACGTCAGAGGCCGCCACTCAGTGGCTCACTAAGTGGCGATAACACGCGTGTCCGGTGTGATGTTGCACCGCTCGTGATCTGAAGAACCACCAAACGATAGCAGACACTGTAAAAACCACTCACTAGCATAGTGATTCGGCACACATTACATTGATTCTTCCTAGCAAGGTAACGAAACGAAAAAGGCCAAAAGTGTGTATTTTTATGTATTCAAAACCTCTGCAAACTATATTACTGCTGCTTTCTTTACAAACAACATAATGGTTAAGGCGTCGATCTGGCAATTATGAGATTAACGGGAAAACACGGAAAGTATACGACAGACAGTTACTCCTAACACAATCAAGTAGCTTAGCTGGAAGGCGTAACGGTATTAAGATGTACTAGTGCAAATGGTATGTTATTCAGGTAGTTAGTTAATTTATCTCTACTTTTCTTCACGTTCGCGAGAAAATCTAGATTATCTTTTTCAGACTTTTTTTTCTGACATCCCCAAATAACCACAGTTCCTCTTACGGGCCAGTTGGCAGAGTTTACGGCTTGGGCGGGCAGAAGTCAGTCCGTGTCCACTGCCTCCAAACTAATCAAAGGAAGAAAATGAGTTTATTTAAGAAATCGAAACTAATGAATATATATATCTGCTAATCAAAGAAACACTGGAAGAAATACAGCTGTGTAACATGTTGCCAAGCTTCTGCCAGACAGAATTTTAGCTGGACACAGTAATGTCTTCCCTACAGAAAAGAGGAGTCTGATGTGCTGCGAGAAGGTTTTTTAGCAAAATATCCTTTCATACTTGCAATAGGTATTTGTGAGAATACGGACTACATGACCATCTGATATCAGATTGTTAGTCCGTATCTACTTTCAATAATTTGATCTCTTATAATTGAAATTATAAGCCGATTGATGTTTTGGTAAATGACAAATGAGTCCGTTTTTTAAATGCAGGTATCGTCGACAACAACGAAGAACAACAAACAAAACAAAAACATACATAAGCTTTTGCGGTTCGACGTAGCCTAAAACTTATTAAAAGTTGAATACGTTTCGAGGCCTCACTGGTTTAAAATAATCAATCTACAACCACTGGAAAATGGAGATAGCGATAATAAATTGAAAAGTGATCATAATGTTACGAAAACTTAATTAAACAAAAGTTTTCTTTTTAAATTAGGATTATATGAGTATATTATTTTAATAGAATTGTGTTAGGAGGGCTGTAATATCAAATTTCGTTTTCAATATTATTTTAGGATAGCAATTCAATGTTTAAGCTAACAGTGTTTAAATGTATTTTCCAAAGTATTGATGTAACTGAAAATGATATTTGTACTATGATGTACGTACTTTATACAAGCGAAATAAACTTTTTTACGATTTTGGGGACCTTTACGTTCTAATTTTCGTGATTGAAAATACATTTTTTTAACAACCATTACCAAAAAACTATATTGATTAGAATACTATGAATGTTTTAGATGAACAAATTAATACTACTACCATGTGAACATTACTAGGTAACAGGTATGGTAACCAATTATCTAATAATGATATAATTCACTACAGGATAACAAAACATACTGTTATAAATAGTCTAATATCTATTGTCTATGTATATAAATAAATAAAAAAACCGGACAAGTGCGAGTCTGACTCGCGCACCGAGAGTTCCGTTAGCAAACAAACTTGGATGTAGATAGTACATCCATCTCAGGAATCAATTCTCGAATACTTTTGTCCGCCTTTTTCAAAAGACTTAGACAAAGAAAACTTAACTTTGCGGTTGCGATGTATGATAAAGTCAACAATCCAACCGTAAAATGTAAGTTTGTAATCACATAAACTATTATTTTACGTGATATAACAACAAATAAACGACTGTCGGACTTTTTCCTTTACTTCTGCTATCATACCTTGCTTCTTACCAAATTTCATGATTCTAGGTCAATGGGAAGTACCCTATAGGTTTTGATTTACCCGAAATGTTCAAATTTGTTAATATTTAAGGCTTATTGGCCGTATCTTTTGATTACGTTGACTTAGAAGCTTGTTTCTTTTACAGCTTCAAGAGACCGCTAACATAAGTATTTGATATTAATTGCAATTTGATGCCTTTACGGGTTCTTGAAGAAAAGGCCTTGACAGACACACATATAGACAGACAGATTTATCAACAAATTAACAATTTTCGGACTTTTTCCTTTACTTGTGTTGTGAGACCTTGCTTCTTACCAAATTTCATGATTCTAGGTCATTGGGAAGTAAAGTACCTTATAGGTTTTGATTTACAAATGTTCAAATTTGGTCAAATATAAAGCTTATGTGGCCATATATTATGATTGCGTTGACTTGGAAGTTTGATATTTTTAGGGCTCTAAGGGACCGCAGATTTATGTATATGGTATTAATTTCAACTTGATCCGTCCACGGGTTCCTGAGAAAAAGGTCTTGACAGACGGACAGACGGACAACAAAGTGATCTTATAAGTGTTCCGTTCCTTTTTTTCCTTTTGAGAAACGGAACCCTAATTAATTCTGTTCGTTGCCAAGCTCATCACCTGAGAACCTCTGGACTGATTTGACTAATTATTTTTTTGTATGTTACTAATAGGTCCAAATAAGGTTTTAAATAAAAAGAAAATGGAAAATTTGTCAGGAAAATGGGGAAATTCAGAAAAAACTTGATATTTTTTCATGTCATTTTAACGAATTTATTGATTTGAACAAAACAAAGTCTGTCGGGTCAGCTAGTAAATAATATAATTAGGATTTACACAATTTTTCACAAGCAGAACTCGAATTTGAAATAAAACTACCTGTCAAATTGTCCTAGTTTTTTTTTTTATTATTTCATGTTACCATTTTCATTGTTCATCTAGATAAAAAAAAATAATACTAGTTAAACACTTTATTTTTTATTTAATTGTATTACCCGATATGAGCCTGAGTGTTGAGCCCTTTGTGACGGCCCAACACTCTTGAAAGTAATTATTCAATTATAATGTTATCTTAGAAAGTTTTTACTGTTCTAAAGTGTTCTGTGCGACGCGACGCTACATTAAATGCTTTTAGTTCCTATTTCAATTACCACTTACTAATAATATATTCTCGTTAACCGTTCCGACCTAACTAAATAATTTCTGTTAGGAGTTATTTCAAGTCGTTGTTCTGAGGAATTGTTCAAGATGATGCCCGCGGCTTTTCTTATTATCGCACCGCTCGCTACCATTAGGGAATTCAACCTCAAACTTTAACGTCAAGAGAGAGCTGCTTACACTGAGGTTGAAAAGGTACTTTTGAAACTCAATTCGTGGAATCTCACACTCTTAGTTTTCAGAAGTAGTCACTACTGAAGACTATGTCCAACGTGAGCGTAATACCGGGGGGTGTTTATTATCATCCTTACCCATGTCCATACTCTAGAGATCGCATATTTCATCAGCCGAGCCATACATACAAGACAATGTTATTTACATCAACATTTTGAGTTATTGTTTAAGTTGTATACAATATTATCGTTAAAAAAATACAAACGGTATTAACGCCCGAATTTTGTTATTAAAAACTAGTTATTTTTCACCTTTATGATCATTTTAATAATATATTTTTTTATTTGTTTGAGACCACATCTACAGGTGTTCACTTTCTGACAATAAACTATTGACATTGGACAATGTGTTAATTAATTACATACATAAAATAATGGATCTCTTTTTTGGAGTTAGTCTTATAGCAGTCCTGCATAATGCAGATAGAGTGGAAAGCAAATATAAATACGTCTATATAGACTCATCACAATTGAAGACTGTCTTAGACACAAAGGAAGCAATTACGATAACTCCGTGAGTTTCAAATTGAAAATCTAACCGAATGAGAGAAGTGTAAATGGCGTTTCAACAATAAGAAGATTTAATTAAAGTTTGCCAGAACTTAAGGCGATGTTCCATTCGTCAGATATTCAAAGTAATGTACATTTGGTAGAGGATTTAACGAATTACGTTTTAATATATATCCGTGAACAGGGCCGTGACACACTGACTCAAAGACAACGCACAGCCTGAACCGGTCGACCTGGGATTTCGTATTCGACTCGAGTCAGTTATATATTTATAAATATCGAATTGGTTTGATGGTTAAACCTTTAAAAAAAATATTCTATTGTTTTCTTTTCTTTTTCTAAGGTCTAACTACAGAATTCGATATCGCCTAGGACTTGGGTTGTGGAGGTCTGACGGCAGTCGCTTGACGTAAAATATCAAAGTTCGGCCGTATCGTAGTTAGATTAAAAGCGGACCCCAACTTAGTTGAGAAAAGGTGTGGAGGATGATTTCTTTTCTTCTTCTACACAAATCATATTTACTAGTAGCACATAGATCACGCATTAATTAGTACCAGAGATGGCCTGGTGATCGAATTTCGACCATCATTAATTAAGTTTTTAATGTTTTGTTTTATTTAATTGACCAATATAACTTGAACTGTCTAGAGTCTAGACTACCCATACCATGACAGATTAGAATATAGACTAGAGCTTTTTTCAGCCATTATCAGATAATTTTTAACTTTATACCACATATTGTTTAAAATTTTTAGTTTTCTCCACTTCTTCTACATGTAAACTTTAAGTATTTGAAATAACCCACTACACGTCTTCACGCACTAATATAAAAAAGATTCTTGTTAAACCCTCCAACGAAGCTCAATGCTTGCCTAAAGAGTATGCTCACGTCGGTATTCTATTATGTCGGGTTTGATCGCAAGTCGGACGCCTTAGCCATTACGCATACCGCCTTTTTAAAAAACATCGAAAGGGTATGTTTTGTATACATTTGTTTGAAACTTTTGTAAAATCATTTTATATCAATATGAACTACAGGAAACTACCCTGGAAGGAGTACCCTATAAGATTATATAATAAAGCTGAAGAGTTTTTTGTTTTTTTAAACAACACGCTAATCTATGGGACTATCAGTCGGGTTCGATTTTTTTTAATAATGAAGTTATAATACAGATGTTACGTAATTCTAAACTCGCCAAACTTCTACGTTTGATGGCGATATCTTTTTATATATAATAGCCGGATTCATGAGGAATAGTATAGGCTATGTAATATCTCGCTCCAACCCTAAGGAGTGGAGAAGGGACCATAAACGCAAGTGAAACTGATGAGAACGGCTAGAAATAAAATTAAATGGCACCTGCCTTCAAAATTCACTACGGTGTTGGTACGATTTTAATATTCAATAACCAACTTCAACTTTTTTCTATAACTTTCTCTTAAAGACTGTCAATAATAGCGGGTTTATTTTAATCACACTTAAGATGTGTTCACATCGATTATAGACGCAGACAAACTAGGTCGTTCCACTTGTCTTGAGATAGAGGAGGTAAATCAATTCGCGGTAGACTGCCCGGCAACGCTCAGGGCTGCCTCTAGAGATTTTGGTTAACGTTTGACGGTGAAGTAGCTATAAATTTAGCAAGTTATCGGGTGTAAATTTAAAGGTATTTACGACAGACCGGTCTACGATCTATAAGGGAGTATTCAGCTTTAGAGTGTTAGATGTTCTAGCTAGAGTGAGATTAAAGATTATCCATGAAATATAAATAGCAACGGAATGTAAAATTATAAACAATTTACTTTTGTTTAATAATTTCAGCACTTTTAATAAAAGTTGTTTTACATACATTTAATAAATATGTAGTGTTCGCCAAATGGTCGAATTTCAACCATATAATATTATTATTTATTTTGACATCAAAATAATTTTTATTCAAATTTTTTGTTATCACTAAAGCTCAAGAATAGCTACTAAACAAAAAAAAATCGTTTGAAAAATAAGACAAAATGGCTTATAACTCTTTTGTTTTATACCTATTTAAATATCTTAGATTCTTAAAATAAAAGTTATGTAAGTAACAAATTGAAAATTACTTAAAAGGTTATTAAAATTACCCGATAAGTATCAAACCTCAATGATATACATACCGATCTATCGTCTGGGGCCTTTTTTTATACGACCAAGTTGTCAAACAAACACAGCCCTCCATTTAGATTTGCCATTTAATTTGATTTGGCATTTGCCAAGCGGTTCCCGGTGTCCATTTCTAGTTTCGATACCAGTCCTTGTTGATTGCCAACCCATTACACGGCAGACTCTTCAATAAGGCTTCGGTGACCTTAATCGGAAGCAGAAAAACAGCACTACAGTACATAGTGCTGTCAAAGCGCGGGCTTCTTCGACTTCAATTTGAGCAGAGGTAAGCCATGTCATTATTCCTTAACAATTACTAAAACCAAATATTTCATTGGTTAACACGTTTATGACAAAAAGATCTTGAGAGACAATTAACAGACAAGCAAACACTCATCCTATAGACACCTATCCTATATATATACCGGTTTGTTTCCATTTTTACTCTTGAAGCAGTAATAACTTTTACTAAGTAAAATACATATTAAAACTTTTATTTATTTATTATTTTTCGTTTGATCACTATCACATCTTTTTTTTAAATATCCTAATTATAAACGATGGGGTACACTAGGCATGTTCATTTGCGACTTGAATAAAATCGCTTGACTGTACCGGGAACCTGTATTTCACCTTATGAAATATAATTGCCAAATTAGGATAAACAATTTAAATGTTAATAATATATTGCGTCTTGTGAATGTCATTTTTCTTTGTCAACTCTCTAACCTCTCAAATCTCTCACAAAAATAAATATTTTAAAAGAATACTGACTGCGATTAGGCAAACGTGGTATAAGGCGCTTTGCGGCACGATGGACCGAAGGTGCAGCGTGGTGGCAGCGGATGGATGCGGACTACTCAAGACCGGGATAGTTGGTGCTCCTTGGAGGAGGCCTTCGTCTAGCAGTGGACGGCGATAGACTGATGATGATGATACTTTTTACAGTCTTATTTCTAAATTCAATATCAATATTTTGATAACGAATAAAAATACTCGTATAACGTAATTTTGCACATAATGTCTCTACAGTTCCCATTTTCTCAGAACGATACAATAAGCGAACAGACGGACCTCTATTATTGCTTGCCGCTAAAATAGATAGAAAATATGTTGACAAAACGTTTCCAGGAACGTTTACCAACCCTATGGTATAACACAATCAATACTCCAGAGCTTTGTCTACAGATCATATTGTGTCGCAGTTTACGCTTCATATATCTAAATATCGTCTTACACTTAGTTCAATAGGCAGACGTAATACCTTCTCAATAGCATGAGCAGTAAGTAAGGAGCTAAATTTAAGTTGATAATTCCCTTAACTATTTAACAGAGTAGTATAGGTTAAACAACAATATAGCCTATGCCATACAGATAAAACATATGAAAATTTGCACTTCGGAAAGTGTAATTTAAACAATCAAAGATTTAAGTGATTAGCGCCCTGTTAAGATTAAAAATGAGTTACTTATTCACAATTTCTGTAGATTTCAGTGGCAATTTTGTATCAAAACATACAAAAAGAAATTTGGTTTTCTTGCCAGAACTACTTAAGGGTTTTGATATAAATCTTTGTCAAAAACATGCTACAATAGAATATGGTAATAACAATTTATCAATCTTGTCTCACATGTACCAACTGCCTATTTAAAAAAGTACAATAAAGCATCGTAATTATGTACTTTGTTCACACTATAAGCTAAACTAACATTGTAGTCACTTAGTCCAAAGCGATTGCAGGTCAATTTTAAAATTAACTTGAACATAACAAAATGCCAAATGCATAAAAGTTATTTTGTAAACGAATAACAATAAGTCAATAACTACGATCTGTGCGTAGCTTTAAAGAGTTGTTTCGTCAAAACGTACTTAGTCGTCTCATTTCGAATGCTACTCAAATATTGCCCGAGGGAGTGATGCCAAATTCGCTTGCAAGTCAGATTTGAGATCGCAGCGGCTCAGCGTTGTGTAATGTTATTGTCAGACCCTTGGGTTATATTCATCTACAAAGAGCAAAATCATGCTATGTTGGTCATTGTGAGTCAATAACAATAACATCTAATACTTTGGTAAATCGTTCAAGTAATTGCGGAACTAGTCAACTGAATTTTAATACAATTAAACACAGTTTTCTTCTTTCAGACTATCAAAGTTAGGTCAACTGATTTGCTTAGATTACACGTTATTAACTCACACTGTGATTTTTCCTAGTCGACAGGAAAAAGTGGCAATTTATATGCACTTGTTCAAAAACAAACTGCAAGCTTGGCTGGTTTAGCTAGTTTTTACGGTGAAACTGGATTGTAGAAATAGTCTATCCATAGTGGAATCTACAACGAACATCCGGCTATTAGTCGAGTAATTAAATCGACTAGTCAGCATTCCGTCGGCGTGAAAACGTAGAGAATCATACGTGAAACACACGGCTATGGTGAGTGACAACTTTCTCTCATTTCCGCGTGCGGTAAAAGTTATGTTCCGGAAACCATTTAAACAGTGCTTCGTGCGGTCGTTATCAGTTGAAGATAATTATTATAGTTATAAGAAAACAATAGGTTCAATTAATGTTGTGACTGTGCGGATGATAATAATAATAATCTTTATTCTCTAGAAATAGGGTAAGTATGTCCATAAATCGCGTTATGTATTATGATAGATTAAGGGTAGGTCCATGTAACTAATTGAAACAGTATGCAAATTAGGTTAAATGATACTCATACATAAACTGATCGGATCCTTCAAAAGAGTCATAGCGATTCATGCCTTTAAGCACTTTTGAAATATTCTTAAGATTTGAGCAATATTGCTATTCATAATATCAGCACATTAATTCTTATTTATGTTAGTTCAATTCGTCTGTCTTTGCATCTATGAAAAATTACATTGATCTTATCAAGTTCAACGCATACCACTTCTAAACGCAATGACAGCAGTCAGTTCAAGGGTAAGAACTTTATTATGACGAATGACTTCATTTAGAACGGTGCAGAATCACTTAAGTGGAAATTAACAGTAAGTCGATTAGTTAGTAAACACTGGGCATGTTAATTTCATACAGAATGTAATTTTACGATTAGTAGTAGTTATTCTGAACATTAAAGCGAAGATAAGATAAGAAGATAAAACATCTATTGTTCTTCAAGCAAGACTATACATATGCACAAGGTGTTTATTTATTTTTAATCCCTGACGCAAAAACGACGGGATGTTATAAGTTTTACGTATATATGTGTGTGCGTGTGTATGTGTGGTTGTCTGTGGCATCGTAGCTCCCGAATAAGATGAACCGATTTTGATTTTGTTTTTTTTGTTTGAAAGGTGAATTAGTCGGGAATGTTCTTAGCTATGTTTGATGAAAATCGGTCCAAGATGGCTGCCGCCACAAAATGGCGGATTACATATTTTTCAACAACTCCCTCAATATGGGTATCAAATGAAAGGGCTTGACTAGTGGAACACTATACACTATGATAAATTTCAAATCCAAGATGGCCGTTGATACTATTTTTATTATTTTTTGTCGGGGGTTTTTTTAATTTTTATTGTTTTTAGACTATTATAATAAAATCAAATAAGACATATAATAGTAGTATGATATAATAAAAATAAATAAAACTTCATACAACCTAATCGTTTATGTTTATGTTTTTCTCGACATAAATAATACATTCATTCTCTACATGTATAATTTACTGACCTCTTCCTTCCTTCTTGTTGTAGTAGTGTTAATCTGAAACAAAAATATTTTTCATATTATTTTTGGAAACAAGCACATAGACCGTTTCGGGAGCCTATACACACCAATAATATTGATTACCCGTTGTCAAACCTGTACCTAACTCCTTCCCCCGTGGAACCTTGAGAATAAACTTGCCAAAAAAACAATAAGCGATAGGCAAATTTTTTTTTTAAGAAAAATATCCATGGATGGAAGATATTGTTTATAAAATAGTGATTGTAAAAGTGATTGAATGACTGGTTGAAAATACCGTACCCGTACCTACTTATGAAATTATGTGTTAAAACTGCAAAACATATATATGTCAATAGAAATACATAAATTAGAATCTGTTATTGCCAAACCACTTTCCTCACGTCGTCGGACGTTCCGGCGCGGGAGGTATCCTGCATTGCGAGACTTTGCTTTTCGATTTTGATCTCTATTCTTATACTCATTTACTGTAACGGCCAACTGTCTTTCATTACATCGTTTCGATTTTCGATAGATTCGACCTTTGATGACGACCTCCGTGATTCGACTGCAACGGGTGGTCGCTCAGTGCAATTATTTGTATTTATGAATCTATTTTCATTCATTTAGGTATTTCTAGATATAATATACTATCTAAGTATGTTTATCTGTGCTTTAAAACCCATAATACCAATATATGTCATGCATGTCCCAAAATATTGGATTAGAAACTAGATACTATTACAGTTCCTTTACAAATATTACTAATGTTTCAGATCAGTTTTTAGTATCTAACACCACTAGCTTCCGCAAACCATAAATTGTAAAACTGAGTGGTGTGAAGCGCTGCTAAAGCTTAACCAATATGTCTAAAAGCATGCAGCATTACATGCAAATTTTGAAAGGGTTTGAAAAAGCTTTTATGATTTTAACAGTGCAGGCTTACACTATACGATAAATGTTCAGCTACAGTCTATGTTATGAAGAATGTCAAAAAATATCACTCCTCTTTTTTCTTATACACCTCCTTAAAAATAACACTAAACTAACAAGTTAAAATAAATTAAATGATTTAAAAATATATATAAAACCCGACTGCATGACATAAAATTTGTTCGTGGGAGAGCCACGCTTTGGCACGTATGGGCCGGCTCGACCGGAGTGATACCACAGCCTCACAGAAAACCGGCAATGAAGTAATGCATTATTTTTCGTCGAGTGAGTGAGGTTAAAGGAGGCTCTAACCCTTCCCTCCACCCCTCTTCCCCCCTCCCCCTCCGCCCTCTTACCCCCTTCCCCTACCTTAAAGGCCGGCAACGCACTTGTGGGTCTTGAGTTGAAGGTGCCCATGGGCGGTGGTAGTCACTTACCATCAGGTGACTCGTCTCTCGTTTGTCCCCTATCCCACAAAAAAAAATAGTAGGTAACTCATAACTGAAAAGCAAAAAAACAAACTTTGTCACTACATATTATAAAACAAAGTTCCCCGCCGCGTCTGTCTGTCTGTCAGTTCACAATAAACTCAATAGCTAACAAACGGATTTTCACACGGTTTTGACCAATAGATGGAGTGATTCATGAGGAAGGTAGGTGTATAATTCTCTAAATATTATTTTATTGATGTAGTAAGTTATTAACTATTAAGGATTTATCCATCTTATAGTTGATATATGATGGTAAATACTCGATACATAACATCATATGTGCCTGCTGATAGTATTTAGTATTGTAACGCCAATAAAAAACAGTTAGTGATTTTCAAATTGTTTTAATATTTTGCCATTATTATATTTTACAGCACAGTTCAAGTCAAAGTTAGTTTAAAGTTTTTTCAATTCAATACAAAAAGTATTTTAGTGCCTTAAATGTTAAACAGTAAATTAATACAAAAAAACATACCTAGTACATAATTGCATTCTCGAACCAATTGACTAATCAATTTTTGCCCATTTTCACCTAATAAGATAATTTTCATCTATATAGTGGAAACAGTTAATTATGTACATACATATTGATGAATTTTGTACATAAATGACAGGAAACGAAAAAGAATTTCCGGTTACTAACGCGATAACAGCCATGAGATGACCGGAGAAACTAACGTAAAAATAACATAAATTACATATCATGGAATGTGAATGTTTAAATAATAGAAAATATTGGAAATCTATATTTAAATAGGTAAAAACAAAATAGTTAAAAACAATTTTATCCTGTTTGTCAACAGTTTTGTTTTG
This sequence comes from Euplagia quadripunctaria, assembly GCA_963859945.1. Lineage (NCBI taxonomy): Eukaryota > Metazoa > Arthropoda > Insecta > Lepidoptera > Erebidae > Euplagia > Euplagia quadripunctaria. Next base: position 5,728,983 of record OY982571.1, on the reverse strand, counting down.
TTTAGTAGCTACTTTACGAGCTTTAATGATATCTATATATAAATAAAAATTAATCCCTATTTCTCTTAGTCACGGTATCACTCGTAAACGGCTCTACCGAATTCGCTAATTCTTTTTTTGTTGTGTTTGTTATTGTCAGGAAAAGGTTCTTATGAAAAAAAAAATTAAGAAAGTTGCGCGGTAAATTAGAAAATTTAAGAAAACTTAACGACCATAATAACATTTCTAATGTAATCTTAGAGCTTTTGACATAACTGTTAGTCGTTTGGCAGTTGGCGCAATTGACAGAATGCGCGTTGCATATTATACCAATTCGAATTCAATATTCATAGTTAAGACCACGTCTGTCGGGTCAGCTTGTCAATAAATAAAAAATAGTATCAGATATTTTTTTCTATATAATTTATGTGATAACGACTACAAACAGCTAAAGGCGTCCAGTATTTATGTTGACCTATCATGTACGGGAAAGTCTATAAAATGAGAATTGAAGTTATAGTGGTTAATTAAATAAAAGAAAACATTGAATACTTAACGCATTATCGTCGAATATCACCAGGCGATCTCGATTATTATAATTATATAATGTGGTGATGGACTCTCCGCGCCCACTTGTGATCTCCTGCGACTGGATTAAGAACTCTTTGGAAATGGTGCGATGAGTCTGGCTGGCGGCACCATACTCAAACGTAGTTTCGAAATAGAATAAAGATTCGAAATGCAAGAAAGGATAATCGTCTTGAAAAACTGATGTGTCAGATGTCGCGCTGAAAGCACGAAGCCTCAATAAATATTAATTTAGTTGTTTGCCAGATTATTAATTAATTGTGATATCATTATTCGGAGTTCAATTATAGCCTCTGTGTTGCCTGCCTAATCTTTTACTTACTTTCCTCATAATATAGATCATGCTGCAATATTATAATAGACTGCATGTGACTATAGAATGAGCTTTTATTGAGTGCATATTCTAGAGATAAATATTTGTATGACGTTATTAATCTTTACCTTAAAACAGAAATAGTAAACAGGCATCTTTAAATAGTATTAAAATTAAGAACTACTAGAAAATTAAAGTCACGTTGTACTGAATCATGACTTTATTTTTTCCAGAACAGCAAAAATTGTTTAGGTATTCCGTTGCGATTGCGAACAATTTTTTTAATTTGAGTGATGTTAAAGTAAGGGAGACACTCAACAAAAGTCTGTAAAGATTTACTTTGTTCTTACAAAACTAGTGACTGAAGGAAGTCGTGTCCTAGTTACCTGCTTTATGACAGTATGCTCAGTGAGTCGTAGGGGGACGGGTTCACCGTCTCTGAAATCTTTCAGAGCGGTGAACGTGGTCCATCAAGAACTTCCGCAGAAAAAAATAAGCACTTGGGGAGGGCAGTTTGCTGTATCTATATTTATTTGGCGACTAGTGTATTCTAAGATCCTTACTACTTTCATCGAGTATGTTTTCAAAATCGATTTTTTTATATATAATTATAAATGGGGGAATATATTTTTGCCGGGGTAATCAATAAAAATGTAGCGTCTATTATTTTTAATTAAAATAATATTTACTGACGTCTTCCAAAAAAAAAAAAAATTAAAATAAATTATAATCCACTGCACAGCAATTTGTATTGTGTATGTAAAGAACTTGAAAAGTTAGAGCAAGTAGACCATTAACTCGGGAGAGGTGATGACCCGTAGAGGTTTCCACAAAAAAAGCCGTAGTCTTGATCAACGGACAGCAATAGATTTTTTGAGACTGCGTGGACGAAAACCTCTGTATAAAAAAAATACTCAGGGGACTAGGTCACTTTTCTTTGCGTTTTCTGCCCATTGGACGGGGATGTTTCATTAATAGACTGTTTCCTTTTCTACAAACATGTGTTTACTTACCACAAATTATATAGTTTATGACACCAGAATCAGTTACATGTATGTTTTTTTTTGTGAAACTAGCAACCACTGTAAAATCATACACATAATCATAGTATTTTATTGTTAAAATCCATACAAAACATTCATTTTAGAGTCCTAAGAGTCTGAACCCAGCCTAAGTAAGCGACATTAATAATACTCAAAACTCGGATTATTCTCGATGAAATTCGAATGAGATACCCAACACCATCGACAGATATCGTTTGCCAACATCAAAGACATACTTCTCTCCGCATCGTACTTCACATACAGCGATCTAGGGTTAAGAGTTCACTAACAACCATTAAAATGGCTTTAACAATGTAGGCCGGAAATTTTTAAAGAACGGTTCGCGTTTGAAAATTAAATAGGCTTAGTCTAGACCATAAACTTAGTATACTAGTAGGAAGTTTACTAAGTTTATAGTCATAAATAGATAATGTAACATTGAAAACAGTTAAACTGTAGTTAAATACGAGTTTACACAAATTATTTGTTTTACTAAATGTGTAATCATTCCTTCTATTATGATAACACATCCCACAAAGACATTAAAAAAATAATAAGACTGAATTACTATTTTCGGGAAATTTTCTTAAACTTCTCCGACGTAAGATCTTATTCTTTGGGTACCTTTATAATGATAATATGCCTGCCTGCTAATATGTATGCACTTTTACAATGATAAAAGCAACCATGCAAAACACTTTCTGAGAAACGTTTAATAAAGCCTACATGGCAGTTTCTTCGTTATCTAGGCACATAACCGTCCATAATGATAAAGGACATAGTCTAATTGCTTGTTGCTCTTTATACACAAACGTAGGCTTTCTACTACTCATAATAACTAATATTATCTTTTCTAAACATTACATTACAATCCCATAAATTAACACCCCCCTTTTTCGTAGTTAAAAGTGTTATCATGCATCAATTACATAAAGGTTACTTAAAATAAATTTTAATTGCTTTCTGGTAAACTCTAGGTATTTTAGTAGCGTTGCAATAGATGATAGAACTCATTTTATGTGACTTAGGACTACCAACTACTGGTTTTGGCAGCGTATAGATTCCACTCTCCTAAACGCTCATTCAAATTCAAGGAACTTTCTTTGACAGTTGTAATCGATTCTCTGGACTGTCTTTTCTTTTTTTATGGTATAGGGGGCACCTGATGGTAAGTGACTACGTCCGCCCATGGGCACCTGCAACTCGAGAGTTACAAGTGCGTTGCCGGCCTTTAAGGTGGGTGTAGGCGGAGGAAGGGAAGAGGGGGAGAGGGGGAAGTGGGGAAGAAGAGGAGAGGCTTTCCTCTCCTTAGGGTTAGGGCCTCCGGTAACCTCACCTCACCTCACACCGCTCAATACAACGCAAGCAATATTTTACTGTCGGTTTTCTGTGAGGACGTGGTATCGCTCCGGTCGAGCCGGCCTATACGTGCTGGAGCATGGCTCTCCCACTTACTTTATGGGTTTTCTTTGCTACTTCAGCATATTAATAGCAAGGGTATTGGCTAATACATCACTTTCAAATACAAAAAAAAAGTGCAAAACTAATAACTTATTTAAATTTGAGATTGATGTAACTAATAAATGGAAATTGTAGGTATTATTTGAACTCGACTTGTCTTATAGTAATCCAAATTTGCCATTAATGGTTCGCGCTAAATGTTAGCAGAAGTACTCCCAGGGTGCTATCACCGTTAACCAAACCACCTCCGGGTAACAACCTCTCAATTAGGCAACGTCCAGGCACACGCGTACGTACGCCACCTCCTCGCGGGGGGCCACTGCAGCGGGTGAAGGGGAAAACCCGTCCCATCCACCCGCGGCCACACTCAGGGCGGCATGAGGCGCTGGTACGCGCGCCTCTGCCACCCGGTTCACCTGCGGCGAATTAAGTCCGAGTGAAGATCGTCAGCCCGGACCCGTTCCACCGCCTCCTTCTGCGAGATGACGTCCTCACAGAAGGTCGCGACCGCGGTAAAATTCCTGTCGCTACCGGCCATGGAGCGTATGACGGCCGGTAGCGAGAGATCCCCTCCGATGACTGCAGTGAGGGCCCGACGCTGCGTCGCCTAGGCGGAGCAAACTGCCAGCGTGTGCTGAGCCGTGTCCTCACTGCAGTCGCAGTGGTGACAGACGGGACTCAATTCCCTCCTAGCGACCAAGTGCAGGTACTTCCCGAAGCAGCCGTGCCCGGACAGGACCTGTCAGTCGGAAGGAAAGGGTCCCGTGCTGCGACCTTGCCCACTCGACGAAGACCGGCTGGAGCACCTCCACGGCGGCAAAACCAGCACGTGGAGCCTCCAGCCGGGACGACCAACGAGCCATGGTTGCTCGGCGAGCGGCCACAGCTGTTCGCTAATATACTTCGGCGAGCACTTCCGCCTCCAAATCCCACGGGGGACTTCCGGCCAACGCGCACGCCGCCTCCGTCGACACGGTGCGGTATCCGCGTATGGCTCTAACCGCCATAACCCTCTGAGGGCGCCAGAGGCGCACCCTAATCTGGGCGGTCAGAGACGCAACAATGGTCCTAGGCCAAGCTCTGAACTTTATAAGTGTGACTGACTGACTTATGGAGACCAGAGCTTTTTAATATTTCATCGTAAATTAATAGTTCTCTTTCGTTTCTGTTATATTACTATGTACCTATATCATTAGTGTCATTCAAACTCCTCCGAGTGTAATTCGCTCTTACCCAAATTAATTTCAAACATTATAATCAACGCAGGCAACAACACAGATATTCTATCTGCATACACACGTATACTCAAACGTAAATAGAACCATCCCGTATCATGAAGTATTCACAGAGCTGGGCGCGCAGGTCCGAAACGAATTTTCCAGTTTTCCGCCTGAACGCTCTAAGCTAAATGAGAGTTTACCCACGCTATGGTTTCCTTCTAAATTCTATCGTATTAAGACTTCCAATTTCAATAAACTAATCATAACCAACTTTGTGGGCTAACCTAACTCATCACTACTAAACATTATTTTTTATAACAACATGTATTTTGATGAGACAAGGTTTTGTTTTGTGGAATATAATCCTCATTTTAAAGGCCGAAATGGATTTCTCTAACTGGAATTGAGTTAAGAAAACAAATGACAAACAATTAAAAAGCAATTGAAGAGTTGCTTGTTTTAATACCAACCAAGTCATTAAAGATTATGTGACTTGGTTGAAAGTTATCATCGCTCACATTAAGAGAATTTATAGTCACAATATTTGTTTTAATTGTAAATTACTTAGGCACACCAACGCGTGGCCGGGTAGCTAGTGTATATAAATAATGCAACTAATAAAACTGACAAATAACCCTATCCCTTGAAGCTCTAGCGAAAACACTCATCAGGAGAAAAAACCAGCACCATGCTATAAGCGTAGCCGCATTCGACATGAGGGCTTCAACCCTAGTAGAAATCTGCTCCTACATACGTTATATATACCCTTTGTTAAGAAGTGATTTAATGGGTACGTAAAGGTACAACTAAACAATTTTATGCCTGAACAATCACAAAGCTAAAGTCTTCTGTTTGTCATAACAAAATCCCGAGTAAAAACTAATCCCATTAATGAAACACTTCAAAGGAGTTTATACCTAGTTCATGGTTTAGGTTTTAAACTCTTTGTAGTCTTGTCTCAAAACCCTTATGAGTCGAAAGCGAATAAAGGCTGCAAGATTAATTCAAGCCCTCGACTAGTTTAGTAGGCGCCTTCATTGTTGTCTCAAGAGCTAGACAGAAGTGGTTACATATATCAACTTTAATATTTCACCTGACATAGAGCTGAAGCTTATTATCGTGAACAGAGTGACATTAAAACTAAATTCATAACTTTACTGATATTTCTAATAGAGGTAAAGTTATGAATATTGTATAGTAGTCATCAATATTATATAGTATTACGGAGAAAGTGATCTATTTTTAAACGACTTCAAAAATAAGACCTTCTCAATTCGTCTTTCCGAGTGTCACAAGCGATATCTACAAAAATCGAGAACAGATTTTAAGGATTATTTTTTAATTGATAGGCTTTTTAATGAAAGTTTAGTACTAGTCGCATTGGAGTAGGTTGTACATCATACGATCGTTGTTCACTTTTATTCATACAAAACAATTCAACTAAGTTAAATGCTTATTTGAAGTGGATTCACATCACCGCCTACTGTATTAGGATGGGTTCAAAATTCCAATCTCATGGCTTAGCTGTTGAGGTTAAACCATTTTAATTGAGGTTTTATACGAAAGAAAGCATTGATTTCCCAAATTGTTGCTGTCATTTGGAATCAAATTACGCGATAAATTCGAGAGACCGAAGAGCGTCCTTTACAATGTAAATGGGGCGATCTAACTGACCTAAATGGACGAGCTTTTTCCGTATCAATTACAACAAACAGTGTAGGTACCGTGACAACAAGCAAAGTTATAAGTAAAAATACCTAAGAGTACCGTACACTCAGTTCTCAGTACAACCAGTCCTTAGCCCCACTTGAACTTAAATAGTTATCGGCAGCTGTACTCGTTCCTACTTTTGTACTTATGCTGTGCTGCCTACGGATATGTTCCGTTGGCTGACCTTGATCGTTGATGTTAGTGTTAACCTTTTGCTTGGGATTAAACTCATCTTGATGTACTTCTCGTTGTAAAAATTACATGTACTTATAGATCTTCTTTGTTTTAGTAGCTTGGCAATTTTGTTAATTGATATTTTAACTCATCTTAAAGTACTTCTTGTATAGTAAAAATTAGATACAGTTACAGATACATCTTCTTGGTTGTCGTAGCTTGGATATTGTTAGGTAATTGTTATTTTAAGATTGGCTTTTGTGATTAAAGTACATTCTAATTATATTGTAACTATGTATTTTTAATACCGCTTTAATGCAAACAAACAATTACAAGCCATACTAAACATTCACGCACGGTCAGTGTTTAACTTGTAAAGACGCATGAATATTCCTACCTTTAACTTCTTGAAATTTCTCTAGTGGTATTTGACTAAAATGAAAATATAGTTTAAAATACTGATACTCTAACAGTAAACATTTTTTTTAAAACACTTTATTGAACACAACATTTAAAAATATGGATGTATTTCATAAAAAAAACGTTAATAAAATCGTTAATTTTTTATATTAGTCCACATGATTTACTGAATGTGAAGTGAGTTTTGAAGGATTTTCCACTAAACCATTTAAAACACGGTTGATAAGTGTCATGTATACAACCGGATCCTATGCATGGCTTTTGTCGATAAGAGAAGACCTTCAACAATAACGGACATTTAGCCGTATTTCTCCGTAGATTTATGCCGGGAACTGTTCACTTCGACTGCACAGCAAAACTGAATGCATATTTTGTCATAACTCGTCCCCAACAGGCGGGAAGTTTGACAGGGTAACAGTATCGTTCCCAAACTATCTTCAACTGCTATTGAAGATGTCGTGAAAATGCAACATAGTAAAAATGACTGCGTTCTTGTAAATAATATCTACCTGTTGCATTTAAGGTTTGCAGTCTATTTAGTACTGTTTGCAGAAAAATAGGGAGATACAGAGAGAAAGAACTTTAATGATACTTCTTTAAAGATATGTCTCAGGATAAATGTATCCAAGACAAAGGTTATAGGAAACCTCCCTATCGTATAGAGTCCAATACCAATTGGGATCAAAGATTGCAGATGATTGACCAATATGTGTACGAGTACCTTGAACACATTCTATCCTCCGTCATAGAAGATCAAATGAAAGGGACTAAATGAATACAAATTAGATAAACTACTTCTGTTGCTTAATATAAACTTGTAGGCGGGTTAGCGACAGTGAGATCCAAAAATAGGATTCGAGTCATAAAAATATGATGGCGGTTTGCTGGACACCAGACAAGACATAGTGATGAGATATGTGGTGCAAAGCTTTAAGGTTGGGGGTATTCGAAAACTGACTTTGATAGCAATGATCACCAATCGACAAGCCAACCACATCGTAATCGTTGCGATGAAGCTAAAAGAATACAAAAAAAAATGTCACGAAGAGTGAAAACCTGTACTCAGCATGAGTGAAGTTGTTTGTTATTGTATTGATATACTGTTACTGACATGTATTAATATAATCTTTAAGTTCCTATCAAAAATCAACAACCAACTGACAAAACAACTAAAATTGTGGGTACTGTATGAGGAAGTATAACGTGAATAGCAATTTGTCTCTGTTATTCACATCTGACCACTGCAGATAGCACGTTGCATTTGGTGGCAACGACAGTTTATTTGCAATCTCAGGAACCAAATAAGTCGTATATGTAAAATACAACCATAATGGATTCCATTAGGCTGTTAACAAGTTAAGTTTTCACTCACAGTAGTTATGGGTACCGAGTGAAAATTTAACTTGTAATCAAGAACTAAATATGTAGATATGAAGGAGGTAAGCCTGTAAGCCTACACTTCACTAGACTTTTCTCTCGACGTGACGTGCATGTACTTTTTTGAAGTGAAAACTTCTTTAGGCACGTTGTGCACTTTTACTATGGGGAAAAAGCACTGAACTCGTGACCGTCACTCTAATAATACATATATAGATCCACTAGAGGGCGCTAATCTAAACATTGAGTTTTGTCAGCTCCTTATTAATTAATCTTTGCAAATATAATTAGTTCAATAAAGTACTTATTGTGTGCACAATTCATATGGTAAAATAAACAAAAACATAATTTTAATTAAAGTGAAAATTCATAACGCCTATAGCGAAAACCTTTATTCAAAATTTCGTTGACGCGACACGTCGGTTTGTTTTCACTTCTGTCGGCAGTCCCATGACTGCCTACTTTTTTATTGAGTAATGGAATAGGTGTTTTTGTTCCAACATACCTGGTCTCTTTATAGAAGACCTCGTTTAAAACTGGCATAGTAGTTATTTGCTCTTTTTCTACTTGTGAGTGAGATCTATAGGGTCGGCCGTTACCAACCCCAAGTGACACTACTGATGCTACGGTAACTCGTTTCGGTCTGTGTACTTGTATACCCACATATATTTAAAAAAAAATTAGATTTAATTCTGATTTGTTTCTTTTATTAACCAGAAAACAAAATTATATTGTAGTAGACGTTATTTTTGAAGACCCGAATGTTTTTTGCCATATCATATCAAATCTTTATGGGACGACGGAGTCAATAAAAAAGTACACTCGTAATTGGTTATGAAACGGCGAGGTCACGTGTAAAATACGCAAAGAATACCCGAAAAAAAAATACAGTTTAAAAATACGAATATCTATATTACCACTTACCACTTTTCACTAGTAGCTTAGTAAAAAAATCTCTAAGATCCATCCTTCTATACCCTTTTCTTCTTTGGTCTCTATTCATTCCCTATTTTTGTTAACATGACGAAACAAGAAAGGGCAATATCGCCATCTGTCAATACGCCACTAACAGCAATACGGGAATAATTTCATGCCTGTATTTCTGACAAAAATACAATGGGGTTTTTGTAAACTAAACAATAACTCTGAAAGGTGGATTGGCATTGGCTATTTCTATGGAAAAGATTTCATTTCAAAATCATACACAACAAATATGGAAATACAATTCCATCAACAAAAGGATATAAATATAGAATATTCTTTATTGTGTATAGTACACAATGAAGAAATTAAAGCAGATAATTAGAAAATAACTAATAATAGTTTTAAGTGCAGTTGGCGATCTTATCACCTATTAACACCTCTAATAATTATTATTATCATAATTAAAATCCTTAGTTAGAAAAATAATACAACTACTTTAATAAATAGTTTTTGTTTCATCCTTAAAACTAATAAAACCCTTTAACTACTGTTTATCAAATAAAGAATCGTCAAAATAATTTCAGCCGAATGAAATCTCATTTTTGAAATCGATTAAACAGAAGGAGATTCTCAACTCAATTATTTTTCTCGATGTATATCTCATTTAGTGTCCAAAAGACATTTTCAAAGTTCTTAAGAAAACGTATTACTAACAAATTAGATTAAGGCTCAGTAAAATATTTACCAATCTCTTTGCTCATTATACTGTTGCAAAATATTCTCACCACGAGCTTATAAAGTTAAATGAGTGATTTTCACAAAAGTTAATATATTCATTAAAGCGCTAGATGAGATCTTTCTCGAAATAAAGCTGTAGCCGTATATTATACACAAATAAAAGCTAGCAAAATACGGTACTAGTAAGAGCAAAGTGAAGAGTCAAAAATATCCTATATGGGACATACATAATAAATTGATGTATTACACAGCGACGATAGTTGTCTCTTTCAGTATCGCCCCTTTCCGTATCTTTCGCGCTACTCATTCTGACAACACATCTGCAAAGACATTTGTAAAGTCAATGTGAAAGTACTGTGAGCATATCTATCTAGTGTATCGTATCATCGGTTGCAGGTGGAATTAAAAAAACCATTTTTTTAAAGAAACATATCTAATATGAGAGTGAGAGTCAACTATTTATCAAATATGCTAAGTATGTTTGTTAAACTTTGTATGTATATATATATATATATGTATGTGTGTTATATGTATGTGTATATATATATATATATGTATGTGTGTCAGATGTGTATTTCTATAGCCGCTATAACAACAAATAATAAAAAAAATATTAAATTTAAATTTTCAGAGTAGTTTTGTTAAATATTGAACAATGTTGTGGGACTGGCACTTGGCTGGTTTCACTTGGCTAGCTAACCCCCCCACGCAATAAGAGGGGTGTTATAAGTTTGACGTATCTGTGTGTCTGTCTGTGGCATCGTAGCTCCCGAACGAATGAACCGATTTAAGTGCGTTTTTTTTTGTTTGGAAGGTGACTTGATCGAGTGTTCTTAGATATAATTCAAGAAAATCTGTTCAGCCGTTCGAAGATCATCAGCTCTTTTCTAATCGTTGAAGGGATTTTCGAGTCGGGGGTATTTTAAATTGTAAATTTATAGTTATTCCTTAACAGAACTGTATCCTTTCAATAACTGTTACGTTCATATATTTAGTAGTATAATAATTTAGAAATTAAGTTCTACATTTATTTTTGGTGGTTTTCAAGCGATTTCCAAGAACAAACTACATGGAGCCATAAAAAAGCAGACTCAGTCTCTCTCACTTCTCTTTTCTAGTATTGAAAAGTGAGGTGAACTGACACTGAATGGCTCTTGGCAAGAGAAGGAAAAAAAATTGATGGATAAATGGATCTTAATATAGGTATTGAGAAGAATATCTTCTGGAGACTGGAAATCTTTAGTGTAGTCAAAATTAAGGTCCGATCAATCGATAGTTTTAACTGGATCGCCAACGTGAGTATGACGTACCTGATATTGCAAACGTCCATGAGCTGCGGTTACCATTGCTTACTGACAGCCTTCCGTCTGGCAAGCCGTCTGTTTTTTTTTTAAGATATAATTAAAATAAAAAGGAAATGTAATTAAAATTATTAACGACATTATGTATTATATTTAATACTGACTATTCCATATATTGTACGTGACCTTCGATGCCCTTTGGGGCGGCGTTTCATATTTCTAAATTTTTCGACGAATTTATCGAAATTAAATTTTTGGAATGCGGGCAGCATTCCAAAAAATTATTAGATAAAAACCCTTATTAGATAAGAACTTAACATATGATTTCGGAATATGGCGCAATGGTTTAAGTGGTCACCTCACCACTACGCCGCACCGAGTGTTGTGTGTTCGAATCCCACACTGGACAAAAGTTTGTTGGATCCACAAATGTTGGTCCCGAGTCTGGGTGTTCTTTGTGTCCGTTGTTTGAATGTTTGTGAAGCCTCCCGCGCCACAGGAATATTCCTAAAGCTTGAGTCGTCTTTTAAAAGAAGAAAGAATATATGTATGTATATATGTAGTATAATATACCACGAATAACTACTGACAAAGTGTTTTCGTCACCACTACTTGTAAAAGTAAAACAAAAAAAAACCCAGATCAGCTCCAATCCACCAACACGTTTCAATTTTAACCCAAAGTATCGAACACAATTCATTCAGCTGAGCTCCCGTCTTTAGTTAAAGCAACCACTCCAGACTACTTCAAACGATGTCAACAATTTACTTGGTGTTCAACATGGAATTGCTGACGTCGTAACGTTAAATATTCAAGCAATTTACATAACGGACACCGCTGCATAGACTCCCGTATACTGCCAACAAAGTACACAATCAGTATTAAATGTAGACACAGAAACTTGTAAATATTTAACTTATGCAAACGAAATGTTTTAACAAATTCTTACCACCAGGTAACGAGGTTAGGACAATACCCTTTTGTCCTGAAAAGCTCGTTAATATATCACAATACATTCCGATACACAGACTCTACTACATAGTCTGTGTGTTACATAAGCACATATGTATGTAAAATGTACATATGTGGTCATGTGAGAAAAGGAGCTTATTTCATGATTTCAGAATATATATTTAGAAGTCATAATATACAAGGATAATAAGTTTGGTGTGTATCACTACATCACTACATATTATAAATAATAGTCCCCCGCCGCGTCTGTCTGTTCCGATAAACTGAAAAATTACTGAACGGATTTTCATGTGGTTTTCACCAATAAACCACCATGAGAAAGGTTTAGGCATATAATTTGTTAAGGTTTTGTTTAAATTGGTTGAAATATGATGATGATTGTTGAAGATGCCTCTGCTACCCGTGCGAAGCCGGGATTGGTTACTAGTAATTTATATTTTGATAGCTAGCGTTCACTAGATACCAGCCTATGGCAAAAAGAGGTTATGACTTCTGTAGTAAGTGTAACTTGAATGGTATATTACTTTTTGGCTTAGTCGATGTGGTGACATCCACATAGACAGCTTTACCTAGTTAAGACGAGAACTGATTCTGCATCGCACAACGAAATTTCTCACGCTGATAAATATAGATGTATAATAAAAATCAAAAAATATTTAAATTTCCAATCACCTAACTGGTAACTTGAAGATTCACCAAAACCACCTTTCGTTGTTTACCAAATTGTGAAATAGGTGAGACCCTCAGGCTCTTTTGTAACAGCGTATAATGGCAACCTAAGACCTAAAAATATTTTTAGAGACAGTTAATAACAAAAGACAAATTTTTCAGCGACCAATAGAGGGAAACTGAGTTGACTCCACTAAAAGAAGAACATTAACGCTTATCTGGCGGCACGGTAGTGACCCCGCCAAGATGAGCCAAGCGAAGCGCAAGGGCACTACCTACCTTTTCTCAAAGCGCTTCGTCGTTTTTTTGAAACCTCATAACTTGGGTTTGGATTATACCAGAGGCACAAAATTCTCGGGATATGATGTCAATAGTGGACTTATTAATCATATAAAGTTTCAATTGCATTGCAATACTTTAGATTTTATTAATATCTAAAAAACTCATATTTCGTCACTGACTCACTCACTGATGATCATCAAAATTCTTAGGGTACTTTCTAAAGTTCTAGAAAGCTGAAATTTGGTATGTAAGCTGGTATTAGTACAAAAACAACAAAAAAAATCTAAATCTTTTAACTTCTACCCTCCAACCCCTTAAACTAGGGGATGGAAGTTTGTATGAGACTTCCGCAAATTTTATACATATTTCAGATTTTTTAGTAAATCACCTAATCAAATTAGGGTATGGAATTAAGCCCGTGTAAAACGCCTAATGTGTACCCACTGTGATTGGTTATAAACAGTAAACCACCAAATAAAAAGGTAAAGATAGAGAGTGGGCTTTGAAAAAAGGCACCTCAGATGTGCAAGAAATACACAAAAAAAAAGAACAAAATAAAAAATATTGTCATAAGCAACTTACAAAAAGAAGTGAAATCCCACTAAAAACATTTTCCAAGATGAGACCATATGGCTCCCACTGTCAAAAAGTCATGTAGAGCCAACTCTTCACACCCTCCACAGGGTTTACTTATTGGAACATGCAATTAGCTTCACGACTGACTTAGTCTTACTGACTAATACTCCTGACAATTCAAAAATACCTATAATGGTTTAATTGAAATAAATGATTTTGATTGATTTGATTTGATAACTAGCAACAAGCCCTAACTTCACAAACTCAACACCTTAGTCAAAATATGTGGTCTGGCCGTTTGTGATATTTTACATGAAAATGTTTTTGGTGGAATATCATATACCACAACATTATCTCGCGAGCAAAACTGTTACATTGGCCTTTTTACGAAAATTAAAAATTTCCAATGTGTGACTTGTTAAAATCATTGTTAGATTTGAATGTCAGTCATTAATTGCTTAATGGAAGTGGTGGAACGGACAATGTTGTATCAAATTTTTGAGACTAGGGTTGTCACAAATATAATTAATGTAATTTGAAACAGACATGCAAAATGTGAATCAATAAAATCATTGATGGTAAAAAGTTATCGTGTATTGGCACCTTTACAACCAGAATTCAACCAAATCCAAATTCCATTAGAGACCATTTCCATCGAGCTTAACAAGATACATAAACCCGCCGGCTTATCCATCTTAACAGAGTCAAAGACGGCTAATAAAAAATTTGGGCCATATAAAGCTAAAATTAAATACACAGGGAATGAAGTCAGTATTCTTAGTAGCGGTTTATTACAAAATTTGGGCCAGTGGTCAAGTAACCTTGCCAAAGACTAATGCACCGCTTGTTCCGGTCGTAATTTAGGCAAAAAATATATTATGCACACGAAACTAGATTGGCATCAGTTCAGGCGAAATAGACCTGAAAAAATGGATTAGTGCTATTGTAGATTCGAATTAATTATTGTGAAACGGTATCTAAACCATCCAACACGTTTTGTTAAAATTTGTTAGGTGGAATTTAAATTATATTATTTTATGGTACCCCAATGATTTTAGTGACTACGATAGTTTGTGCCAATGTAACAGCCAGCCACGTAACTTTAAACATGTAGTAGTCAACCAGTCGCAGAAAACTCAGTCCCCCAGAATAATCCACAACGATATTGTGATGATAGTCTAAGTCAAACGGAACTTTAGATCACCAAGAAGACCTTAAAGGATATTATGCCTATTTCGCGAACGTAGTAACGTGAGTTTTGGAATATTTACAATTTATATTAGATGAAGTGCAGAAAGCTAAAATTTTTAAACAATATCTCTTACAACTTTAAAAATTACGTGAAAACAGCTTAATGAAATTACACGTGTCCAGTATATGTGATTACCTGTCATGGTAAGTAAGTATTTACAATGACAGCTCAAGTTATACTGGCCAATGAAAAAACCATGGTCAAAATTCGACCGCCAGACTATATCTAGTTGTAGTTAATGGTTATAGTAGTTTAATATATACGCTCTATAGTTGGTTGAGCATAATAATTAATTATTGCTGATTTTGCATGTAGGTTTTGTACGTTGCGTTGGTGATATCTAATATCGAATCATTCGGAACGAAATAATGTTTTGTTAATGTAGCGGTAGAGGTTGTTAAAAACGGTAACAAGAACTACCCCCATGGACCGGTAATAGTGACTTCACCTTTTTGCTAATTTTCAATTATTTTTATAAAATTTTGCTATTTTTTAGTTGTTTCGTTAAAATATCATAAATTGAAAACTTGAAAAAAGAAATAAGTGACTCTAGTTTTTGAACATCTACTTAATTTTTGCATATCAATCTGATCTTAGCTTAAACTGGCGATAAAAGGGTAATTTTTCAGATTCATACTTAATAGCAAAACAACTTGAAAACTATCCATTTTCATTGGCTTAGTGAGTAGGTTTAAAATGTGCAACAACAATAGTCATTTGTCACGTTCTTAGATCTCCATCATGCGGCTACTAACGTGGGTCACACATTACTAGTATTTCTGTTAACCCCTCCATTTTAGCTAAATACTTGTGTTAGGAGTGGGTTCACGACGGTAGTGCTTTGGGCGGGGTCTGAACCCGCAACCACATGATCACAAGTCCGACGCTTAAGCCATTACGGTACCGCCGCTTGACTACCTGAGTCTGGGAAAATCCTTAGACAATTTTTTTACAGATCTGTTAAATGTAAGAGCATTTTGTGAATCTGTGTATGTTCTACTTCTTTTGCCGCTGATTTTAGTCACTTTCGAAACTGACTAAACGCTGTATTTAACTCAGCAATTAAGGGCATTCAAACTTATCCCCAAAGCGGTAGGCAGAGGACTATTAAACACCCACATTTTGCCAACTATAATTTGGTCCCACACGCGTAAAGGTCATCAAACACGGTAACGGCACGGCACCAACCCAGCAATAAAGTTGTCATTCAAATCTGAGCATTAATGACTACGTTGGTCATATAATATATTTCATAATGTCAATATGAAAAAGCCTACGGCGGGCAGTAAACGCGTATCGACTGGCCTGTTGGTCTAGTGGTTAGTGACCCTGACTGCTAAGCCAGAGGTCGTGGGTTCGATTCCCACCCAGGACAAATAATTGTGTGATGAGCACGATCATTTGTTCTGTGTCTGGGTGTAATGTATGTATAATATGTATGTATTTAGAATATATAAGTATGTTTATCAGCAGTCTGGTTACCATAGTACAGGCTCTACCTAGTTTGGGATCAGACGGCCGTGTGTGAGATGTGTGAAGTCATTATTATTATTCTCTTTATTAACATCTATAAAACATATAAATTACATTTTTAAATCCATTATTATAAAAAAAATATATTTGAAAATATAGAAAATAGTGTTACATTACATTATATATGGACTGGCCTGTTGGTCTAGTGGTTAGTGACCCTGACCGCTATGCTTATAGGTCGTGGGTTCGATTCCCACCTGAGTCTGGGTGTTCTTTGTGTCCGTTATTTCTATGTTTGTAAAGTCCCCCGCGACACAGGAGCAATTCCTAATGCGGGAGTTGTCTTTTTAAAAAAAAAAATTAAAAAAATATTATTATTATTCTCTTTATTCATCTTCTTCCGTATAAATTACATTTTTAAATATGTACATAAAAATATATATTTAAAAATATAAAAAATAGTACACCACCGACATCGAGTACAGGGACCAAGATACCGGTGGTTAGGGCTCCAAAGACAGGAACCTCCTCACTATACGGGCCGTGTCGAGAAGAACTGCCTTCTGCATCAGTCCCTTGATCCAACCGTCTAACGCGAGCCTCTTAAGGTGTTGATCGAGGCTCTTGGCTATTAATCCATGAGCCGATATGACAATCGGAACAATGATCGCCGATTCGACATTCCACATATCGACAATCTCGTGAGACAAATCCAAATATTTGATTTGTTTATCTTTTTCGACCTTTACGAGATTCTCGTCATGAGGAACAGCGATATCGATGATCATTGCACGGCGCTCTAATCGGTCTATCACCACTATATCAGGTTTATTTGCAACAATAGTTCTGTCAGTGATTATTATTATTCTCTTCATTTATTTCAAATACATATAAATTACATTTTTAAATTTACTTACAATAAAAAAAAACAAAATATTATTACTATTATTCTCTTTATTAACATTTATAAAACATATAAATTACATTTTTAAATACATTATTATATAAAAAAAATATATTTAAAAATATAAAAAATAGTGTCCCACCGGCATCGAGTACAGGGACCAAGCTACCGGTGGTTAGGGTTCCAGAGACAGAAACCTCCTCACAATACGTGCCGTGTCAAGAAGGACCGCTTTCTGCATCAGGCCCTTAATCCAGCTGCCTAACGTGAGCCTCTGAAGGTGTTGGTCGAGGCTCTTCGCTATCAACCCATGGGCTGATATGACTATCGGCACAATGATTGCCGAATCCACATCCCACATGTCGACCACCTCGTGGGCCAAATTCAAATACTTCATTTGTTTTTCTTTTTCAGCCCTTAAGAGATTGTCGTCATGGGGAATGGTGATATCTACAATCATTGCTCGGCGCTCTAATCGGTCTATTACCACTATATCAGGCTTATTGGCAACAATAGTCCTGTCAGTGATAATAGACTGATCCTAGTACAATGTTACACGACTATTTTCAAGAACTGGGTCGGGCACATACCTGTAGTACGTTAATTCCATAGTCACAAAGTTATATTTAGCAAGCTGCTGATGGACTATCCTGGCCACTTGGTTATGTCTGTGCAAGTACTCGCCGTTGGCAAGACGAGAACAACCAGAAATTATATGCCTGAGGCTTTCTCCGGGACGATGACATGCCCGACAAATGTCAATCGTGCCGTCCTTCAGGATATGTTTCCGAAAGCTGTTCGTCATAACAACTTCATCAGTAATTGCACAGATAAAACCTTCAGTTTCTCCAAAGAGGTCACCGAAACGTAGCCAGGACACAGATGATAATAGATCTACTTCGGGCCCATTTAAGGCCCGATAAAAACGTCCATGCAGTTCTTTGCTCTTCCATATCTCCCTGCGATCTGTAATATTGAGTACTGCAGGATTGCGCCAGTTCTCTCCACCTAGAGCAAGCGGAGTAAGTCCGTTGTCAACTACCACAACATCCCGATGCACCTCCACGTTAACAGAGAGAAAGTAATCTCTAAGATTGCATACCTCGCGGTTATGTAGTGTCCTGGCATTTAAAAAACCACGACCCCCACATTTCCGCGGGATATACAATCTCATGACCGATGAACGTGGATGGTGCATTCGGTACGCAGTTAGCAATGTACGGACTCTTCTATCCAGGGCATCAAGTTCCATCTGAGTCCATCTAAGTATGCCAAAGGAGTAGGTTAGGACTGGTATGACCCAATCGTTATAGGCCCGCACCTTATTACCACCTGACAAAAGACTTTTTAATACTTTTTTCAGGCGGCCAGAGAAGCGTTCCTGTAACGATTGCTTCATAGTCAATTCCTTTAAACCTAACGCCTGTGACATTCCTAGATACTTGTAAGTTTCGTTCACGGAAAGCCGTCTAAGGTGTGTAGAATCTGAGAGTTCCATACCTTCAGATTCCACAATCCTGCCTCTTTTTACATGCATGACTGCACATTTATCCACGCCAAATTCCATACTGATACATTTACTAAAGTTTTCAGTTAGCTCTAGTAATTTTATCAGTTGGAAATTGTTGCAGGCAAAAAGTTTTAAATCATCCATGAAAAGGAGGTGGGATATAACCTGACCTCCTCTCCGCAAACGATAGCCTAGTCCTGAACCCTCCAACATAGTGCTGAGAGGATTCAAAGCTAGGCAGAACCACAAGGGACTCAAACTGTCACCTTGAAATATACCCCGCTTGATCTTTATATACTCGCCGTCACCCTGAGATTGTCGACATCCTGGATAGCAAAGAACCGTTTTCCATTGCTGCATACATGCCTCCAAGAAAGTGCATAGAGTTGTATCAACCTTATACAACTCCATCACCTTCAGGAGCCACGTATGTGGCACAGAGTCATAGGCTTTCTTATAGTCTATCCAACATGTCGCCAGATCTTTCGGTTACGGCGAACTTGTTGGTTAATGGTCGTGTCAATAATAAGGAGCTCTTTAGTGCCACGTGCCCCACGTCTACATCCATTCTGAGAGTAAGACATAATAGAGTTGTTGGTAACATGAGATGCTATCTTCACTCTCAGAATGGACGTCAGTAATTTATATACTGTTGGTAGACAGGTGATATGTCTATAGTTCTTGGGATCCGTGGCACAACCAGATTTATAGAGCAGGTGAGTCACGCCTGTGGTCATAAAAGTTGGAAGCGAACCCGATTCTAAGCATGATTGAAATTCAGATGCCAAACAAACGTCTGAGCTACGGAGCCACTTTAACCAAAAGTTATGCAGTCCGTCCGGTCCCGCTGATTTCCAATTCGGCAACGAACGAACTGCATAAGCTATATCGATGTTTGATATGAATACTGGCTCCATTCTATTAATTGACTCACATGATCGTTCGACATCTCGCATCCATTCACCCTCAGTGTGAGTGACAGGCATCGACCAGATGTTACGCCAAAATGAATTCGTGATTTCAGCATCTGGTAAATGAATGTCACTCACTAAATCAGGCTGCTCCCACCTTCTATAAACCCACCTCTCATCCCTTTGGAATGTGCGATTCTAAGTATATCGGTCCACCCTTTTTTTGTACCTTTGTATGCGATTGGCCCATGCATAAACCTTCTGTTTCAGAAAGTCAATGCGCTCTGTGACTCGTGCTGTATAATCACAGGAACTGATACCAGTTCCCGAAAAAGCCCGATTCACAAAACGCATTACTTTCGGGCGTGTGTTACCCGATCTGAAACAGATAAGCTTGCCAATGAGTACCCTCGACTCAGCGATACGACGCTCAATCCTGCATTGCCACGCCGGAACAACAAGTTTTGACCGAGTAGCGGTGTCATTTCCTGGGAATTTAACACCAGCTACTCGACATGCTGCAACAGCTGCACAATACAAAATTGAGTGTGTATCGCTGAGATCTATGCTTTCTTCAAAATAAATAGGTAACAGTGAATCAAGGGTACACACTAGCGCTTTGTTTCGTTTATGCATTGGCAAACGCGGTAAACGTGGTCTACTTTCAAAACCCATGGACCGATATTCCAGAATAGCGCCTTCCAAAGTATTCCTTATTATATCCGAGTACTGAGTACTTCCAGATGGAGTATCATTTTCCTCCCCTCCTTCAGCAGGATAATATTGTAACAACAACAAGAGTCTGCATTTGTTACAATTTGTAAAGGAGGAGAAGTAGTAAGGCTAACCTGCAAGTCCGAGCGTAGCCTTTCAAGTACGGAGTTATCCAGCAAATTACATGGCTGAATGGCCCGCACTTGATCCAATAATCTTTGCACCGAACGTTAACAGCTGGATCAAGTTCCTGAAACAGAGGCAGCATACGATTACGGTACGCAGTGAGGTTAGTTCCTCCCTCTGTAGCCACAAAATATGCTCGCATGACGTTCTCATTCATTGAATTTGTCCATTACATGCGACGCACATTACCACCGGTAGCGGGCTATTCGAAGCCGATGGGCCTCGCGGTCCCAAGCAGGGCGGTGGCCGGCCTCTCCCCGGCCTACGTCCTGTCCGTCTGTCCTGTGTTGGCTCGGCGGGGAGAAAAACTCGTCGCTCGAAGTTGAGCTCAACGCCTCTTCAACGGCCCGACCTCTTGCTGTGATTTCCGGAGGCTGCGAGGCGGAGCTGAGCGATGACTCCGGGGATGGTAAGAGTGCTTTTGTTTTGGCTCTTGTTAGCATCGTCTTCGGTTATTGTAATAATTTATTCTGTATGACATGACATTAAATGTCATGTCTCAGTAAGTATACATATTTATGGTAATTTACGTGTTTCTTTCGAGTTTTTATTTTAAATTTGTTTCGAATAATCATTGTTGTGTATAAATTTATAAATTATGATGTTTCATTGCGGGATTATGGTAAAAAATATAAATATAAAATATGTTGTTAGTAAAACACGACTGCTTTTCAGTGTTGCCAGTTTATTATTATTATTATTGACATTATGAAATGAATGACAACTTAATTGCTGTGGTGGAGCCGTGACGGTATTGTGTGTGATGACCTTAAGAAGCCTATTGCCGTAAACAGGACACTTTGGGAATAAAAATTGAGATAGGGTAAGAAAGGAGCCAACGGAAGAACAGGAATATTGCTTACACAGATGAATTGGGTAGTGTAAACAATAGCTTGATCAGATCAGGGTTGCATAACCGTAACGAACTGGCTGTTGCCGGGAAGTACGAGCCATCTAACCTGTGAATATTGATTTAAAAAACGAGTCGCAAATGTACTATAAACATTTCGTCGCAGTTGTAGAAAAACGGTGGATTTGATTTTTTTACGGTTTTTGTTTTTGACTTAAACCTACTGAAAACATTATACTTTATCATAAAACAAAATATTTTTCAAAGCTCATACACACAGTAACATTTTCCGATTTCATTAACAGAAACAGCCGTTTTCAAAATACTACCTAAAACATCATTTGAAAACTTAAAGTGCTCTTCTGTAAAGTTACTAAAAATCAAATCCGTCGTTTTTCTACGACGACGACGATTTAACAGGCGGTTACACATATGGGTTTCTTAAGTCATGAGCTACACTCCAGTTTCGTGGTTAAAGATTCAAGAAGATATGTTTCTAACGTTTTTAATCTATCTAACCATTTTTTTTTTCCTTTTCATATTTTTTGTAAACTCACTTGTCCTGTTTTTCGTACTACACTTCTTAATACACTCCTACCTAATGCATGATCTCTTTCGAGGCACGTTCATCAGTACTATTGTTGGAAGGGAAGACCTACCTACCGCATGCGAGTTTGGCCGGGATGTCTAATCTCCTCGTCTATTTGACGGAGAGACTAGTCAGAAAATCCAGAAAAACAGTTGCCCAAAACGTGGGTCATTAACACCTCGGTACAACATTAGAAAGAAACAGTAATGATTCGTCCAGAGAAAAGGCAGAACGACGTTTCTCAACTCAATTTCCTAATGAACTAAGAAAAAGCAATACATTTTTATTTTATATTTTTTGCCTTGTAATTGTGTCAAAAAAAATTGGTTGTCTGTAAAGTCGGTTTACGGACGATAATTTTACCTGATAACGTCATAAGATAACAGTGAAAGAGAGATAGATGCGTCACAAGCCGAACGCTTAGGCCGATCGTGCCTCTCTATCGCTTGTTCCGCGCTCTCGCTTGCACGCTCGGCTCAGGCGGAACGTGACAATGAGTGACTTTTTCGTGCGTGCAGCCGGCGTTCATCGATGTATAAGATGTTATCACGTCAAAAATATACAAAAACGGATTCTTGAGAAAAATAAGTCAATCTTTATAGAAAATCATGATATTCAAAATACCAGTAAGGATTCACGGCATATAACGCTATAGCCGAATGTTGCTAAATAAATATTCTACATATTTGGCACAGACACCTATTTAAACAAAAAGGATTCCTTTTTTGTTTAAATAGAATATATAAATACATACCTTTGTCACCCGTATTGTAATACAAAAATATCCTAATATTAAAAGAAATCTTGCCCTTTGTCTTCAAACAGTTTGAAATTTATTATTAAAACATTATGGTGCCTACAAAATCAAAAAGTAATATTACATTTACTTATTGAAAGCCTTGTTTTTTTTGTCTGACTCGTTCTCATGTAACGTTTTTCAACAAGCATCGAAAACTAATTAAAACATGATGTGCTACTTAAGGCGTCTGCTAGGTTTGTCTTGCGTGTAATTGACGTAAACACCGAAAAAAATTATCTTAAAGCATTTTGAAAATATCGTGAGTATAAAGTGATCGAGTAAAGAAAGTCGCCTGTTAAGTGTTAAGTTAAGTAGGAAGTAAAAGATTTGGATATTGCCATGGCTACAAACTAAGACCGAATATGTAATATATAATACCTAAATATGAAAATTTCGACTGCACGGATGGCGCAATGGTTTAAGTGGTCACCTCGCCACTACGTTGTTTGAATGTTTGTGAAATCCCCCGCGACACAGGAATACTCCTAATAAGGCAGTGGTCTTTTAAAAATATCCTAATTCTTTCCTTTCCGATATACGTAACCTAATAACACGAAAATACGAGATAGCGCGAATAGAGCAGAGTTCGAGACATCTGTCAACAGTTTTTTTTTTACTTTTATTAATTTTTCTCTTTTGTTAGATAATAATGTCACAGTCATGTTTACATACTTTGGTATACAAAGTTAATAACTAACCATAAACCAAGATTTTCTACACTCCGTTTATTTTTGTCAAGCACTCCCACAACAGGTGAATACGAAGAAATTTAATGCTGTACTGTTTCATATGTACAATGTAATATGTGTCAATAAGTAAAACCTTAATTTGTTTCAAAAGAGTAACCGTAACCTTGGACATTCATGTGGCGAACTAAGAAATTACTTTTGGCTACAAGGTGAAAGTACTTACTAGTACTCAATATTTTATTTTGTTTAAATCAGTATTCTATATTCAAAACTCCTGTCTTTAAAAAGTAAACGTAATAATTTGTAATCAAAACAATTTTATTGTTAAATTAGATAGCTGGAAGTAGAAATACTTCTCACAATCAACACATTAAGCAATGACGTATGTACAGTTAAATAAATAAGGGCCCAGTGCTCACCGGCTAGGCAACTAGCCATTGAACCGCTAGACCCAATAGCGATAATTGCTTAGACCGCGACTATTGAGACGAGTGTCACGCTTGTTGATAGGGCTGCCTCACAACATAAATTAATTATTGGAATAATACTGTTAATTCAATCATGCAAAAATGTATTGTAAAAATTACTGAACAATCTGTTCAGTATATTTTTTGTTTCACGCTTAAATGGAAAATATAATATTTGTAGTTTATTGTTCATTACTAAAATCTGCAAACGAATGAAAGAGCAAATAACAGCCAGTTCATAATATTTATTTAATGTTTATACATATAAAATAAGTAGATTAGTATACAGGGTGTACATGACAAACAACACTTACTTAAATCACTGAAAGGCCATGACTCTAGTATACAGTTACAAAAATATTCTTTGAAAAAAACTATCTATTTACAAGTTATCACCGTTTGAATTTCCTCTTCCCCTACTCCCACTTTATAGGGTGGCTACGAACTTGTGACTGTTGAGTTGCAGGTGCCCATGGGTGGCGGTAGTCATTTACCATCAGTTGACCCATCGGCTTATTTGCCCCCTATACCACAAAAAAAAACCTGAG
Organism: Euplagia quadripunctaria; assembly: GCA_963859945.1. Classification (NCBI taxonomy): domain Eukaryota; kingdom Metazoa; phylum Arthropoda; class Insecta; order Lepidoptera; family Erebidae; genus Euplagia; species Euplagia quadripunctaria. The sequence continues at coordinate 5,704,344 of OY982571.1, read as the reverse complement.
AATTCAAACAGTCATAACTTGTAAACGGATAGTTTTTTTATTATTATTTTTGTAAACTGCATGCTAGAGTCGTGCCCTTTCAGTGATGTAAGTAAGTGTTCCATGATCAGACACACACTCTGTATAAAACGAGTTGAACTGAAATATAGACATATGACCGTGCCTTCAGAGGATTACGTATATTTTGCATACTTGGAAAGAAAAACATCATTTTACTTTGTCCTACACTTATACCTTTACGCTTACCATCCTTTAAGTAGTTTTTTTACATTAAATTAGAACTACCATATGGTAGTGGTGGATAGATATCTATCACATACTATATTACCAAATTGAATACAACCTACTTTCTTAGAAGCCGGTAGGAGGAGGAGATAGTATTCGTTACTATCTGCGCCCGTAGGAATATCGGGATAAAGACTAGCATATATACTAATCTAGGTCTCCAGCTATTTACATACCAAGTTTCATCGTAATGGGTTTAGTAATTTTTGCGTGAAAAAGCAACAGACATCCATACATCCTCACAAACTTTTACGTTTATAATATTAGTAGGATGCAAAATTTCATGATGATCTGTTGAATAGTTAAGACATGAAACTGTAACAAAGAAACAAACATATCCACTTCGCATTTCTAATATTAATAATATAGTTAGGACTTTTTTAGACAGCCCTATCGATGTCCTAGTTGAACTCTATGTTGGTTTTTACTCACAATATTTAGTGAGACGTTCTGATTCCGAGAATAGCTTTGTAAATAATTCACTTTAGACATTATAATTTAAAGGAGAGGATGTCCTATTTCGATTGAGACCGCTTTCAAAATCATTTAATTGCTATTAGAGCATCAGCCTTTGAGCTTTTCAAAGCTTTATGAAATGTTATGAGGAAATGTTAATATATTTTTGCAATATGACACAGCATTCAAATACATAGTTGAACGAGAACCCGTAAACATGTTTACGTTATCGAATAACCGTCATAAGTTGTCTATTCTAGGTAAGTTATACAGTAAATCAGAAATATTTAATAATGTTTCTTGGAGTCATATCTACTTTCAGTAAAGGAAATTATACCAGCATCACATCATAGACATCATTGTATATATGACTGATGCCATCAACACTCTCACAAGTCACAACCGAAAATAAACATCAATGTCTCACAGAAATTTGTCCCAGATTCTCTTAGCTTGGAAACAAACTTAGATATCGGCTTGTGAGCTGTTAAAATTTAGTTATGTCGAAGACTTGAAATCTGGATTGCTTGTAAAGTTACCATAATAATTACATTTTATTACCAAAAATATTTAAGAAAGGTTATGAGCTAATAGAAGTTTCACGTTATAAATATAATTATTTCTGTATAATCTGTGTAATTTCACGGCGGAATGCGCTTGGCATAAAAAGTTTAGTTAACTGTTACTGACGAGTGCCGGCGGCATTGAAATTGGTCATATCTTGAAACCGGTTCCAGACCTTGCCCAGCCCCGCTTTTCAGATGACACAGAGAGTGTATTTGTATGTACACCTTTATAGATGCAAGATGAATGACTATTGAATCTTAAGTACTCATCTCAACCGTGATAAACTAAATATTGTAAATTATACACAGTGGTCACTAGGCAAATTACTATAGTGGTAAATATTGTGCGTTCCATACAGACATGGCACAATTTTTTGTGGTGTGATTTGTTCTGTCTATGTGTACTTTGTCTGTTTTCTTAATTTGTATGTTTGTTAAGACATCTCGATACTCTACTTTACTGTAAATAAATAAATAAGTTATAAGAAACCTATTAATATGACAGTATTCCGCTTAAAAAGTAATTACTAACTTATTAACACTCGCGTTCAGTGATATATCCTGTAAGTATCTATAATTATTTAAAAATTTACACGCAATAAAGCAAAAACTTCACCATTACAAAAATAATGTAATGTAATATGTACCTATTACCCCTATCACAAATAGTAAAGACGAAAAATCTTGGAATAGGCCTCTAAGGCTGATTCAGTTTTTGTTATAATAGTTTTACATCAAATAGTGAATCTAAATCTAGTCTTGGTCTTATTCGAGACGTTAATAATTTCTGAAGTACAAGGTGTTAATATTTTCTTGACACTTTGGCGTAACACTATTGAAGTAACATAGTCTTTTAATTAACACCTGTTAACTTCAAATCAACCCGCCGCTATCTTTGGAGGATCTACATAGAAACTGTGTTTGCCTTGACCTACCTAGGTGTAATATTAACTCGAAACTACAATGCTGTCTTACAGAAAAGGAACGATGTATTGTAAATTCTTTTGCATTTTTTCATTGAATAGCTAAAAAGACATCACGGTCTAAAACCAGAGTAATTAAAATAAGTGCACACAAATTCGTGAATAGCTGTCAAATGTGTGTGACTTTACAATAAACCAAGTTGTTAGGTCATTTAAAATGTTTCAGTTCACCATTAAATCTCCAGTGTTGAATATTTTCACGAAGCGTAAGGAAAAAACTTCACTTAAGGTGACATTTCGCTCAACAACATTGGGCTGTTTTTCGACGAGAGAACGAAAGGCCAAAGAGTATACAAACTCTTGGTAAGGCGGTATCTAGATACCGCTTTACCTCAAATTTACTCTGCACATGTAGTGTGTATACAATTAAAGGGTATTATATAAGGGTGCATTAGGTTGCTATGAAGAACACGCAAGTCAAAGTTAATGAAAGGACTCCCATAATATAACTACATGAATCCCTAACTACTGACGTCCATCCTTTATCTACTACTAGTAGATAGAAGTTGAACTGCGATTTTAAAATTATTGTGAAAACAGTACATACACTGTGTGAAAATCAGTGTTAAAAGAAGGCGCAAAGTGACAATAGAAACAATTATGTAATTAATAATGTTTAAATAAGTATTCACACAGCTATTAACATAACAATATTATATGTTAGATAAACTTAATATTTACCAGCGCAAAAATCCTTTGGTAGAAAGATTTTTTTATTGCATTTATCAGCTTTGATACATGCGGCATTACACTTGTTCAGAACCTTTAAAAATCAATCGAACATATTACCATATTAATAGTGCACTTAAAACCATAAGCCACTGTTAACTGCCATTAATTAGTATTATAAGTTAACATAAAAGATACCCAAAATACCCATATAACACAGGTAACCCTTTCTTTCAGAACTGCACAATAACCAGTCAATACAAATAATAACCATAAAACCACATAGCAACTAAATAGGGGTCAATCATCGAACCCTGCTCTATATTCTGAATTGAGGGATCAACTCCCCCCAAATATGGTCGGTTCCCTGCGGCCCTTATCCAAGCACAATCCGAGTGTAACTGTATTACACAGCTTTCGATATTTTTTCCTCGGATTTATTGCCCGAGCCCGGGGATTTACAGCTTTGACCGAAATGCTTACCCACAGTATTTTGTTAGCTTTTTATTGGCAATTTGTTACCGTGTGTATCTTTTTGGGATTCGTGATTCAACCACAAATTGAACTCTTGACGTGTTTGATTTATTCATAATAAAATGAAATTTTCATGTCCCACGCAGGAAGTTAATATCGCATGCCGTATAAAAAACGCATTTATTTAATGTTGATGGGAATGAGAGAATTAATTTTTATTTACGCTTTATTGAAAGACTAATTCATCGCAAAAGCGTTACAATTGTGAAAAATTATAATAAAAAGAATTTCATTAATTTTAATAACACTGAGTACACTCACTGTAAATTTAAGCCAGTAAATTATAAAACCAAGGCAAACGCATCTATGTAAAAGCTAATAGAATACATTTTTACTCTTCACTTACACACAGTGAATTCACTATTTTTATAAAAATAGTTTACACAGCAAATTGAAATGAATACCAAGTGTTTACGTCTGTGGTCCCATGAAGATGTAAAAAAATCAAGCTTCTAAGTCAACGTAATCAAAAGATACGACCATTAAGCCTTAGATTTTAATAAATTTAAACATTTCGAAAGTAAATCAAAACCTATAGGGTACTTTCCATTGACCTAGAATCATAAAATTTGTAAACAAGCAAGGTCTCACAGCACAAGTCTCGACAGTCAGTCCGACAACAAAGTGATCCTATGAGGGTCCCTTTTATCCTTTTGAGGAACGGTACCCCAAAAATAGTTTTTGTGATTACAAACTTATATTTCGCGGTTGAAAAGTTGACTTTGTAGTAAATTGATGTATTTTTAACCCCCAAAAGAGGGGTGTTATAAGTTTACTGCTGCTGTATCTGTGTGTCTATCTGTAGCATCGTATCTCCCAAACGAATGGACCGACCTAAGTGCGTTTTTTTTTTGTTTGAAAGGTGACTTGATTGAGATTGTTCTTAGATATAATTCAAGAAAATCTGTTAAATTTCGAGTCGGGGGTATTTCAAATTGTAAATTTATAGTTATTAGAACTGCAAAGTTAAGTTTGCCTTTCGCTGCAGACGGGCAAAAATCTTCATGAATTGATTCCCGAGAAGGACGTACTATCTACATACAAGTTTGTTTACTTACTACTTACTTACGAAACCCTCGGTGCGCGAGTCAGACTCGCACTTGTCCGGTTTTTAAATACTTTTTTATCTACAACGATGGTAGTCAAGAACAGTTTTGGACACCGTCCTTACTTTGCTAATTTCAACTATTCAGTTAGGCGTTTACGGTCACTGCTCCGTTCCTAAGATTCGTAGCGTGAAGTTACATCGCTTATAACCTATTTCAATGAATACTCTACCCAACACAAAAGGAACACAGACACAATTCTTACTATGTCTTATTTTCGACCAAAATAAAAAATAAGTGAACTATGTGTATTTGGTTTTACATGAATTGTTGTAGTTCCGAGCTCTAAGTGTACAGTCCGCGTTGCACTTCTCCCATTTGTACTACACAGAGTACTACGCTCTTTATAAAGTTACTATATTTCAGACATCGATTTCAAATTGAAATATAAGAACTTAAAATTTCATTACTTAATACCTACTTATTACTTACATATCGGAACTCTTAATTATATCTATTAATCCACTGAACAAGCTTTTAAACAATTACACGAACATTTTAAAACAAGTCATTTATATTCATGTATCGGTCATTAATCTTTTATTAATATTCAGACGTAATTTATCATAGTGTGAATCGAATTCGAAATAGGTCGAATGGTTCTACCCTTTGATTCCCTCGGGTGCCGTTTATGGTAACCGTGGGCTTAAACGTCCATAAGGCACTCCAGAGAATAATTACCAAAGACATATATTTGTAATTAGGCAAATCAGACGGCGGTCAAATTAATAGAAGTGGTCAAAGCTAGAAATTATTATCATTTTTACCGCAAGTGACTAATGCTCAGCACTATTAAAAGGCCGTATACGAAATTTTGCCAATTTCGCTGATTTACGTGATTTTACAGTTAAAATACTATATTTCTATAAGTTTTTGTGAACAACATAAAAGATCATTTCAATTTAGATCTAATGAATGAGTCACTTTTTTACTTTTATTATAAATTATAATGCGAAATTTACGTTGTTTCCTAATATTTTTTTAAATTTTTGCAACTTTTTTCAGGAAAGGGATTGATTTTGAACTTTATTTGTGTCGTTTTTTTATGAACTAGAGTTCCACGTAGCCGAAATCAAAAGCAAAACTTTATCCATTTTCCGTAAAATTTTACTAAGTTAAACATTTTTTTACTCAACATTTTTATAAAGAAGTGCTAAAAAATGTTACATACAACTAAACTAACTAGCACCAAGCACCAGGAGCTAAGGTGTGTGTGTTCACTTGAAAACGGCTAGACTAATATTACTAGTTATTTTTCTTTAATGTTAGTAATAGTTCGAGTAAGGGAAAGAAGAAATAGAAAAGTCGGCTACGTAATTCGGAAAAAACAAAAAGTGTCAAAGATGTTTGTTACTTATTCGGGCATGCAGGAATCAAGAACGAAACGAAACACTCGAACGAAAGCTAGCTATAATATACATCGTCTTTGGACAGATGGACAGGTCAGGTACACCGGAAAAAAAAGTTATTGCATCTTATGCATATTATGGAATTACGTCCTGTTTCGTCGTTATTCGTCAAATCTTATTTGGAATGAGACACCCAAACAAAAAGTTTTATAACTTATTTGGGTGTGACATTCCACACCCAAACAAGTTAAACAATTTTTTTGTTTTCTACAAAAGGCTATAACTTTCGTAAATTAATTGGTACTAAAACATATTGTTACAATTTTTGCCTTTAATTATTAATTATACATTCTTCTGAAAGGAAGGTCGTAATTTCGCAAACAAATCTAGTAAACCTCTCACCTTTTTTATTTAAAAATGTGCAAAACTTAATTTTAAAAATAAAAGTAAAGATATCATATTCTGTTCTTAATACAAACTAATTTAAAACTTATAAAAATAATTGTTTGTCAAGGATAAAATCTATGTTTCGAAGAGTTAAGATCAGGATCAGTTATAATGAAGCAAGTTCATCTATTCACGGATGAAATGAAATAATTCCGGTGAATTCATTCCATTTTACTACGGATAATTTATTTTATTTATGAGAAGATAACACCGAATTTATGGCCGGTATAAATAACAAACGATCATATCATGAGTCACCCTTACCTACACCATTGTCAGTGGTTTATATTTTGTTAATTGTTTCATTGTTAATATGCTTTGTAAATTAATAATATACATATATATTGCTACGAACAACTACGAACAAGCTAAGAGTTGTTTTTAAACTTTCGCAACTTTTATACACACATATTTGAGGTGTAAATCTTGACTTACCTAATCGCGACCACGATCTAACGCAATTCGGTCGAAACGACGGGAAAACAAATGTTTACTTTAAAAATATTCCCGCGATTAAACCCCTATTTACACTTCCAAAATGCTAAGACTTATATAGGCACAAAACCAAACGAATTTGGATAACAAATAGCCAACTGCCGTATCATTCGCGACGAACGGTATAGTTACCGTGATTGATGGATTCCTCGCCAATGTATTGTGCTCAATAGATCCATGGAATGAGACGATAGTGGTGATTCATTTTAATATGTAAAATGTGGGTTGTAAATCGTTCACCTGGCTTCTTTTAAGGTACGTCACACTTTGTATATGAGTAGTTGAGACATGAGAAGCTAAAGCATCGTTTGTTCATTAATCTTTATAAGCGCTTTTGCCAGAAGACTATAAATCAATCCATGAGGCTGATGCCTATCGCCGTCCACTGCTGGACGAAGGCTCCTCTCAAGGAGCGCCAACTATCTCGGTCTTGGCCAGTCTGCAACCATCTGCTGCCATCCACCTTTTTCAAGTCATCGGTCCGTGGTGCCGCAGGGCGCCTACACTACGTTTGCCGTGGACACTCACCGTTGGACTGTTCCACAAGTTTAAAGTCGCTCAGCGTGCGATGCTCGGTGTTTCTCTAGTCAATAAAATTAACTCTGACTAGAGTAACCGACATCGCCAAGAAAATCGGTATGCTGAAGTGGAAGTGGGCCTGTCATATCTCCATGCGGACTGATGGTCGCTGGAGCCGACACGTGCTAGAGTGCTGACCGCGATTAGACACACGTAGTGTAGAAAAGACTAATATAACTAAAAATATAATATTTTTACATAATGAAATATACTTAAAAAGGATCTGAGGTAATAAGTAATCTAAAATTGCAAGCGTCCATAGGCTACGGTAACCGCCTAACATCAGACTGACTGGCAATACTCAAAATTAATATTTCTTCATAACGTCGGAAGATTGATCTTTATGGCTTTGGTTGTACCTACTACACCTAGTAAGCAAATCGTTGTAGAAGAAGTTTGGTTGGCCAACTCTGTATGGCAATTCGTTGAAATTATCCTCTAGTTTTGTCATCATTCAGCAAACTGAAGGTGAATATATATTTAAAGGTTTAGGTTACAAATTACGTATAAAAAACAATTCTCGAACTCTGAAATACATAATTATATACATAAAGTCTATACATGATAACGGTAAAACAAACGGTGAATACGTCCGACAGTATCCAGCGATGCAAGACGATTTTTATTTGCACAAGTGTTAGTCAGGTAGCTGGCAAGGTCCAACTATATAAATGCACAAAGACACACACACATATTAAAACATAAAATATTTACATTGCAGGAAAATATGTTCTTTGGGTCACGACAACGATTCGCATACGTATTTATATATTTACGAGATTTTGTGTCTCGCATTTGTAATGTAAATGACTAAGCTTAACAATCTAGCATAACAAAAGTTGCAAACCCAGTATCATTATCAGAAATTAGCTTTGACTGTACTAACAACGATTACTTTCTAAAAAGTCTTAACCATTGATTTTTAGTACTAATATATTTTTGCAAGCACAAGGATAGGCATATTGAAGTGGCAATGTATTGGCCACGTATGCCGAAGGACCGATGGCCGTTGGAGCAGTTGGAGGTCCTAGAGTGGAGACCGCGAATCGGTAAACGAAAGGTAGGACACCTCCCAACCACATGGACCGACGACCTGAAGAAGGTAGCAGGGATGGGCTGAATGCGGAAGGTCGAGGACCGGGTGCTGTGGCGCGCATTGGGAGAGGCCTATGTCCAGCAGTAGACTGTGATACGCTGATTGATATTTTTGTAGTGTCCTAAATCAAATTTATTTTGCCGTAATATGTCTACCGGTAATCCTTTATTTGTTATATATTTACGTTACCTATTCGTTAACATTTCAGAAAATTACTTCGAATTCATTATTCTTAACTAAACTCATCTTATTTACAACCAAAGTTTCTGAGAAAGCGCCAAGGGAAATTTGGTTGTTGAGATATCAAAGATGATCAATCTAAATAAGTAAGTTTTATATCGAACTGGGGAGTGATCATCACTCTCCCAGGACTTGAATAAGATAGACAAATAGTATTCAAATTATTTATACTTTGTATCTTCGCACTATAATAGAGATAATAATTCACAGGTTAGAAATGTTGCAACTTACTTACAACTTACAACACACACATATGATATATGTACTAGTATTATAATTACATATCGTGGGAGATCCATGCTTCGAAACGCATGGACCGGCTTGACTGGTGTCACACCACGGCCTTACAGAAAACCGGCAGTGAAGCACTGATTGCATTGCTTTCCGCTGAGTAAATGAGGTTACCAGAGGCACTAACCCTTCCCTCTGAATCGAACGCGTGCTTGAAATGTGCTTAGCCCAACAGTATATTTTTAACCCCCGACGCAAGAAGAGGGGTGTTATAAGTTTGACGTCGATGTCTGTGTGTGTGTGTCTGTGTGTCTGTCTGTGGCATCGTAGCTCTCAAACGGATGGACCGATTTCGATGCGTTTTTTTTTTTCATTTGAATGCCAGTTTCAGTTCTTAGCTATGTTTCGTTAATATCGGTCTAGCAGTGTAAGAGTATCAGCTCTGTTCCAAAATGATGTATATTTTGTAATCGTTGAAGGGATTTTCGAGTCAGGGGTGTTTTAAAGTTTATTAAATAGCTCTGTCTAATATTAGTTTATTTATACTTCTGGCTCCAACAGTCAAAGAATTAATAATAAGGACTTTATTGACAGCTACTATAGCTATTGGGTTTATAATCAATGGAATATCGTCTTAACTTGTCTTTTCATTTACCAACCAGTGACTTGAGACTTAGACTCTTCACGCTAAACAAAGAGATCAGCAAACGGTTTTCGTTATACAAATTTTATCGAAACACATTCTATTCCTTGATATTTAAAGCATAATTCGCCATTACCATAGCACATTCACTATTACCGCGACGAAAACTCCCAGAGATAACAGTAGAAAATGAACGTGTAAAACCTCTGAAGCATTTAGCCTTTATGTTACGACACTTCCGTTATGATAGAGGCACGCCCATTCAATTTCGTGGAGTGCTTACATTACCGTACGCACAACGATATACGCTTTCCATAATCCCACCTCAGTTTAGAAGTGGATAAAGGAATCGCTCGCCATCATATTAGTTACTTGTAAAGGTTTCGCCGAACCTTCAAAACACAGACATGGACGCGAGCATGTGTATAATATGTTATGTTAAAGCCTATACAGTGCGACGCGGATTCTCCGCGAGCGGATAAGCAGACGCTGTCCGGCGAGGATGAATTACGTTCAGTTCGCAGCGTGGCAACTCCGTGTCGCAGTGAACGCAATATATAACTTAGTACAATTTATAATTTGCCGCGTAGGTCATCCGCGTCGCAATGTTAAGGGCCTCATAGTTCAGATACACTAATCCCGTAAGTAAATCATCACATCATCATCATACTCTAACGCGTTTACTACTACTTATCAGGGTTTTTAACACGTTTTTATTAGCTTCACTTTTAACTAACTATGTAACCAAATCTTAGAAGTCAATTTTTAACCAACTTCTTATTGTGGTATGTAGTTTGGATAACAATACTATAATTTGGAACATCTCGGAGCTGATCTGATGATGGAGTCAGGAGGTGGATGGTGAACTCTTCAATGGATACTAGTAAAACCCACGAGTTTGAGCTCATATGATTCGTTTTGACGATTCCAACAATTCAAACATGCCCAATCGGCTTTGTAACTATGGTCTGATAATGAAGGCTGGAAGTTGGAACTTGTGTTTTTTTAGTTTCACTTATATATATAACTATAGTTATTAAATCCTTAATTTAGACGCAAATTGTAGAATAGCGGGCTAAATACCTTGGCTAGTTAGGATCACTCTCCGAGATCGTCGGTAACGTAAAACTGGTTACTGAGATTCCTCGCGGAGTTAGGGTAGCTCAAATAGTTTTATTCCCACCAACGCAAAATAAGTCCTTTGACGGGGAGTCGTGGAAATCTCCAGGTGAAACCTAACCTAATTTAACCTAAACACAAATATTTTTAAATAGTAAGAAAGATAGTAAGGACAGTAAGGATTACTGATCGAGTAAAAGTCTATCGACTAGGGAAAAATCCTCGAATCTCACAGAAAGTGAAAGTTTTCCTGATAGTGAATAGGTTCTACAACGATAAACGATACTATTGGTGTTTCAAGTGTTTATGGGCATTGATAAGCGATTATTATTAGTAGTAGTACTAAAAATGAATAAATAGTAGCAGTTCGGAAAAACACCCCATGTAGGGTTTTACAATACCGCATCCCGCGTTACTGCATTTCCATGGTTTTCCGCACGTTGATTAGACCTGCGGAATGCCCGCAGTTGTGCGGAAAATTCACGCGGGAAATTTTTGAACATTAGAACATGTACGTTTAGCTAATACTAGTCCCTTTTTCATAATTATCTGAACACTATCATCCATTTAAGAGTAGAAGCGGAGAGGGCAATTTCTGCAGTCGGACAAGATAATAGACGAAGATGAATTTTTTGTTTCGACTTCTTAACACGAAGTTAATGCTGATTTGTTAAATATTTATTTATACGTATAACTGTAAAATAAACGATAATAGTAGTAGTTCGTTAAGTACTTATAGTGTGACTAAATAAATATTACCAATGACTAATAAAAAATTGTCGGTGGAATCGATCTCTCTATATTTGTTTTTATTTCTTGTAATATTAAACATGCGAAAGTAACTCTGCCTCTCGGTCTTTTATGTTTTCACGCCTAACCCGCTAAGCCAATTTTTATAATTTTTTTTAAATTGATAAATGGGACTATAGATAAATGGGAAGAAGAAGATGAGCTACACTTTGTCGAGAGATGGAATAGATGAATGGGAAGAAGAAGATGAGCTACACTTTGTCGAGAGATGGAATAGATAAATGGGAAGAAGAAGATGAGCTACACTTTGTCGAGAGATGGAATAGATAAATGGGAAGAAGAAGATGAGCTACACTTTGTCGAGAGATGGAATAGATAAATGGGAAGAAGAAGATGAGCTACACTTTGTCGAGAAAATGAAACTTCAAGGGGGTGAACTAGAGCATGAGAGTTTGTATGGGAGACCAGTAATTCCTCAACATTCGGGATTTAAAAATCATCATATAACTATACTTTTAATAGGAAATTAAGAATGTTCCTGTGTTTTTGACCAATTAAGGTAAAATACGTATGTGTATGGAGACTGATAAAAGCTTGGAAAAAAATAGACTACTAGAAGTGCTTATTCTATGCAGACGGGTAGAAGTCACCAGCCAGTTGTTTATAAATGTATCAGCAAGAAGTGCGATAAGTGGCTAGAGATATTTTGATTTATTTTATTTTATTTATTTATCTAGGTCTATCCACCGCAAATGTATTACAAATTGATGTACATAACATGTTAGTGAATAATATGGCTGATACATTTGCCAATTACGGAATAACCAGCATGTGTAATTGTGTATTGTGACAATGACACAAAAGAAGACATATATTAACACAATGAATAAACTAACTCTTCCCCTATTCCCACCTTAAAGTGCGGCAACGCACTTGTGACTCTTGAGTTACAAGTGCCCATGGGCGGCGGTAGTCATTTACCATCAGGTGACCCGTCTGCTCATTTGCTCATAAAAAAAAATTAGACAAGAAATTGAATTTAGTAGAAAATAGATAAAATGATTACTTACATACTATAGGTACTATTTTAAACTGTTGTTGTTATTATTGGAAGTTCGAAAGAACGTAAATATGTATTTTATTTTTTAATCTATTTTTAGAATCGTGGTTCGTGGTAGATGTCTATGTGTAGACTTGGATATTGTATTAAATTCTTTGCATAATCGGTGTGTAGAGCAGAACTAGAGAACGTCTTTTTTAGTTTTTTTTTTTTAAGAACACTCTAGCTACGTTTATCACACATTACTAGTAACAATAAGTTAACCCCTCCAGCTAAGCTAAAATGCTTGTGTTAGGAGTGGGATCACGTCGGTAATGCACTAGGTGGGATTCGAACCCGCAACCACTTGATCGCAAGTCCGACGCCTTAGCCATTACGCTACAGCCGCTTCAAATTGTTACATCATAAATTTCTTATTCTCATATTATGAATATATTTTTAAATCTCTTACAGGAATTACAGGCTCGCACTGTAAAGGTGAATATGCCAAAAAATTCCAGCTGAAAAAAATACTTCGGGATTGCAAACCCTTAAATATCCATATTAATAAAATAGAAACATATCAGTGTGTGTAACAAACATCCATTCATCCAAACTTTCACATTTATAATATTAGTGGGATATATATGATGTACATTTGAGCACCACAACTTTGAAGTCTACAAACCTCGAGTAGGTACTATCTCATCTCATCAACTTGTTCGTACATGTCATATAACTTTAAACATGATTCTTATACAACAGCAACTTTCTCCTAAGCCTTTAAAACCAGTCATAATAAATTCTATTTATGAATATGTTTGTCTCTTTTCAAAGATTATAGGAAAATTTGTATTTCAAAAATTATAGGAAAATATATATATTCTATTTCATTCTCTCGTAGGCTAAATCCTATTTATGAATGTTTGTCTTGTTTGTCTCTTTTCAAAGATTATAGGAAAATCTGTATTTCAAAGATTATAGGAAAATATATATTCTATTTCATTCTCTCGCAGGCTAAATCCTATTTATGAATGTTTGTCTTGTTTGTCTCTTTTCACCGCCACCGTCACAACGAAGTTTCACTTAAAAAAACTCTTCAGCTTTTTTATGTTAGTATGGATAGTAAACCAGACAGCTAGAGGTCTATTTTTAAACATAACCAAAAATACGTCTTAAGTATCAAATTCCTTCATTAAAAGTTTTGAAGTCGCATAACTCGATTTAGGTAAGGTTAGAACGAAATGTTATACTTCTTGAAAACGTTCGACGTTATTATATGTTGAACAATAAAGTAATGTTTTAAAATTTAAAAACCATTAAACAACATTCTAAACATGGTTTTCCAGATTAAGAATAATAATACCTGATGAAGTAGTGGTGCTACACAATTCCGTTTTTAGGGTTTCGTTCCTCAAAAGGAAAAAAGGAACCCTTATAGGATCGCTTTGTCGTCCGTCCGTCTGTCTGTCTGTCTATATGTCTCAATGAAATGAATACCAAATACTTATGTCTAAGGCTCCTGGGAGCTGTAAAAAAACAAGCTTCTATATCAACGCAATCAAAAGATATGGCCATTTAAATCTTGGATTTGACCAAATTTGAACATTTCGCATATTTTCCATTGCCTAGAATCATGAAATATGGTAATCTTATAAAATTTCATGATTTGAGGCCAGGTCTCACAGCACAAGTAAAGGAAAAAATCCGAAAGTCATTCATTTCTTGTTATATCTATCTCTGTCTGCGTGTCTGTAAAGACCCTTTTCCTCAGGACTCCGTGGAAGCATCAAGTTGAAATTCAAATACTTATGTCAGTGGTCCCTTGAAACTGTAAAAAAATCAAGCTTCTAAGTCTACGCAATCAAAAGATACGGCTATTAAGGTAAGACGCAAGGTCTGACAGCACAAGTTAAGGAAAAATGCGAAAGTCTTTAATTTGTTGCTATATCACATAAAAAACAAACTATTATTGATTACAAACGTATTTTGCGGTTGGAAAGTTGACTTTGTCATACATCGATGTACGGGCGAGTATTTTTAGAACCGCATAGTTAAGTTTATTTTTCGGAAAAACGGGCATAAATCTTCTTGAATGTATTCCCGAGATGGACGTACTATCTACATACAAGTTTGTTTGCTTACGGAACACTCGGTGCGCGAGTCAGATTCGTATTTTTTTAATACTTTTTCACAACGATGGTAGCCAAGAACAGTTTTAATCACCGTTCTTATTTCTGGCCTGGCCTCCTAAGGTTCGTAACATGATATTACATTGCCTATAACCTATCTCATTGAATACTTTACCCAATAAAAGGGACACAGACGCAATACTTTCCGAATCCGAAGTATCCGAATTGTCAATTTTAAATTAAGAAATAAAAGCTAAATTGCTTATTATCTCCTCTTTTCATAAATAATTCTAGTGTTTTAGTATTTTTATGGTTCGAATTTGATAAATAAATCTCGTATTTAAAGGTTTAAAAATTCCTGGTTAAAATCCTATCAACAATAAGGTTATTAAGATATTATTCTAACACAATTTAAATGTAGTCTCCTCTCTGATGGCAACGCAACATAGCACCTCATTTTTTTCTGAGACCCTTATGAAGAGGGTGATATATTATCTTTATCCTTAATAAATTTATAATTTTTATTGTTAATGTAATGTTTTTATGATACAGATTTTGTGTAAAAAACAAACAGTCTATATTCGATAATTTTACGTTTCATTTACCTGTACCTAAAGGCATTCTTCTAGATCAACAAAGTTAGTCTGTATGTTATACGTCATCATGTTTGTCTTATATACGTTATCTACATATATCACAAAAAGTCCGCAATATCTTATGTTAAAACAAATAATCTTAATAACACTCTGTCATTAGTTGCAACTTATAATAGCTTACTTAACACTACAACACAAAACATTTGTTTACGTTTTAAAGTAACTAAAATAGCAGCCATTTCACGAGACAAAGTTGTAATGAAGTTCTCAAATTATTATGAATAACTAACTTTTAAACTTTCGCGTTCCGTTTTATACTTAATTATGTATTTATACCTCTGCATTGCCTGACGTTTCGATCAGGTTGCACTGGGCGTGGTCACAGTCTGGCTGTGTTGAGTTGAGTGGCGCACGACTGCACACCCTCCGTCGTGGAGATCGTGAAGTAGAAGGTTTTTCATCCACCCTCATATTTTTGACATTTTTGATATTTTTGTTTCGCCATGTACACATACTATAGGTACTAACAGTGTCTTTATTTTGTAAGCAAACCGATGTGTCCTTATTTTGATGTTTATCCGACTGCGCATAAAAGCGAGGTGGCATGTTTTTTATCACTGGATTCCACACTGTAGGTAATTTGAAACCATGTGTTCCGATTGAAAGTTTTGTGTTTAATTTATTTCAATCGCTTCACGTACAACTCTTGAGTAAAAGTGACGTTCTGTGGAGAGGACTTGCGTACGGTGAAACTCAATCCAGTGATTGGTGCCCACTTCGAGTGCATGTTCTGCAATCGCCGATTTGCTAATCTATCGGTTCTTCACAGCAGCGATGTGTTCTTTGACCCTTTCAGCAAAAGTCCGCTTTGTTTGGCCTATGTAGGAACTACCACAGCTGCAGTTTATTTTGGAGACGCCTGGAGTTTGTAACGGCAAGACATCCTTCGGTGTACCCACGATGTTCTGAACCTTTATGCTTGGTGTGTATGCTGTCGGAATGGAGTATTTCTTTATCACGGAGCCGATCTTATCCGTTACTCCTTTGACATATGGCATGTCGGCTAGTTGTCTATTCACCTCCGGATGCTTGCGTCTCATTGTCGGTTGCTTTCGTCTTCCATTCACCTGATACCGTTACTTTTGAGTACCTCCTGAACATGACTGGCCCGTTGGCCTAGTGGTTAGTGACCCTGACTGCTATGCCATAGGTCGTGGGTTCGATTCCCACCAGAATCTGGATGTTCTTTGTGTCCGTTGTTTGTATGTTTGTAAAGTCCCCCGCGACACAGGAGTAATTCCTAATGCGGGAGTTGTCTTTTTAAAAAAAAAAAAAAAATGGTCCAGCTCTTGCTCCAAATGTTCAGGATCACGAAGATCGTATGCTCTGTTCTTGAGTGAAATCATAACAGGTTGCAGGTGTCAGGGATGATGATGAGACGTGGCGTGTAGGTACCTATTCGTATGAGTAGACTTACGGCACACACAGTGCAACAAGGATCCGTCTGATCAATTCAGAGGTATGTAATACCTATTTAGTGATCACGTTAATTCGCGTATAAATAGATAATTAAGTATATTACGCATAATTCAAAACATAGATTGCATTTCAAAGTTAAATAACAAAAAAAAAAAAAAATTGACAATGTCAATGAAGTTTACACAATAGTGAATAGTTTCACTGAAAGTGTTAAACTTTTATTAGAGCCAAAGTATCTTACATGGATTCCTTCAAAGGGATAACATAAGAAAATTGTTTTTATTATAAATTCACCGGTCATAGAATGATCCGCACAATTTAATACACCAAAGCGTGCGATAGCCACACGATTTTCCATTTTGTTGTAGTCGATTCGCTGATGAAAAATGATTTGCGTGCAATCAACACCTTTTAAAATACGTAACAGATTAATGTAATCAATACATTTTGTAACATAAATTTAATACAACATTACAACACACAAGTGAATAAGGCATTTAGTCTATCAATGATCCGAATTCACAAACAGACAGACAGAATTTCCAAAGAAAAACATAATAATGAAAACAAATTATACTCGTAGACTTGGCACCAACAATTGATTATGAAAAATGCCAAGGTTTGGATTTATGAATATTTTTAACTCAATCTCGCCAGAACGGCTCGAAACTGAATGAAATCTGGCACAGAGGTAGATTAACACATAGGCTACTTTTTATACCGGAGAAATGTAACAACTAGTACTTCAAACCAGAAAGGTTGCACACTGTCCAGGTTGTTATTCTTCTGCCTATGCGTAGACTATGCAATGACGAGCTCGCCATAGTTTCTGTATTAACTATTCTTTCAAACGTTAACGAAAAAATTGTCACGCACAGGATTCAAAATGTCAGTAGTTTATCTCTTCCTCTTTTGTTAGGTCAGTGTATATCTTATTTACCACCTTAAAGGAATAATACAAATAAATAATTACATAAAAGAAAAAATCCTAGCCAATTCTGCACTTACGTATTTACTGTGTAAAGATTGAAGCCCTCCTCTGTTTACACCGACAACATCATTGCGCATAATCGTCTTTCTTATTCCCCTCGTGTTTGCTTGACATAAATGACTTTCCCTCTTTCAAATACACCACTCATAAGTAGTTTATTTACTTGCAAATAGAGACGCACCTTAAAATCTACATGAGGAGCATGTAGTGGAGTGTAAAATAGGTTTCTCTAGAAAGCACTAGAGCTAATTTCATTTGATAAAGATTGCGTTTGAGGCACGTAATGAATAAAACTTCTTGTCGGGAGAAAATTCTAAGTCCTGTAAGAGTTGTTGGTATAAGATTCTTTCTAAAGATATTATTTAATATTTAAATAGCTTTTTACTAATTAATATTTTTACTTTTAAAGTTCAGGGCTGTATTCCCCGTATTCGTATATTCACTCTCTGAAGTCACATAAAATACAAACCTTTATAAATTTAGCAGCACAAACAAACATCTTTATTTTTGTATAATACCGTTTCAAACGAAGGCTAGTACAGTCTAGCATCCAAATACTGACATACTACAGAATAAAAGAAATATTTGAGTTAATTATTAAATATTAAACATTTATGTGGGGATGAAACACATTTACAGGCTCATTTACGTGTTCTCTATGCGGTTATTTTGGTCTTTACCGGTAAAATACCAAAGCAATTACCGAGATAGGGTCAGTGTAATAGTTAATAATGTTTGTGTAATTTTATTGTTACAAGACACGAGCTGCCTAATAAATTTGAATTTAAAGACCAGTTTATTTTCGACATACTAAACTTAAATATTATATGCATTTCATTACAATATGAATAATTAAATTCTTTAAAACAAACAAGTAATAAAATTTTATAAGTTATTTCCAACACCTCGGAGCTAACCTTATTTTTTCAAATTATGATACCACCTTTCGGATACGAATGATTCGCCACATTACGTCATATATTTTATACGATTTTATTCAAGTGTTTATTTTGAAAATGCCCTACTAATTTTGGACCCGATGAAGCCTTTTTGAGTGATACAGTATGAATATCATTCCCGGAATTCCAACATTCACATACAATAAATACATACTTAATTACCCAGTGGACCCTCCGTATTGCGGGTACTACTTTACCCACAAAAGACCGCTGTTACCAGCATCTTTATCGTAGTCTTCTTTTCTACTGAAGGGTCAGTTTAAAAAATATAGAACATAACGCCAAGTGCGCTTACTGGCTTAAAGTACATACTACATGCATCAGCAGTTGTGATTCAGTTGTTGTGTATAATGCATACATGTTGGGATCCTTCTAAAAGTCATCAAAAAGCAGTCTTACTATGAATAAGCGGACTACGTTTGTCTTGCTAGTATACAATCCAGGGCTACTTTGAAGAGCTGTAAAAAGCCTACATAAAGTTGTCAATTATATTTCTTTTTCTTACTTTTTCTTTCAATAAATGGTAATTCATATATTGCAAACATATAGAAACCTATTGCTATTAAACGAGCCGTATTTATTCGTATTACGCACGCTATTAAGCAAAGAAAAAGTGTATTATTATCTTTGCCGTTTTCTTTTCCTTCCTTTCATTTTGTTAGGTTTTCGTTTTTGACCAAAATACACATTAATCGCCTACAAGATCAAAGAGATCCTTCCTTCATTCGACGATTTTTTGGTATCCTTCGTTAATTAATATCCCGTTCTTAATGGATTGGTACTTTGTACTTTTTATAAGAAATGATTTAGGTATGTTACTTATTTTATCTAAGTTATAGGATGGTAGGCAGGTTACCAGCTTCACTTTATCGTACCAAACCACGACTAAATGTTAGGACCTTCTGAACTCCAGGTACTTATTTAATTAATTAGATTGAGTTATGTATGTTTACCATTTGTTTACCAATTTCTGAACACGAAAATCACAATCTTTTTCTGGATTGTTTTTTGGGCTGTATGCATTGTTGCTACATAACTACAATACTACGGGCTTGTCTAGTGGTTAGTGATCTTGACGGCTGTACCCGAGGTCGTAGGTTCGATTCCTACCCAGGATAAATAATTGTGTGATGAGCACGATCATTTATTATGTGTCTGGGTGTAATTTATCTATAATATGTACGTATATAGTAATATTTAAGTTTGTTTATCAGTAGTCTGGTTACCATAGTACAGGCTGTGCCTAGTTTGGGATCAGACGGCCGTGTGTGAAGTGTCTCAAGTTATAATTTATTAATTATTTATAACGTGACTTAACTAAGACTACATTTAGGTGAAACGTTGTTTAAATATGTTCATATAGTTTATCTTCTTTTATTCGATCTGCCAGTAAGCACATCTACATCGCGCTGATGCATGGATGCGTCATTACCTCCGTCAAGGGATGTAGTACGTCGCCTTCAGTCGTCTCTTTATGTGATTAATGATTTTGAATTTAGCGCATACGCGTACAGCAATACTTTACCTCTATACTTTAATGCTTAATGTATACTTTACTGTGAATTTTAGGACAATACGTATAAATTTTATGCTTGAAATATGTTTATGACTTCAGTTCGTAAAAAAAAAAATTTTTTTTCATAATTTTAAAGCCGTAACAGTTGACATGCATGAGACATGGTTGTAACACAACTGTAGCTGTTTCTAAAGATTGAGTAGTTTTTAACTCCAACTTTAGAAACAGCCACAGTTAATGAGAGATCGCAATTTGTTTGTAACTAAATACCGTATTAACAATGAAACCATTTGGCATAGTGATAGAAAGTCATTATTTTTTTTTCTATTCAGGTAATATTAAGTGCCATGCCCCGAGATTTATTATAGCTTCTGTCACTTGAAATAGATGTCGTAAAATAATTTTCAATGAGATAAAACACGATTAGTGAATTGATGCGCAAATTTCTCCAAATTGGACAGCTTTACAAGTAGTACTACTTGTAAAACTGTCCAATTCCATCCACAATATTTGTTAGATTCGGTCCGCTTGCCATACCATTGCGTAGCATAACGTTATGTAAATGTTAATTTATGTTTTCCTTGTTTTTATGTGCTACAAAGATTACTACGTAAACTGCTGTTGCAACATCGTCTCGCCAATTGTTTTGTTTGATAATTCGTCATGAAAGAGGGTAATATTTTTTTTCATATTTTGCCAAACCACTCTTGAATTGTAGTTTCAGTTTGCAGGTTATCGCGTTTATTTATTTCACTAGTTAGTTATCGCGTTATTTTCAAGTTATTTCAGATGACGTCATCTGAACACACTCTGATAGGTATATAATCTTAGTCCCGTAAACAATGTTCCTTGCAGTAGTATCTACAAGTAATTATACTTCATGCCTACACTAGCTTTGCCCACGACTCGGTTCGCATGCAAATTCAAATTTATCCTACAGAAATCGTACATTTTTCCGGGATAAAAAAGCTTATGGCTTTCCCCAGGATATAATTTATCTCCTTGTCAAATTTCATTACGATCCGTTGAGCCGTTTAGTCGTCAAATACAACAAACAAAGAAACAGAGTTACTTTCGCATATTTAATAATAAGTATAGATAATAAGGCAGTTTTGTTCTGAACCAACTGCATTTCTGCCAACACTAAACTGCTTTTATTTCTACATCTCATTTACTGGTTCTAATATGTCGCACTTATAGTTGCGAGCTACAATATTTCACTAGTTTGTGAGAATATCGACCTAATTCAAAATTCAGCCGAATTGAACTAAGTATGCTAAACAATCATAAATCTATAATATTTTATGGTGAACAGATATGTAGCCAACGTTCGTTAGAAAGCGAGAAGTTCATTATATATTTGAGACAAAACACTAACGGAAATCGCAAATTCATTGCCATTCTCTAAAATCAATAATTTTTAGTTCCGTCGCTATTCTCGCAAACCAGTAATTTCTTTACAAATATTAAAAATGTCCCTAGTGGGTTGTCAAAGTTAAGACCATGAATCAGTTACTCTCATTCCATAAAAGTAAAGAAAAAAGACCTAAGCTTGAAAGCCTGAATCGAACTCGAATGTTGGAATGTAGCACATTAACACATTTTTAAGGAAATATATTTGTTTCTATAAAATAAATGTATTTTATAGAAAGATAGCCATACCCATTTTATATTAAATGTTTAAATGTTAAAAAAGTTAGTCTGTCAAGAAAGTAAAACTTAATTCTCAATGTTTTAACTTAATATAACTATGTATTTACCTACTACTAATTTCATATTCGAAATTAACAGCATACCAGGCCAACAATTTGCGTTATCAACTAATCCTAACGTACGTGATCAAACTTTTAAAACATAACAACTTGATTGTTCCGAATTCGAAGATCAGCGCACTTAAAATGCAGTAGCTACACTTTATCACTTTCCGGTCACTGCACATCGTAAGACACTACTTACACAATCTTACGTGAAATGTTCATCAATAAATTATTTACTCTGCTTATGCAGCAACATAGATTATACTTTATTGTATGCATTGAAGAGCAAGGTATGGCTGCAGACGGTTGCAATAACTTATAGTCAGCGAGTCGCTAAACGTAACGTAATGTCCTCACAAACTTTTACGTTTATAATATTAGTAGGACTGTATTAAATATAGACTCACAAAATACTTCTACTAAAACAGATCAGTGAATGTAAAAATATACTGTTAGTAGATTCCCAACTGCAGAGGACACAATTATCTAAGTTGAATATAGATTACAATGAATGAATGAATAAATGAAAGTAGGAATGAATGAATATTTATTGATTTTTGTTTGCAACATTAGCGGTGATTCTTTTGTAGATCTCACTAAACTAAACCATTAAATAATTATCTTATTTTTGTTAAGAAATTTGAAATATGCTATTTAGATCCGCCATCGAATTAAACATAGACAACTTTAGAACCAGCCACAGTTAATGAGAGATCGCAATTTGTTTGTAACTAAATACCGTATTAACAATGAAACCATTTGGCATAGTGATAGAAAGTCATTATTTTTTTTTTATTCAGGTAATATAATCAGACCGCCTATTAAGTGCCATGCCCCGAGATTTATTATAGCTTCTGTCACTTGAAATAGATGTCGTAAAATAATTTTCAATGAGATAAAACACGATTAGTGAATTCATGCGCAAATTTCTCCATTTTTGTAGATCTCACTAAACTAAACCATTAAATAATTATCTTATTTTTGTTAAGAAATTTGAAATATGCTATTTAGATCCGCCATCGAATTAAACATAGACTTCATTAAGCCTACATTTATTTTTGACATTACTAATCTCAATTGAGACTGTGTTGACTTTATTGTAGCTGAGATATCATCTAATTTTATAATAGTTTGACGATTCTTATTATTGACGATTTTAGACGTTCAAGACCTACAACGAAAAACCAATAAAGCAATAATTATTGACTAAAATAGGATTAATCTTAGGTTTTTGATTAAGACACGTCGTTTGACAGCACCTAATTACATAATTATACAGTACAGTCCATCCAAAGGTAGTCTGTGACAGATTGTACTACTGTAGATACTACTTATTTGTATCCTACATGTGCTCTGCAATAAAAAGTACATCTCTGTCTATTTTTTGACGTTCATAAGTGTTATAGTATGACGCAGCTGAACAAACTTGAGTGACTTTGACAATAAAGGAATCATGTCATTATGTTATGTTATAAATTTCTGTAGAATAGCCAGGGCTCTTCCCATTTCAAGATTCTCTTAATTTCTGGATTATTAAGAAACGAGTAAAAAACAAAATGTAGGATTCAAACATTTAGTTGATCGTAGGTCACTTTGTTCTGAACAGTTAATATGTTATTACATTACATTGAATATTGTCAATAGTTTCCTGAAAGTTCCAAAGAGTGGTCGTTAAGTAAACCACTTGTGACTGATATCTCTTTAGACATTTACAGATTGCGAGAATACGCTGAAGAAACTTTTCCAATATCGCTACGCAAACTTGGAGAAATTCTTTGATAAGCGATTTATAATCATTGCGGTGGGTTCGAGTACCTCTCTAAGGAATTAAAATATAATCTCTGAATACCAACGGTGGTTAATTCTTGAAGAATTCCGAACGCCTACAGGCCTAACAAGCAAAATTTGGTTTGTTTTAATTCGAGATATCTTGGATAAGATGCTATAAACATCTCGTCGGTATCTCCACTTATTACAATTCAACCGATTTTGAATTTTCCAGTATTAGGCATACCAAATATTTTACTCCAGTTAGAAAATGTTCAGTGGAAGTAATTTTTTTGCAAAATATACACGATTGCAAATAGCTTTTACCCTCCTGAATCGTACGTCACTGTAATCTTTGGAGCCTTGTATTTGTTCAATCCAATTTTAAGCACTATTAGCGATAATGCTATCAAAAGGAGAGAACACCCTCTAAAAACTGGCATCTGTCTATTTAATGAACAATTTTCTATACCACTACCTTGAAGCGTTATATCGAATGTCGATAAAAAAACCATTAAAGTGAAATTAAACTCGTTAGTCAAATTCATGTGAAATAAATAATATGCATTAAACTCAGTTTGTCATGATTGTGGATTTCAAATTACATTGAATTATGATAAATTATGGATATTTGTTACACTGAAATATAACTCTAGATGTTTTTTGTTAGTTTTGGTTTTCAAACATTTATAATCTGTTTATATTTCAATGTCTCTGTGAAACACTGACTAAGCATTTCATTACAGACAAATTGCCATGAAATGATAAGTTCTGAATGGGTCAAAGCAAATTAAAAATATTTTTAATTACTATTGAAGTGTTTTTGTGAAGCCTACCCTGTCAGAGATGAAAATATCATATCAATCAATTTTAAAAGTTTACGGCAGCATGAACAAACATAAGTTGGTGAGTACGACGACACACTCCCTGTCAGAGTCAGCTACAATGTATTCTGTATAATTCAAACCTAAGATTTTTTGATTATTATTATTGACATTGTTAATTTTATAGAACATTGATATTATTTTATACACTGTTGACATTGTAGTTATGTTACGCTTTTTATTTCTTGTTAATTAGAAATATTTGAATTGTACATGTGAGAACTGTGTAGTCACTTAAGTATTAAGTTAATTTTCTATGTTGCCTAGCAGCTCTGTGATTTTCTTTTTCATTTTAGAACAATATTATGTTACATTGTCCTCACATTAAATTGCGCTTATAAGCAATGTAACAAGTAATTTTGTAAAAAAAAAACCATGTTCAAAAGAGTGTCCTTGGAGTTTTTTGCTTGTTCTTCTCCATAGGATCTACGTTTTGGAACAGGTAACTAGCTTCACGACCGACTTATACTGACTGACTCCTCCTGACAATTCAAATATACCGTCTACGTCGTATACATACGTCGTAACGGGTTTACTTGAAATAAATAATTTTGATTGATTGATTGATAGCAAATTATAAAAAATGCGGTTATTATTAGTCACTCCTCCAATTAATTCACATTGCTATTTTTATAAATGGGCTCATAGTAGTGTATTATTCAGTTTAGCTTAAACATAAGGTTTTAGTTCGCTGCCTTTGGCGCTTACGCCGTTTGTTATCGTTACTAATAGCTTTGCTATTAGTGGCACAGTGTATACCTGTTAAGGTTTAACAATGTTACAAACGCGCTTTTGCAAGTCAGACGGGTGTATCAAAGCTTCCCAAAATTTATCCTAATGCGGAAATTGTCTTCAAAACAGACATTTACTGTATTTACAAAGGCAAAGGTCAACGTCTTAATTTTGTGTGGAGGTCGCTCAATACGCCCACCATTTTCCATAAATGATACTCGAAAGATTTAGGTTCTTAAATAAAGGTAAACAACAAAACGTACTCATGGGCGCACAACCTTTTTTCATAAAAACATATTTTCTGTCTTCAAAGAGAATTACTTAATTATTTATTAATTGAACTCTAATGATCTAAGAATTTGATTCTTAAAGAAATAAGTTTACAAAGGTTTATTATTATAATGGGCTTTGGATAAAATACATAACTTCAGTTATGTATTACGAGGTTTCAACCTCGAGCCTGTTTCTCTGTTAATTGTGGTAAAAAAAATCCTATAAAACAGAACTCTTAATTACTTACTTAATAAAAACAAATTTTTGAATAAGACTACCATACTAGATGACTTACTTTGAGGGGCTCGTGGTTAAGTGGTAACCGAATAGGTTAGCACATTACAAGGTTAAGTAATACTAGCCATGACGGCGGTGGTTAAGTAATACTAAGGTAAGTACTTAAGGTAATACCAAGGTTAAGTAATACTAGCCATGGTGACCATTTTTAACATATTGAGATCCCTCCGTGCCTCGGAGAGCACGTTAAGCCGTCGCTCCCGGATGCCATACGAACATCTATGGCATTCGTTACGGGTAGTTGGAGCCCTAAAAATCCAACAACCTGATCTAACTACAGAACTTCGATATCGCCTAGTAGGGGTGTGGAGGTCTGATGGCAGTCGCTTCACATAAAACATCGAAGTTCGGCGTATCCTGGTTAGACTAAAAGCCGACCCCAACATAGTTGGGAAAAGGCGCAGAGAATGATGATGATGCTAGATGACTTACTTGATGGCACAACTAAACGCATGCAAAGGTTTGCGGAATCTGGCTTATAAGATTGTTTATGGTAGGTCGATCACAACATGTAGTTTTATTATTAATGCTTTCCAACCCAATATAATTAACAATGATGATGAAGATTTTCACTACATACAAAACTTAAAAAGTTTGTTAAAAAATACTTTACAACAAAAACGCATAACCTAAAAGAGATTGTTTTATGAGTTCACTCGTGACCACTCGATTGAAACGTCGGGTAACCAAAAAGGTATTGTATAAATATTATCGCGATTAAGTACCGAGTTACACATCTAATTGTTTTATGATTTGTTAACATTAAGTTAAGTACCTAAACCTTTCTAATAAAAGACAAGCGTGGCTGCAACATCACTACATAGTATAAAACAAAGTCGCTTCTTGCTGTCCGTCTGTCCCTATGTATGCTTAGATTTTTAAAACTACGCAACGGAATTTGATGCGGTTTTTTTTTAATAGATAGAGTGATTCAAGAGGAATGTTTATATGTATAATACATGCATAATATAGTAGACAAACACTGATAACTTTAGAGGTTTCTAATGTGATGTCGTAAGTAAACACATTTTTTTTTGCGTTTACATTGCAAACGCTGGCTGAACCCTACGAGATAGATCAAAATAATGTACTACAGTATTGTACACCTTAAAAAGTTCTACAAAAAAATTCAGTTTGTATATGTCTATCTCTTAGGAATAACCCACAATAATCATTTTTTTCTCCTTTACTTTTTACGATAAATAATGGCTTATTTACGAAACGATTTTAAGTAATATAGCATTAATCCTTATCCAATGAAGTACCTTAAATACATTGTGCATTTAATATAGATCAAAATGGCTCTTTACAGCATGTAATTTCAATGAATATTTTCGAAGATATTACAGATTTAAAATGCAGGGACATAACGGTTGCGGCGGTTGCAGGTTTAGATTTGAGCGTTGAGTGTTTTTCACATGGCCAATTATATGTTGCTCTTTCAAGAGTAACCTCTGAAGAAAACATGTTTGTATTGTCTAATGACAAAAAAGCTGTGAATGTTGTATATAAAGACATTCTGTAGTATATTTAATATCATCATTGCACCCGTGCGAAGCCGGGGCGGGTCGCTAATATTTTATATTACAATCTTTTTAATTTTTCCGGAAGATGTGGTTTAAAATCAGGTCTGGGTACATTTTGTAATTAAATTTTTTGTCAATCTTTATGGTGGTATTATTATTTATTAAAGAAAATATTTGCTTTAACAATTTGCCACAAATCTAGTTAAAACTATCAACGTTCAGAAACTTTTTGAAAATTTGGGTAATAATTATTCTAGAGATCATTTCAAGTTTCAAATCCAAATCGATTTTTGTCTGGAATAGTGGGTTTTATATTAATAACATTCAATGGATCATAAAATTTCATCACGTTCAAAATGTGTATTCTCCAATAGAAAATCTTGATTGCAGTTAAACAGCCTGTTAATATATTTTTTGTTGGTTTTAATAAGTTCCACTAGGTCCCCGTGGGGCTCACTAAAAACATCTTGGAGAGCAAAGAAGAATATCATGCTGTGAATAATAATACACTTCCACACCACATCATGAGTCCACACCACATCATGAGTCCACATCTAATAAAAGTACTGCAGCTAAACCAACGATATTTGAGATGACAAACAAAATACGCCGGGAGCCAACTAATTATAAGTTAGTATATTATAACACAAGACGAAAACAAAATTTAATATCCCTATATCAATTGCAAAGCAGCGGTCTACGCCTTACTTAAATTAATTGAATCTCACCAAGTGAAATCCACTTTTGACGAGATAGCACGGTTTGTACAATTATCTCACACAAAAGGACATTCGGCTTCATTGTACCACGTGCTTTGATGGGAAAAGAGATGATTCCTAGCAAAATAATATAAGATTTTTCGAGCAAATGGGGCGAAAAAGAACTGATACTTTGTAAGATAGCTGTGTCGTATATTTCTTTGAAGCTCGACTCTTAATTTGATGAGGAGAATGTAAAAACGGCATTAGGTGATTCGAAGGGCGTCGGCGGGGTACGTTACGAGACGGGAGGGGTGACAACCACGATTTATATTACTCCAGATGAGATTATGGTATGACGGAGTCGTAAAACATTAGAATTGTAAGCTCTCCTCTACTTTATTTGAACTTTCTTATTTCTATTAAATGCTTTGTAACTAGCTTCGAGCTCAAAATTCTCAGACACGCTTACATAAGTAAGTGTACGGCTCAGTAGCTTATTTTATCTTCTTTATTTATTTTACCTTGAGTAATTCATTTTTAAGTGTCCTTTGTTCGAAATAATTGTGTGTTATTTCGTTCTAGACGATTATATGTATAGTAATCACTTTTTATAAAAATAATTAAATTAATTCAATGCACCAAAACAATGCCCCTTTCACTAGTTATTCTCCTCCTTAAGATAATTGTTTTTTCAATTTCTTATAGCTAGTAAATTATTTCGTTTTGTGATTATTTATTTTTTCACCTCAAAGTAAAATCTGATTTATATACTTATTATACTTACATACATTTCAATATACCTCTTCTAAATATAACTTCCACTCTTTGGAAGTTTTCTAACTTAATGTAACATAAATGATAACATTTCAAACACAACTAATAATCCGCCAGATCATTGGCTATCCTGCTAATAGATATAACTGTTATGCCAGAGTCGAGTCTCTGTCAATACTTAAAAGTCGGTAGCGTAATAGCTAAGGCGTCGGACTTGCGATCAAGTGGTCGCGGGTTCGAAACCCACCCAGTGCATTACCGACGTGAACCCACTCCTAACACAAGCATTTAGCTTAGCATACTAGTAATGTGTGACCCACGTTAGTATTCTTTTAAACAAAAAAAACTTAAACAGATTAAAGGAGTCACTGTGCCATCCATCTTCATTAAGGATAGTCTAAGGTAGTTTAAGAAAAAGCAGACCAGAGAAATTTATGTAGAAAATATTGCAACCTTATTTAGGAGAAAGATATATTCCCAGTACTAGATTTCGCTGTGCCCAATCTCTTGAATTCAGATATAAGTTATATAAAAATTTCTTTAGAATGTATTTTGCAGAACAACGTATACCGTTCCGGTGACATAAAAACTAAGCCATACCCAATAAGGTGTAATATATGACAACATTCTGATATCTCCTAACGACATTTTTGGCATCATCTACTCTCATCATCTATTACTCGGAACTCAGGTTCCTTTTTTGGCAGATCGCCCGAACTGTATTCTGTACGGCTAATGTTTAGCAATCCTCTAGTTTTAACTTTTCCACTTTATACTAATGTACATTTTTGAGAATTATAGTAGACTTTAATTATGTGTAAAACCTTTCCTTCTTAGGCAAACTACTTATATCTGATTCATTCAGTTGGCGCAATCGGGATTTTTACTCGACTCTTGCTTTGAATTCAAAATTTAGAAACTTCGACTTAAAATATTATACGTTAATGCCGTATTTGTATAAAAAGCTATATGATTATTAAAATCTGCTCTTTTTGAATAAGCCTAATAAAGGGTATGTCCGTTATCAAAGTTCTGCGGATTCAGAAACACTTATATGTTTCGAAACCTCTTTCATATTCTGGTATATTTTTAGATAAATCTAACTATATTATAATTTCTTTGCAGATCCGTATTATTCTATAAATTACTTAACTCTTTACATTTAAATTAATTAATACCATTATAGCCGTATTACCTTACTTTTGCAGTGAATTAACGAACACTTACAAATATACAACGTTTTATAAAGAAAGGAGAGCTCATATTATAAAGTGTTATGTATAGATGAAAAATAATTGAGTTAGTAATCTAAGGACCTTTTTTAAATGAAATAATATGTAATAATGTGTAGTGTAAATATGAACAACGCATTGGGTTTACAACTGCAGAGACAGTTCTTACTAGCAGCGCCCCGCGGTTTCATCCACGTAAGTCCTGATCCCGTGAAAATATCTGGGTAAAAAGTAGCCTATGCGTTAATCCAGGTCTCCAGCTATCTACATACCAAGTTTCATCGCAATCGGTCATCAACAACCATCCATCCAAACTTTCACATTTATAATATTAGTGGGATTCCAAGATAAAACATCTGTTTCGAACAATCAGATAAGATTCTAATATTACGTAGTGTCATAATCCTGTTAACGCCTATAGTTATTCCTATCACAAACTTAACTACTATTATTGACATAAAAGTGGTATTTTGGAGGTATTTAAAACATTAATAACCTTTAATTGACATGTCTTTGTTAATCAATGGTTACCTCACTTCACAGACATTGCGGTCATAATCTCTTTTCTGAATTTACCAATATGTAATAAAATATTACCACCAGTGTTACGAATTTATAAGAAAAAGTACCTAATTACCTATTCCCATGCTATCTATGCCAACTGTAACAAAATCTTGAAATAACAAGGTAGTACATTTTATACACTTTTTACTCAAATAACCTCGTTTTGTGTATTTTATTCCCATAGGCTTTATATCACCTATTACGTCATAGGCTAATTTGCTTCAAATCCTATAAAATTTACTCCTCTCCATAGTATTACGCAAACTCATGTATTAAGGATCTTACGTCATTATTATAACATCAACAATAATGTAGCGTGAATAATATCATGCGTAATGTGACTTCGTAGTTTGTGAACATTCGGTGTATAAAAGGAATTTATATTCTAGCTCTGTGTCATACATTATCGGAGATATGTGCCAGAAAACTTCTGGAGCCTACCGTCATTCATTTGTAGTTTAACATATTGAGCATACGTGAGATTATTTTGTGAATAAAATAATCGTATAGGAATATATCTTCAATATCTTTGAAATTTAATTAATAATTTGCTATGTTGTATTGGTAGCACGATGATACATTCATGAAAGCAACAACCGATTCCGAAATAGAAATAACTTAAAAGCAAATGGCAAAGCCCCTGGTACAAGTATCCAATATATAAACCAAAAAAAACCGGTACGAATCTTCAAGATTTATTTAAAATCCCAATGATATAAAAAATGTGTAAGGCTAAACAAGTCCAGTTTGTACTTCTGTTAGAAAAACACTAACTACAGTAACTGCCAAGTTGTTCGTAAAACTCTTCGCACTCAAAACAATAGTTCTCGTCGTATTCCTACCCTTTTATAATCCCACTATTCGTTAATATTTATCAATCGACCAATAGTATTGCGTTACCGGTATAACCAGTCAAAATAATGTCTATTAACTTATTCTTATTAAATAGTGAACTGTGTTATCATCTATTATAGTTTGTCCCTAATTTTAATAAAATAAATAAGAGTTTTTGATGTGGCGACGACACTTCCGTTTATGACTTAATCTGGTCTTTTATTTATTGACTAGTACCACCTCGTCGAAAAACACCGATAAAACCAGTTTCATCCTGAGTATTTCACTTAGTTTCGCCAATAAATTGAGTTGTTTTCTTCAAGGTCCACCTCTGGTAATCTTTTACTCTTTTGGAAAAAAAACCTAGATTTTAAAGTCCTTACTAGCAATGTACTAAGGCTACTACAATCAAGGCAAATATTTTAATTTAGATAACCTTCAGTTACTAATTTAAGAAACAAGGACAAATTGTGTAATCAGACAAAGGATTATAAAAGTCATTCCTATAGGTATACTAAAACAACTAATATTATCTGCTCACAATACAAATACTTTTTAAGGTAGTTATGCTACTACTGTAGCAAGTCTGCATAGTATCTCACAGCTGATGTTTATGTGACAGTTGGCAAAACTTTTACCTTACAACTTAGCCTACATTTTATTTTATATGGAGGACTTTCCGAAATTGAAACTATGGGGGATTCAGTCACGATCTTCGAACGTGATTTAAAGTGGTTTTGAAGTCGCACAGTCCCTTCGTACTTTGCATAACAATTAAAAAAAAAGTTTTGGGTAAGGGTTAATAAATACTAATTGCCTGGCGGGGACTTTACAAAATGTTAAACTAAGAGGTGACGGTGATTGCCCTACCCAAAACTACCATGCCATGTAGATGTGTTTCGGTGCCATGTTTTTCATCCACACAGTTGTTCGTTCAGTTTTACACTGTGTCCATTGTCCACCCCTCCAACAGAGACTAGAGACAGTGAAGCCATCTGGCCTTTTGTCGTTTTTCCACACAGATCAGTAATAACTTTGCAAAAAAAATAGCTGAAATCAGCAACGTCCCTCCAAAAAAAAGAGTTAAGGTTTTCTTACCACAGGCTCCGCTAGATATACATATTCACTAACGCTTTGATTTTACAATAGTTTATTTATTAACATGAGTTTTATCAGCTCTTCAGGCAGCCCCCAAACAGCCAGTTCGAGATACAGATATGCGACTATGACCTGCGTGAGCTATTGCTTACATTTCCCAATCCATCCATATAAGCAATACGCCTTTCCTTCAATTGGCTTCCCTTCTTATCTACCTTGCCTTTTCAATATACATATAAATATATAATTTAATTCCCAAAGTGCCCGTTTGACGGCAATAGGCTGGCTCTCTATTACGTAAGTGGGATTAGTCCCACTCGGCAAAATGTGGGCGTTCAATACACCTCTGTCCCCTTCGGGGAGTGACTGTATGTACTTAGGTGTGCTACCAAACCATTCGGTCAAGGTGATGAATTAGTGAATGAGACATGAGAATGAGCTGACAAACATCTGATCAAATTAACAAAGCTAAGTCATATCCTTGTCAAATTAGTTAGGCATTTGGGAAGGTTATGGGAAACTGAGAAGTTATTTTGCAGAAATACAGAAATTTCCTTTCCCACACCACCTCTAATTCACCTAATTTTAAATACTTATTTTTAATACTTCCCGTGTGGTCATTTCATTTTAAAGACACGCAACATGATCATTAAGAAAAAGTAATTATGTATACCAAATAATAATTGTTGTTATACAAATTTACACTTATATTTACAAACAAAATCGATCAATACCCGACCTTTCCGTCGCAACACCGCATAAATTATACACAATCGAAGGGTCACCTCGACCTTGACTCACAATAAAGAAAGGAACCGAAACCGGAGTTGCCGGGTTAACGGTCCGATAAGTTCCGTTCTTGCATAAATCTTACTTTTCTACTATCTTTTGTTACCGGACACCCTTATCGCTTCTTTATATACATGGATAAATCACAGCCTTTCAGTAATTATTAGCACTGGAAAGTACAAAGTGTAGTATAAGTTATTCTACGCTGTTGGAATTGTTTTACGATAAAATAAACGTGAAATGAAAATTTCAATACTTAGATATTCCATACAATTCAAGTTAATGTAATACCACGGCCTCACAGAAAACCAGCAGTGAAGCAATGCTTACATTGCTTTTGTGAGAGTGATGTTTTTGATAATATTAGACTCCGGCTACATTCACACACATCCATAATCATAAATTTAAAACACCCCTCACTCGAAAATCCCTTCAATGATTACAAAATGCATTACATCATTTTGGAAAAGAGCTGAAAACATAGCTAAAAACCACTGCAAGGAAACTGGCTTTCAAATGAAAAAAACCACATCGAAATCGGTCCATCCGTTTGAGAGCTACGATGCCACAGACATACACACACACACAGACATCGACGTCAAACTTATAACACCCCTTTTTGCGTCGGGGGTTAAAAATCAGTGTCATCTAGAAAAGATACATCGAGATCGTGTATCTTTTCTAGATAGTAACGTAGTAATTACTGATCTTGCAGCACGCAATGCAAATTCTCATGCTGATTAAGTCTTATAAGTCTGTCTTTGCTCAGTTAGAACGTCACAAGTCCCCTTTATCACTACATATTATAAAGCAAAGTCCCCCGCCGCGTCTGTCTGTCTATTCGCGATAAACTGAAAAACTACTGAACGGACTTTCATGCGGTTTTCACTAATAGACAATGATTA
This sequence comes from Euplagia quadripunctaria, assembly GCA_963859945.1. NCBI lineage: Eukaryota > Metazoa > Arthropoda > Insecta > Lepidoptera > Erebidae > Euplagia > Euplagia quadripunctaria. The sequence continues at coordinate 5,669,951 of OY982571.1, read as the reverse complement.
ATGAGGAAGGTTTAGGTGTATAATTTGTACCCGTGCCGGAGCGGGTTGCTAGTTTTACATAATTAAGTCTACGTTTCTTTGAGTGAATAAACACTTGTTTAATTAAATATTATTAATACTAAAAATATTGCGTATATAATTTGCAAAAATGATAAAACTAGTATTAGGTATCATTTATAATTTATGGGTTAATATATATACAACATTGCTAAATATGAGATTTTTTTAAGATAGTATAATTTTATCAAGAACCAATTTGCTTCAACCCAACACGACATCGAATCACAAACATCATTGGTCTCGTTAATGACCTTTAAAGCCGTAAAAGGTATTTCACACCCGATATTTCACGACACTCGTTTACCCTAAATCCAGCTGAACTGGAGCACAAATGAACCAGATAACATCACTCACCCGTTTACATACGTTTGCATCTTTAGACTGTTCAGTTAAAGGAAATCCAATAATGACTGAACGGAGCAAAAAACGCGAATTATCCGGAATTTACGTACTGCCGGGTAGAATTGCCTTTTTCGAAAAAAAAACAGTAGTACGTATGTACCACGTAAAGAAAATGGCCGCAACTGATCAATAATGATCGACACTATTTATTAATGCTTATCATCAGTTGCCAAACAAACCTATTTTATCGTTAGTGTTTTTTTGAAGTGAGAACTTTTTTAGCAGCGTTGTGCACTTTTTGGAATGGGTAAAAAATCATAAACTCGCGTCAGGACACGTGACCTGATCGAAAATTCGTAAGACGGAGCCGAGTTTCTTATATTTAAAAAAATATAACATTCGAAATTCAAACATTTATGAGCGGCCAGGAGCGCAGAACTTCTAGAGTACCCTATGTATACATTTAGATATGTTATTACCTACTTTTTATTTTTAACCTAATTATATATATACAGGTGTGTGTGTGTGTGTATGTATATGTTAATACATTGTGAAGTTATGTTTTCACTTCTGACGTGCTGTCCTACGACTGACTTCACTTGTAAAATTTACATATCAGAACAACACAGGATGATTTCTAAGTGTACTAAACTAAGCTTTACCAAGTCGAACACGTTTATTTAAGAGTTCTTATTAAAGGATCATCCTAAGAAAGCAAGAACTATAATGGCTTAAATTATGGCGAGTGAAAACCTGCGTCTATTGTATGCTATTTATATTGCTTTAAAAAAAAAACGGCTTAAAAAAATAACTATTCCATAAAAGACTGGACCAAATTGGGACCACACGGGAAGCACCAGCTTTAAAAAAAAAAGAATCACCAAAATCGGTTCACCCAGTCGAAAGTTCTGAAGTAACAAACATAAAAATAAAAAATACAGTCGAATTGAGAACCTCCTTTTTTGAAGTTGGTTAAAAATAGAGTCTACAGCTGTCTACTGCAAGAGACGGAGACTTTTTAAATATTTCCTGGCTGGCTTCAATAGTCGGAAAAGTCGGAGAAAATTATTAAGTTTTCTGCTCGGTGTTGTAGTCTATGTTTTTATTCACAGACGAAAATTTACACTAAAATAAAAAGCTTTATGATACAATAAGCCAGCTACTCAGAGATTTCAGGAAATAAATTAGTTAATATACGTCAATCTACGCGCACACCATCACCAACTCATAAATGAATTGATGAGACCTTATTTTTTTTGTCCGTGTGGAAACCCCCTCGGGCCGTCACCCGACCGGGGTTTTCGAACTACTCACCAACAGGCAGCTTATTCTGGGTTGTCGCCTTGGCGGTATAAAAATCTATGCCACAACACTTGAAAGCTTTTACCCATGATTTTCCTCAAAACGATGACGATATTCAATTAATTAGACAGATTCATTATTCATTTTCGTGTATTTAAACTTGGACTACAAACAAATCTCAATATTATTCATACCTAGCAACCTGCACGGGTAACAAAGTATATATTGATTTTATTCCGACACCTTCAACAATCATCGTCATATTTCAGTCATTTTACACAAAGCCTTAATGACTTATACACTTAAACCTTTCTCATGAATCACTCTGTCTATTAGTGAATACCGCATGAAAATCCGTTCAGTAGTTTTTCAGTTTATCGCGAACAGACAGACAGACGCGGCGGGGGACTTTGTTTTATAATATGTAGTGATTAGTTTGCTAAACAAACGCACAGCACAGCCTCCTATGTGACTTAATAATATTTAGACCTTGATCTGACCTTAGGACATATTGGCAATCGTTCTGAATCATTGACCTCATTAAATTGTATATATAATATCGGCGTACGAAATGTTTCGACAAGTTTCCAAAGACAATCAAGCTTTCGAAGATGATCAAGATCAAAATCCGATAAAAATTAAAAACCTTCAAGTATTATTATTATTGTAGAATAATTTACTATGTTTAAAATAAATTATTTTACAGTCTTTATACTGCTATATCACGTAGCATTTTGACGTTTAATAAAGGTATACAGATTTTACTAGTTAGTCAATTACCTTATTTTACTTGAATTAATGATATGATTCGAGCAAGAAAACGCTACAAAACATTTACGGTTTATATCGTAGCATCGAAAACCTTGTTTACTGCGTCTTGTAATAATTTATCATGACAGTTTTGCTATTCATACTCTTTCTCTTTACACTTACGCCGAACTTAAAGCAAATTGAATTAAAGTGCAACATTTGCCTCCGTCGGTGAATTCTAAACCGGTCGGAAGCGACCTGTATCAACCGTTGACCAGCTATCTTTCCAAGGTCGTCTGTCCACCTTGTTGATGGACATCCTACGTTGCTATTTCCGTTTCGTGGTCTCCATTTCCAGAACTTTTCGGTTCCATCGGCCATATTTTGCATGTTATATGCCCTGCATGTCATTCCACTTATTCTTACTACACTTTTCTTAAAAAAGAACTTTCTTCTCTCACTTTTTAGGGTTAAGTAGGAAAAAAAATGGCACCCTAGGATCACTCGTACATCTGTCTGTCCGTCTGTTACAGCCAATTTGCTGCGAATCGACCGGACTGATTAAGTTGAAATTTGGTACACATATTAATTCCTGTGAACCAAACACGAATGTGCAACCTAAATATATGAATTTTGAATATAGGGGTGGAGGTCCCTGTTGGGGGCCTAACTAAAAAATTGAAAAGAATAGTTGCAAAATGTACCTTGTTATATATAAAATGAAAAGACTTGTTGTGAGGGTCTCAAATATTTCTTTAGATAATTTTAAGATTGAGATATAATTTTAAGACTAATAGTTTGAAAGTTATTTAAGGAAATAGATGAAAATAGACCATTCCCAATCCTCGCCCCCAAAATCAAAACAAAACGGAAAATAGTTATTACTTAAACGTAACACCTTTATAAATATAATGTCTTTTATGAACCCATTTGTAACACTATTACACGTGTTAAGGTTAGCAAAGCTGTGTTGCATCGTATTGCGTAGCGCCGTCATTGTTCAACAGCGCGGCGTGATACTTGACTTTAGCGCTAGTGTCAATGTGGCTGGTATATGTCAAGGCTCTTCACACTTGCTCGTGGGAATTTTAAATGAGAAAACTTTTCAATATAAATAGACCATGCAACAAGATATAACTTATTGCATTATTCTGATCCCAAACTAGGCGGAGCCTGTATTAAGGTAACCAGACTGCTGATAAACTTACTTATATATTTCAAAATACATAGACAATATAGATAAATTACACCCAGACACAGGACAAAAATTAAAAAAGAATCAAGAAAATATCGCATATCTATCGCGTATCAAACACCCAAAAAACTCTGTCGTAATGAAAACCTACTCTTTTTTGAAGTCGGCTAAAAATAGCATAACTGATGTTTTTAAAATAAAAAAATGGATAATGAAAAAGCTGCAAATTTCATTTAAGTAAATTAAGAAAACCATCTATGAATAAGTGTCTGTTATTACCATATAAACTTACTATAAAACAATGGATACCCAATCTCTTAACACAGTAGCGAGATCACAGACAAATCCCTCCTCTTACAAAAAGTTACAAAGTAGGACTCTCATCGAGACGCTTTTGTTCTCGCAAATGCTTACAAGATCTCTCTCCATCGAGTAAAATGATTAAATCCCAATCCCATAGAACTTTAGAATCACGTTAAACAAAAGATGTTTCTATATATCCTGGATTCCTGGATTTCTTACAAATAGGAGTAATTTTTTTAACGTATTAATATTATTTCATGCGCTTAATGCTGGATATAGTAAATAATCTAATCTGACATCTTTTTAAATTCTTATATCATCATCTGCTTGCCCTTCTCCCAATTTTATTTGTAGTCGGCGCTATGTATAACATTGCAAAGGGTTTGGCTGGTTGCTTTTGTTTGGGAATATTATTGGGAATGACATCGTTTTCAGACGGGACAAAAGAAGAAGGTTAATTATGGTAAGGAAAACGGATAGGGCGAGGGGGCTAGGGTAAGGGATACCGCAAGTCTTGGATGGGGAACGGTACTGAGACTACAGTAGCTCGAAGAGGCCGGGATTTTCTCGAATTTGTTTTTAGCTAGCAAACATGATATCTTTATTCTATATGTTTTTGGTTTACAATATTATTACTGTTGGTCATAAATGATGTTGGAATGGGTGGTATAAAAGTATCTTATTACAGCTCAAAGTATTTCAAATTTGTTTCCTACTATCCTAAATGATCTCCAAAAAAAAACACAATGGATAAATTAAATGAATAGATAGATGAACAGAATATTTATTATTGTATTGAATTTTATTTTGGCCTCCTTTCCGCTGTTTGTGCATTCTACAAACGAATTGCTGAAAATACAAAAAATTACAAAATATATGTACGAAAAAACTACAAAGGAATAAATGTTTATTTTTGAAATCTGCCCATAACTTCAGTTTTGACGCTTGTAAGCGTATTTAAATCCATATTGATACAATTTTGGAGAAATAGAGTTGTATTTTTCTGTCTTTCACTCCGCAGTACTTTGACCATTTTAACCGTACCGGCGGCGGCGCGGCGTACCACACGGTAGTACAAAGCAAAGGGGTCAGTATTTTCCTTTGTGCAGTACTGACATTCCTACCTTTTGTCAAATGTTATTTCGACATCCAAACTCTGAACAACTATCTACTGCATAAGTTTTTGCTCCTTGCTGACACAGTAAAATAATAATATTTTAATACGGAATTATGCATCCACGCAGAAGGTTGATAATTGATTATTAATTTATCAAGTAACCACGGTCGAATCGGATTCAACTTCTGTACTCATTTTATACAATCACTATTATCAAATTAATCATGAATTGATAACAATATCTGGACCTTAGTGTTTCAAAACGAAGACAATTTATTCTTTTCAGTTTGAAAGATGTAAACAAAGAGGTCTTATTAATTGTTTACCTTCGTCATGACGCCAAGCAGTTGCTTTTTTCGGCTTTTAGAAAAGCCTAGACCGATTACATTTGGGTTGTTTCTTTACACTTGGGTTACGAATAAACTTATAAAAAATAGTATCCAGTACCAAAAGGTTTAAGAGGCATCAACTAACAGCTAGCATATCACGAATTGCTAATTTAATAGTTTTTTTACTTAACAAAAAATCATTAATCAAATTTATCCCGTATACGTAACGTCGTGAATAAGAATTAGGCTTGAGGATCCTGATGTCTCTACGCTGACAAACGCTGAAAAAAAAAGACCGAATGCTTGCGTACAGTCATGTACGCAAGCATTCGGTCTTTTTTTTTGTGCGTGTGGAAACCCCCTCGGGCCGTCACCCTCTTTTCGGTGGGGTGGTGTATCGGAATCGAACCGACTAAAACCACACGGTATGCCGTACTGCACTAAAAATACGGAAACCTAGCCCATGGACGCTTTTATCGAGAAATCACTTGCGAAACGAATCGTAAAACTTTTTGTTGTTTTTTCAACCTATTTTATTAACAAACAACCAATCCAATTTTTTCATCCTACAAAGTTTCAAACTCCACTGGCATAAACGAATTGTAGTACCTAAGATCCCTTGTTTGTTCTTAGACTTTAAGTGTTCTAAGATTTGAGACAAAATCTAAACTTCTCGAAACAAGTTAGACTAAACTTCAAAGATCGGGAACCTTATATGAATTATACATTTCAACGTACTAATTGTGTGACTGCGTACAGTGATATGTTTGCGTTTAGTTTATTGTGATCCAAGATTAATCATTTAAAGGTCATATAGTACCTAGTAGTAACTACTTATTTATCTGTAATCACAAACTAACCTACTACTTCTTAATCGGTATGGTTTAAATTCAAGCCGCCATGTGCAATAGACATGGACTTCTCATACCATTTTTATTCAACTCGGTTTCATTCCTCTCCACGTGAAATAGTGAAGCGACGGTTGGATATCTGCTAAGGCGTTTGACTTGCGATCCACAGGTTGCAGTTAAGCCAGTTACTCTCTCCTAACCCCAGTAAATCTACTTCATGGTTTATGATTAAAAAAAAAAAATTGAACCGTAGACATTACTACGCTAGGATTACAGAATAACATTTTCTATAAACAAAATTATATTGGATTTTATTTAGTTACATAATCACTACTAGTACTGGTACTACCACATCCAAGACGTAATTAGATAGACAACAGTTTATTTACTTAATCTACATAATATATAAATGTATATACGTCAGTTCCGTGTTTCGGTGTAACTATATTTTGCTTTGTTGATTTTATGTTATTTGTATTGAGGCAATATCCAATTATCGTATTAAACTGACGTCAGCCATGATTTCACACACCCTGATATTGATGTTTACACTTAATTATGTTTCCATATTATTTGACCAATTGGCTAAGTTGAAATGAAATTTTGTTTTTGCTTGGCTAACAGATACTTACAATGTTTTAAAGCTTATTATTTGTAGCTTGTAGCTTGTTATTACTGTAGTTGTTTCGGTAACTTACAACCTTATACTATAAGCAATACAACCTTGTACTGTTGGGTTATGTCGCAACATTTTGGTTTTTCTGTGTTACGTTACTTTGAAGAATTTAATATTTAATTTTATCCATACAGAAAGTGCAGTCTAGTCTCCTATTTAATAAAGTGCAATCTGGTTAGTCTGGAAATCAATACGTTACATTTATGGGGGGCTTTTATGTGATGGGTCAATCTATTTAAGAATTTTGTTTTTACTTTGAGCGTACGATCTGAATTGTTACGTGGACGTACGCGCACCGTGCGACGTACAGCACCTTACTGAATGGAAGGGTTCAATATCAGCTTGTTGAGTTGAAAATATGTATTTCAATACAGAGTACACCCTACCGAGGAAAGACAATAATCATACTCAATATTTTTAAATGCCTTTATTTTGTAAGTGCAGAAGTTTTATTTATAACATTAGAAGCGACATCATTTCCTGTAGTGTTGCACGTTACGCCCGAAAACGAAATTCTTGAGTTAATAGAGGAGCAAAAGCTTTCTTTCGTAAATCGCTTCCACTTCAACGAAGTAGACAAAACCAGTATTTTCTCTAAAAAAATATACAGACTGTCAAATTGTACGATCGAGTGAAACAATATCAGTTTCGTTGTTATCAACTCATGCGTGTATAACGAAGGAAATCGCGAGAAAAAAATGACGAGAACTAGTAAAGGTAAATAAGAAATTTCGACTCATTTTCATAAGACTACTTAGGTTTGAGGACTAGCTTACTCTTAGAATGGGTGTACAGCAAAAATATGAAAATATATTTGGTAGTACTTTGTAAGTAATATAACCTATTATACATGTTTCTTACGATCATAGAATAAATCCCATATAATATGACGTAAAAAATGCGCTAAAACAACGTGTCAAACATGTCAAACTATCATTATTGTTTTTTTCTCCATTCCAACTTTTTTTAAATTAAACCTTCCTGTCAATTTCCTATAAAAATAACAGGACAGATCTATAAGCCGATCATCAGCCCTGACGTCCTATAAGAATCTGAAAGTCTTACGTTCTCTTTGTGGACCGCAAACAGACGCCAGCACGTAGCTGAATGGTGAAAGTTGAGATGGCTGTGTGTCATTTTAGAGGAAGTCTAAAAATAGCGCCAGTTGATGAAATTTAAGGAACAAAGGGTTATCGTGGTAGGGCAAAATGTGGTGCGGAGTGTTTTATGTATGGTAGTTGACGGATACAAAAGTAGAGACAGACCAAAGGAAAAATGGATGGACTGTATTAAAGAGGATGCGGTTGGCAAGGGAGTAAGCAGTAAAATGACGAACGATAGAGTAGAATGCAAAAAACCTATTGCGCCGACCCCAAATAAAATTGGGTAAGGTAGGCAGAGAATGATAATGGCAAAATAAAACTAAAAATGTAGATTTTTAGATTTATGTTTGAAATGACACACTTATACATCTCACCCATACCACAGATTACTAAATAGTTATTACGTAACAGACAAATCACTCCTTACAAAAATATTGATACCTACCGCTTTAAATACCTATTCTTTTCGGGCTTTAAAATGTTCAAAAAAGGTTACCTCTTCAATATACTATTTTTTTATAAAAAAAATGGTATGTAAATTAGGTACTTAACGCTTACTTTTCATTTCCAAAGTTTTCGTATACAAAAATACTACATGTGTTTTATGTTTATAAAACGATTAATAAATAAACTTCTTTCCTTTCCTAAAAACTCGATTATTAAGCTGTATGATGGAAAATATACTAAATCTTACAAAAAGTTTAGTAAATAACTTGAGGGAAACAAGGGCAAACAAGGTTAAAAGGATATTTTTTCATAATTTCATAAATAGTGCTGCCGGGCTTTTTTTCTATTACGTTATGTACATTCTTATAAGGCACATAAACAACCATGTCAATTTTCATTATGAATTTTACAGTATTTAAAGAATATATCAATACGATCCCGAATTAAGTTTTTTGTACTTTAAAAATAATTACATATATACATAAATATGTAAATATAATCTATGTATGTATGTAGTATGTTTATGGTAATATAAGTATAGTATACTTAATATATATTATGATCAATATTAACCTATCTCAGTACACCACAGACTACCCTGAAATATATTTGTTAATATCTGTACAAAGGTTGTCTGGAAGTGATCGCCGTGAGCGATAAGACCGCCAATTGATATACCTGGATGTTTACATTGTTTTTGGATTCTCACTTAAAAGGTATACAATAAAGAGATAAATAATAAATAAATAAAAGCGTGTGGGCGCGATGCAGCTGTCGGCACACCACTGCGCGAGACTGCGTATAAGGTACGCGGGCGGACAAGCGACCGGTAGGTTTCTAGAGCGCGCAAGTACATCGAGTGATATAGGCCTGCCCATACTGGCTTGTGAAAGGTGTTAAAAGTGAAATATGAAAATGTAGCTAAAGTCGAGTTTATACTTTTTCAGCCCCGCAAAGTTACAAAGGCACAGATATGCTTTGTGAGACATGGCGGCGCAAACTACGGCCGACTACTTTACAAACTCCCAATGACGTAAAAGCTTGGAATCATCCAAACTCCTTATCACGGGTGAGTGGAAACTCACTCATTTTAGCCCCCAGCCTTCTAAGCACATTGCCACACAATTGGCGACGATGCGAAGGAATACCATCTTACGAATTATGTTTTTGTACTACTACACATTTTTGTGTAAGTCGTAGAATACTTTGTTTCAGAAGTAAAGATAAAATTTTCAATTAATTCTGTCTATGTGCAGAAGGTCGAGCTTAAAAAATAAATAATTACCACGTCGTACTTTTACAATAGTATACTGTATTCAAACTAAAAGTCATTAGAGAAGCGGTAAGGGCACAGTATATTTCTTCTCATCTTGTGACGGAGTTCTTGACAATGGGCTTCGAACGTTAATTTGCCGAAATTGCTGCACAAATATAGTTTTCAGAATTTCGCGAATTGTCTCCATGCAACGACAATTTATGTCTCTTTTTCGGCGCCTAAGCCACACTTCTTCATTATGAGCACATCACAACATATTTAAAGTATGCATTGTAAAAGATAAACATAGTCCAAAATTATCGTAAACAAACAAAACACTTACCTTCACGAGAGTCCTGTGGGTATTTGACACCGATTTTATTAAATTGCTTAACGCCTCCATTTATACGATGTTTAACATTTAACATGTACGGATAGTTTTCAACAAGTCAGGACCTTTCAGTGTGTTAAGGTAAAAATGCGAAAAGAATTCCAGTTGTTCTGACATGCATGATGGAAAATTGAAAAAGAACTCATAATAGTACTGTGGAAATTGGGAGAAACGTTTCTATATATATGTACATATATTACAAAATTCCAACACACGGGGTCATGACTTAATACAGAGGTGTTCTTTAACGCTTTGGACCTTGTTCTTCTACTTGTTTAGAATTGTTTCATAACGGTTTGTATTCGGGGCTCGCACAGACAATCGGCCTGCGTGATGTGAAGCGGTTAGCGATGCGTGTCATCACAACCCCAAATCTTCTTTTTCTTTTATGCGGCTCTAGCGACCTTACATACATAGAAGTAAAATACTGCTGTTTAAAAGCGGCCATATGGTCTCGATAAACCTATTATCAAATACCGTATATACAGGCATATCTTTGTATCACTTTTGATCATGAGAAACCTAATGGGGTTCGTAAATACATGCAAATTAAATGTTTAATAGGTTTAAAGAACTTATTTCTCATAAGAACTGACACTAACAATGAGATACCTACATAATTTCTCTAGCGTGTTAGTAACTAGTAAGTACTCTTACGGTTGTACATCAATATTTCTAACATGCTTGTTTATACATTTTTATACTCAGTTTTAGTTTTATTTATGTATTTAATTATGCATCTAAACCATGTCAACGTATTTCTTAAGTTACTCTTGAATCTATACCAATATTATAAAGCTGAAGAGTTTGTTCGTTTGTTTGTTTGGTTGAACGCGCTAATCTCAGGAACTACTGGTTCGAATTTAAAAATTCTTTTAGTTTTGGATAGCCCATTTATCGAGGAAGGCTATAGGCTATATAACATCATGCTAAGACATGGTTTCACTTTTAGATGTTCGCGTCATTATTTTAAATATTAGAAGAAAATATTGGGGTCTTCTATCTCTTCTATAAAACTTGGGGTTTGAAATTAAATCTTACAAGGACTAAATCTTGAATCAATGACCGTTTCCATTTTAAGTTAAATGTTGACATTATATAAGATAAACCATTAATGGTTGAATGCAAATAAACATCGTTTTAAAATAAAATGGTTAAAGAATAATAAACGTGATAATAATTCGTAATGTCACATTAAAATTTATTGCAGTTTAGTAATTTTATTATTTCGTGTACGTAGTCGTAGTTTATTTAGTGAATGTATACATCAGTGTTAATTTTATCTTAATTTATACATGGTATCCCTGTCGAAAACATGATGCCACAAACCAAAGAGCTATAATTATTGCTCTTAACCACAAACATTATTAAAAAAAACTCTAACGTCAGTGTCACAATATTTTCTCGTTGTTGATATCGTACTATCGTGTTGGAATCGTATCGTTATATTTTTTTTAACCTAATATTGGCATTTAATTTCTCAATAACCCCACATTTTGTTACAATATACGTTTATATTTCAGATAATACTCAATGGAGGCTTAATAATGCAGTTTATACATGTATGACGCAGCATAAAAAAGTGTGAAACTGATTTTCATACTGAATTAGGCATTCTGCTTTAAAATGTAAAATTTAAATGCATTTTAATGCCACTTACCGATTAAATAAAATTTTAGTAAATTTTCTGGTTGTTTATTGTTGCTTCTAACACTCCTCAAAAAAGGGGGTAATAATATTACCCCCTTTTAATAAGGTATTACCCGAGAGCTGGTGAACAATTTACGGTAGGTTTTTGGGATACTATAAAAAAATTTGTAATAGTCCTCGAAAGACTATAGAAGATTATAAAAATTTCAAAATGCCTCCAAAACATTTTTATTAAAAAAAAATCCCTTAAAAAAATTCAAGTGTTGATAGGGGGCCGCTACACTTTATCCAGACCTCGACTTTATTATTTAGAGGTCTTTCGAGGACCATTACAAAATTTTTCATAGTGCCTCAAGAATCTACCCTAAATTGTTCACCAACTCTCCTACTATTATTGCAATCGCAATGCCATCATGAGGCAGTAAGTAACCATGACAAAAGTTTTATATAATATGAAATATTTTATGACCAACTATTGAAATTCTCGTTTCCCCCATCTACGAAAAATTCGTACCATTTCGACCGAGGATATACTATAGTAAATTAAGAACTTAAATTGTCTCTTAAATTTTAACTCACTTCTTACACGACAGGACCTTAAATATCTAAACTTATCTCGATTTCTACACAATCTCTACTAGCTTCAATTCTAGCCGTGAAACCAATAGAAGCCTACAAAAGTGAGCGAGTAGAATCAAATTTCTCATTCATTCACTACAGTGAGAAATTATTCAAATCTAAAAAGAAATAACAGCCTTCAGATAAGGCTAGGCCGTTTTTATAACATAGGTCGTAGTCTAACGTAGTGTTTGTATTGTCTCTTTGGTTCGCAGTGCCAAACACGCGTTTTTCTTAACTAAATTAAACGACATGTTATAAAATAAATTCAAAATTTCGTATTTGACAAAAAAAATCGCATAAAAGAATGAACTAGGTATTCAAAGGCCGGTAGCACTAAGGCTTTTATTCCTTAAAAGCCTTAACTCATAATATTAAGAAACAAAAGTTTGCTATAAAGCTTTTCCTAATCTTTCTTCCTATCATTTATAACACTATTGTTCAAGTAAATGTATAGTAATGATTTACATTTAATGTAAAAATGGTCAACCTTCACCAAGCAGCGGCTTGCCAATCGTCTGATACGCGTAGCAACTTCTTTAGGCACCTTGGGCACTTTTAGTATTGGGAAAAAGCACTGAACTCGCGTGACCCTCACGCTCGGATACGTATAGATACACAGAAGTGCGTGTATGTTTTATATATAACTTATGTTTCCACTTCTGACGTGCAGTCCTACGACTGACAGTACTTTTTTTATTTTAGTTTAGGCTCTTATCGTCTTTTTAAGGTCTATGCAATATCAAGTGATAAATTGATCACCTACCATAACTGACTTTGTTTGTACTTTTCACCTTTTTCCCTCACTTCTGCAACCCATAATAGTATGTACTCGTTCCTTAAACCGCACCGTGTAATATCCGTAAAACTTTCTGAATCATCCAAATTACCATGAATAAGATGTGAAAAACTGTTATATAACTCAGTTTACTCTCTCTTTGTGTTTCTAAATTAGTGTAAAAGTATTTAATTACAGCAAGATTGTTATCTCAGTGGCTTATATTTGGACAAATGATTTAATTATGGTGATTGTGACGAAGTTATAAGTTGGAAATGAAGTAAGTGTGCTAACTTCTCATAAGACTGCGCACTATTGCGTCACAAAAATATAAAAATTACATCCGATACAAGATCTATTCAAGTTCCAGGAAATTCTGTATTAGTTATGCTGTAAATTTATTCAGAAAACAATAGATTAAATCGTATTCTTATATTAAAATTTGACAATAAACTCAAAAGTCTAGGGTCCAGCCTACAAAAGACCCTAGTTAGCAGCACTACAATCGTCGGAGGAAAGGGAACGAGAGAGAATCAGCATTCTCCCATCCCGCAGAAGATGCATCGGCCTCCGGAGAGCTCTTAACGATCTCTGACTTCATGAGCGCTGACCTAAGAGCAGCAGGTTCAGCGGCATAGGCAGGCCTGGAGCAGTGGCAAGACGTGTGGGTTTAGTTGGTTCTAGTCTGACATAGCCGCTTCGTCGTGCAATCAATTAAAAAGAAAAACAAAAAAAAAATCTGTGAAGTGCTACCTGTGGAGGTTACCATAATTATAAAAACAACACTACTTGCGTAGTAGCTTACTCGTTGTACAAATCGTTTGACAAAAGTTTCTGTGTAATCGCAATAGACAAAAGGTTGAACCTATCTCTAACAATAAACCGTCAGAATATGATTGCACGGGAAAATAAAAGAAAGAAAAAAAAAATTATTCTGCTAGCACACAAAGGTAATATGTACATGTGTCGCTTCGTGTAAATACCCGAAGTGGCGCTGATATTCTGCTAAGGCTAATTTTTATGATGATCTTGAACTATTCGGTGGTAGACGATATATTTGGCTAACGGTAGGTACACCTAAAAATTCTGATGAATCTTGTATTAATGCGTTGGCGAATGAAGCCTTTATTCGGTAACGAAAAGTGTAGTAGAATGTTTTTACGAGATCCACGAAAATCCATGTAGCATATATGATTTATTAAAATGTATTCTAGATAGGATGGTGAGGTGTGATACTGCTAACAGAGGGGCCATAAAACAGTTAAATAAAGTGTAAATGAACGTACGAGTATTTAAGAATAAGTAGACCGTAGATACGTAATTATTCAATGGCTAACGTAATTTCGAGTATAGTTTGTTTGTTGATAATCCTAACTGTATTTAATAGCTACTTCTACTACTACCACAGATTACTAAGAAGTTACTAAGTTTTTTTTATACTACAGGGGGTAAACGAGCAGACGGGTGTCCTGATGGTAAATGACTGCCCATGGGCACGTGCAACTCAAGAGTCACAAGTGCGTTGCCGGCCTTTAAGGTGGGAGTAAGGGAAGGTGGAGTAGGGGGCGAAGAGAGTATCTCTAGTATCTCTCCCTCTCGGGAGAGGGAAGGGTTAGGGCCTCACTCACTCGTGTACAACCGTGTGGCGTAATTAAATAAATCAACTCGCGGTTAGCATTTTTCGTTGCACTATTTTTCCCGTCTCACCACCGCCGCGCGATCGTCTAAAGTGTATCGTGCGATAAGGAACGTTGTTCCATTAAATAAAAAACTATATCATATCATTAGGTACTTTCTCAAGGCTCCGACCTTTCAATAGTTCTATAACTTAGTAAGTTCCAGCTTCTATGTTAGAATTCGCCTTATTTGGACGATCCCTATAAAGACACCTTCTATTAGCGCACACAAGTCTAAGACAGCGAGCGATTCATCTAACATTTTCAATTAAATAGATCATCATTGGCATGAAATAAATGTATACTAAGTTAATGTAATACTAAGTTATTTCTGCTTACATAGACATCTGAAAAACACATGAATTTTTCTCTGCTTAACAATAAGAATTAAAAAATTGGAATTAATAAACTAATAGATGTACAAACATCTATTAGTTTAAGACCAATTAGACCAAATATTTGTAATACAGAGTTTTATATTATAGATTAAATTAATTACATTGTATAATTGTTCTAAAGCATCCTATAAAAGGAAGTGGACGGATAGGGGTACATACGAATAGCAGATACACGCAACACACTTCTCAGCAGTTTCTACTAATTTTAATGTTCATATCTTATAACAATTATAATTAACAAGCGGAAGTGGGTCAGTTGATAGTTACATTCGTTGAGTATGAATTATCCGAGAATCTTCGGTGCATCGTGCGTCGTGCGTGCACTTTCTTACACGCACAGTGCGGCTTATATTTTTAAGTGTCGCTAACTAGCAATAACTATCTCTGCCTCACTTTAATAGCAAGGCAGAAATATGGATTGTTAGTACCGTAAAACATAAAAGAAGTACATACTTTCCTCCCGCAAACGGCTGTGAAATGAGCTTTCTATGTTTTCCCGGGATTCTTCAAGAAAGGACTGTACAAGTTTTTAAAGAGTCGGCAACGCGCATGCGAGTCTCCTGGCTTGGTTGGCATCCATAGGCTACGGTAACCGCTTACCATCAGGCAGGCCGAATGCTTGTTCCCCACGGAAATGGTGTAAAAAAGGGAAAAAAACTACATTAAACGTCGTTGTAAACACAAATAACAAAATCGTACGTCGGTACTACGTACGCCGAGAAATCTTAGGACTGTAAATGTGTACAGGGACTGTCTGCCATTCTGGACAGGATAGGAATGTTGGATTAGCGCTTAACTACAACGGTTAAACAGCTTTACAAATGTAGTCCATTTATGAAGGTGACTAGGATCACTCGTGTTTCAGGGCGCTATTTCCCACCTATTGTAACCTTAGTTTGACAATACGCAAGTGACACCAGTAGCATTGTGAGTGTTGTGAGTGTTTATGGATAGCCTATCATCAGGCCTGTATTATAAATAACGATTACTGTATAAATTATAAATAAGTCACTGTCTAAATAGTTACTCAGGGATCTGAGTAAGTGTAGGGGGATAAATATCTAACAATGTCGACCTCTCTCGCTACTTGCAGAGATGAACTTTCACCACCACTTTTCGTCACAGTATTCCTTAATAGAAATAACCTCTACCTCTATTACCATTTTACTGCGAAATATCTTTGAATTCACTCGGTTACAAGTTATAAATTCACCTTTAATATATGGCACGTTAAATTGCGAATAACTTAGACCTAAAATTGTTTCTCTTTGCCAAAATACTGGCCTAAATGCATGTTTTAAGTTTTTGTATGCATAATTTAAATTTAATGAAATAATATTTTAATAGTCTATGTTATGGATTATGAGATGGCAGCGGTTACTCTACGATAAAAAAGTAACATATCGCGCATCGGTTTGCTCGTGATGAACTATGGTGGGTGTTCACAAATATTTACGTGGATATAGAAAATTTATATACAAATCCCACAATATTTAAGTTAAAAAATACATTACAACCGAACATACGACATCGTCTTTTTTTAAGTCGGCTAAAAACTGATAATCAGTCTACTCATAACAATATAACAGACTTAACTTTAATTTTGGACTCATTAATGAGTACGCGATTCGCATCAAGATTATAATCGCATCGGCGAGCTAAGATTGTAAGTCTAAATGGAATTGACGGATTGACGCTATAATATTTTTTTACTTACTAACTAGCAACCTGCCCCGGCTTCGCACGGGTAGGAGAGACATCTTCAACAATAATCAACATATTTCAATCGTATTAGTTAAGATATACGGTTTTACTCACGTGTATATCGGGGATGCCGGACTAGTTTCGGACCCGACGGGGGCCCTTTATCAAGGGATGAGGCGTCCTGCCGCCCTGCACCTGCAACCGGCGCGGTCGGGCATCCCCGAAATATACACGTGAGTAAAACCGTATATCTTAACTATTATGAATACCACTCACGAAAGTTTTTATTCGAATATTTCAATCAATTCACACAAAATCTTCACAAATTATACACCTAAACCTTCCTTATGAATCACTCTGTATATAAGTGAAAACTGCTTGAAAATCTGTTCAGTAGTTTTTGAGTTTATCGCAAACAGACAGACGCGGCCGGGGACTTTGTTTTATAATATGTAGTGATAAATGGTGGTCTTCTTTGGGTACACCACAGAAGAAAGCCTACCTCTACTTCACGATACACAAAAAAACAGGGTACCTACTCACAACATCGAAACTAATAGAAACAACTATTATCATATTTTGTATGTATACTAATTTCCCTCACTAGTACAACATACGAGTACATTATGTAAACTCGCACACACATCTAATTGCTCGAATGCAATCAAACCTAACGGTGCACGCACCGGTCATGGCGGAATGCGGGTAGTAAATATTCAATCTCTATAATCGCTCTAATAACCAAACCGTGTACATGTGATTATTAACTTTAGAATAAAGTAATTGGGAGCGACGCTTCGGCACGTATGGGCGGGCTCAACCGGAGTGATACCACGGCCTCACAGAAAACCATCAGTGAAGCAATGCTTGCAATGCTTTTCGCCGAGTGAGTGAGGTAACCGGAGGCCCTAACCCTTCTCTCTCCCTCTCTACCCTCCGCGCCCCCTATTCTACCTTCCCTACTCCCACCTTAAATGCCGGCAAAGCACTTGTGAGTCTTGAGTTGCAAGTACCCATAGGCGGCGGTAGTCATTCACCATCAGGTGACGCGTCTGCTCGTTTGCCCTTTATACCATAAAAAAAATATATGAAGTATCTCTTTACTGTTCATCCATTTGTTAGTGTTTATTTATATAGCAGGTTTTTCGTGAGATGTCCTCATGTTAATGTTTTCATAATCGAGAATCGACAGAATTTGGCAGTTATTAATAGAACGATACAAGCACAGTGTATGTATATGTGTATTTATTTCAATGAAATACACAAATCGCACGCTTACTGCTTAAAAAACGATCACTACGTTCGTTCGTCACTGCGGAGCAGCGACTGTTTGTGTACCGAGTGTATACCGAACGCAAGGCTTGTAGGTATGTCTCGCGATCCGACCGTTTGTATGAAGATACTATACTATATATACATTATACTGTGATATAAGTATCGAATTCTTAGGTTATTTTAACTAGAATTTCAGTTAGATAATTCATTAATACCACAACGCAAAGAACTGCTGATTTGTAGTGTAACTTCGGTAATTTTGGACAAAAAATGTTGTTTACTAAAATTGTAACCTACCTAGCTTGGATACCAGTTAAATAATAATAAATCTATTTATTCACTCTCACAAAAGTTTCTTATAGTAGTTAAATATTTAGATATACTGAGACCTACACAGCCTCATAAAACCTGTGCGTGCATCTTGCGTCTTTTCTATCGCTTTTGATGAGCAGTTTGTGCTTATCATGTATCATGATTTACAAATCCGACTGGCATGACCTTCATTCAGTTTCAGTACAGTGTTGTGCAGGTTAGAAGTTGCGCGATAACTTGGGCGAACCAAAAGCTGTTAAATAATACGGCTGAAATAACATTAGGATTGACAATGATTCCCGATTGTGCGATGATCAGCGCCTGCATATTTAAACTCGAGTTATAATATGATATTTTATACCAGCAGCTCCCGCGCGGCTTCACTCGCGTGTACTTATTTGTATATTTTGCGCGGATCCCTAATTCTTTTTCCAAAATAAAAGTAGCCTAAGTTACTCCTTATAACACCAGCTATCAGCCTATGAAAGTCCTGTGGAAATCTGTCCATCCGTTCCCGAGATTAGCCGGAACAAACAGAGAGACAGACAAAAATGTTAAAAACTTATTTTAGGCATAGGTATCGTGCAAATAACTGTATGACCTTAAAAAAACTATTATTTTGACATTACAAACTGACACTTCAATTTTATTTATTTGTATTGATATTCTACCCTACAATATAAAATTAGTGGTAATTATTTGACTTAAATACAGTATTTAGTTTCTTTTGCTATTAAAACAAGTGAAACTTTCGGTGATGTTGGCATGGCAAATGAACCAGCTGCACCGCGGCAGCGGCTAAACGTGTTAGTAAAGCCAAAATATGAAAGCATCTCATTTGCACTCGACCGAAACTTGAAAACAACCGCATAAATCAATCTATGCAGTATGAATGGCCGTTTTTGTATCAACTGAATTTCCTTGGTTTTATGTTGTTATATAACTATGAAAACACACATTGATAAATTGGGCTTAACACACTGCCCACCACCAGATTGCCTTTGTGTGTCTTGAAATGGAGCGTGCCTACTTTGTTCACAATATTAAAATAAATGTTATTTATTTATTTAAAACTTTAAACACAATGTGTACAAAGGCGGACTTAATGCCAAAGGCATTCTCTGCCAGTCTACCTTAGGGTGATGTAGAAATGAATGAAATAGATGCATTAAAAGTATAAGAATGAGTGAAATAAGAGAAAAAATAAGGAGAAAAAAGGTCAAGCAAGTAACTATATACATAGATACATACTTACATGAATATATAAATATAAATATACAGGGTGTTAGATAAACCTCCCGAAAACGAAGACAGACGATAGTACTATTGATACCTTTGATGATTTCGCGGAAGAAAAATCGATCCCAATAAAAAACAATATTTTTTTTACAATGTTATATTAGCATTATTCACGCTCCATCATGTTAGTACAGCTTAATGAAACAATAATTCAATAAACCAAAAACAGGTGACGCTAGGGTCAAAGGAAACGCGGGCGCCGAACTCGCGCTGTCTTCAGCGCCTGCGCGTCCTTAGACCCAAGCGTAGCTGTTTTTGATTTATTTTTCATGAAATTATCGTTTTATTTAGCTGTTGGAGCATGTGATTAAATGTTATTTTGATTAAAAAAAAAAATTTTTTCATCGTATTATAAATACAAAAATATTTCTTCTGTTCTGACGACTCTGCCAATTTACGGAAGAGGAGAGCACTAACCTTTGCTTTAAACAGTTTAAACGATAGTTGACTGATATATTTCTTCGTATGACGATTATAGCCGGGGAGAATTAAATAAGAATATCAATAACATAATAAATATTTTACTCAAATATCAAGATAGTAATAATAGAATACTTTTTAACAAGTTTGATAAAGGAGAAAACTGTTTTTTTTTAAATGCACCTCTCGTAGAAAATTAAGATTATTAAGATACCGAGCTTAATACTAGGTATAGGTAAGAAAGTGAATGCGTATCATATGTGCATCTAACATTACAGGCTATACTTTCATTCCTGTCCTCTTCATCACGTGTAATGTTACCAGCTCTCGCCACACACAGATAAAAGTTATTGCACATTCTTGCTTACTTTCATGTGAAACATAAAACACATTGTCTTATACGCATTTACGCAAACGTAGATAAATGTGGAAGATTTCGAACGTAAATCTAACTGTTCATCATATCTGTCGTCTCAAGACGTTTTAGTGTACATTTTAAAAGAAAGTGCTTGTAAAGTAACTGGCTCGTTACATGTCATTGCACTTTTTACAAAGTTCGTCGTGAACTATCATAGAAGTCAAGAGTGCAATAAAAAAAACGTTATACATATATATCTGTGATGCGGCGTTTGAGCATTCGACTGCACAGATAATTGTCAGGTACCCTACAACGTCTATTGGTAGATCATGTGAAAAGAAAAACTGAAATAATATAAACTTTAATTATAATTTGTTCACTGCATAATATTTTGTTTAAAGCTATACCTTGACAAATGAAAAAAATATTTCTTGTTTTAAAACGGATCCGCGTATCACAGACCCATTTCAATAAAATATCTATAAATGGTATGTACTTATGTAACCGGATGAGAATAGGTAGGCCTTCAGTAATATATGTACGTTCTTATTGCGATTTAGCGACACTTGTATTTGCAACAGATACTAAATGGTTCTTCGACTGCAAACAAATAGGAAAAACCTTGAAACATTTATGCTCGTTTTCTCTTCATTTCATTTTTTAGATACGTTATTTTTAAACACTGTTCTTTCTATTATCGATAAGCTACATAAACAGCCTCACCAAATAGTTTCTAGTTAACGTAATTTCCTCTGAGCTTTGTTGATCCGTCACCTAAAACAAGTTCCTTATTATACACAGTCATGTATTTAAAACGTGCTTATAATAAAAATTACGACATCAGGATGTAGATATATGTTTTTTATGCAAAAGCTTTATGCAAAAGATATTTAAATTATACTTTTTCTCATAACAAAATGCCAACGTAAACATTACCAGATTAGATATAATAAAGGTAATTTAATACGAAGTCGTCTAACCCGTAATTTAATGGATGAAAAAAAGGCAATGTAACAGTATCTTACAGTTACATATATATAAGCAGCATATTAAGCATTAATTAAAAGAAATAAAACTGCACAGATAATGTTTGAGTATTATTAAGTAAGCATAAAGAATATTTTTTCATTGTATAAGTACCTAATCATTTAAATTTAGATTCCTAAAAAACCTGGGTGGCTAGGATCTCTCCTACACTTGACAAGGCAAAAATTTTAGTGCCGAGTGCCGAGTGATAGGAATATATGGAGGAAGATCACACATTTCAAATTGCAAGATGTCAAGATAGGTGAGGTGACGTGATTATTCTTTACCAGTGTGTGAATACTTTGGTGACAATAAAATTTCTTTTCTTTTAATATTATGCATTTTTATCAACGAAACGACGTATCTCAAACTCAGAGTGCTTGAACGCTGGGTGCCTTACGATAGAACACTTTAGACCAAGACTATTAATATAAGATTGTGGAGCACCAGTTTCCAGCACAGCAGCCTGTCTATTTATAAAAAAATTAGCACTTGTTGGAAGCATAATATATGTATATTATGTTTATTATAGTAAAGTGATGAATTTAAGATTTTTTGCTAGAACAAGCTGTGAACTAGGAAATAGTAAATACTTTCATATTCATATATTACGGAGTTTAAGCTATATTAATTAATCTACAAACCTGTGTCATCAATCAGTACAATAATATCTAATCTATAACAGGTGAATGACCAAATAGAAAAATGGTTGGACCTGTTTTCGATGTTTCGGCTAGGTGTGCCGAAGAACTTGCTTCAAAATAATATAATAGTTTTAAAGACATTTGATTAATATACAGACCGTTTTAATATCGTGGTATAATTATTATACTAGTGTCACACGTTACTAGTATTATCATATAAAAAAAATATAAATGTATAATTTGTAAATTACGGCAATTGAAAGGAATATTTTTTTCTTTCCCGCTTCTAGCCTTGTAGAGACACTAGGCATTTTGAGAATGGTTCTAAATTTAGCCTAGCGTTTGACATTTATAAATGTAATATTGTGACCTATCTAAGTAAAATATTCCTGACCTTTATGTTGAAAAACTTCATTAGTGAGCAGAATAAGTGCGTAGAAGATAATGTCATTGTAGAATATTCATTGAAACTAACACAAAAACCTGACAAATCTTGAAAACGAATCTATGGTCGTCGGAAAAAGAGGAAATCACAACACACACAGCTTCGTTGATATTTGGAACCAACTTACGGCAGCCATTTTCTTCTATCACAATTATGAAGGAGTTATAGAGATGTATGGCAACGGGGGTTTTTAAACAAACCTAGTGCTGTTTGTGCCAGTTGAGTTGCCTCTAGGTATATTTACCTAAATTATGAGCTTAAAACATCATTAACTGATCGCTTTTATTCAAGATACAACTAAATATGGTCAAAAAAATGCGATCTTATTGTGGACTTAACAATGACCCGGACAATTTTTTATTTTATTTTAATTATTTTGTTTTTTTTTAATACTAGTAACGTGGGTCACACATTACTAATATTCTTGTGAACCCCTCCAGCTAAGCTAAATGCTTGTGTTAAGAGTGGGAGAGTGTGGGGAGACCTTTATTATATTTATCCTATTCTAAGTCGATTCGTACATTATTAATTACTCATAACGCAAGTCCATGTATTACAGTTTTTGAAGTCTTGGTGACCTGTTCTCGTAAACCAGATTCAACAGCAACGATCATGAAAATGCCAACCAGTGCGCGCAGCGGTCAGAAACACCGAAATCGAGTTTAAATTTGTGTAAATTCTAAGAACTACAATGTACATGAACCACTTTCCTCTTAATAAAAACGAGAGACAATAAAAATAACCTACAAATTTTAGAAAGGTATACTCAAATGCAAAACTTCATAAGAGAAATATAAAACCTACTTGTTAACAACTACCAACTGATATGAACCTACACTTTAGCATAGTCATTTAGCTTCGTATGAGCTGGGTTAACACAAATACTAGTAATATGCGACTCATGCTAATGTGTTGAAAATAATAACCACTCAACTCAACTCAACCACAGTATGTTGTATATACAGTATGGTATCTTCATACAAACGGTCGGATCGGAGACATACCTACACGCCTTGCGTTCGGTATACACTCGGTACACAAACAGTCGCGACTGCTCCGCAGTGACGAACGAACGTAGTGATCGTTTTTTAAGCAGTAAGCGTGCTATTTGTGTATTTCATTGAAATAAATACTAAAGTACTTAACATGGCAAATAGAAATTATAGACTATATTGTGCTGTTTTTGGTTGCTTGAATTCTTCAAAAACGCACCCACTGATAACATTTTTTAAATTACCTGGAAACTCTGAAAGGCTATAACATAATTTTTTATGTACCTACTAGTACGTAATTTGTTTCTTGTTTAATAGGTAGGTATTTCGCTTTTTCCACTGATTAAAATACTTGGATTAATAAATAAGTAGATAGGGAGACAAATGACACACGAGTGACTTAGGTACCCACGCTCGCGTTAAAAAAAACTAGTAGGTAGTTTCCTAGGCTAAGCTATCTAATTACATATGTATTTAGCTACTTACATATATTATTGAATTAGACGAAATATCAATATGAAATGATTATGAAAGTAAAAAAATGGTAGGTACCTACCTACTACTTATTTCATTCACAACGAATTTTCATATTTTTTCATAAAAAATAATTTATAATATTTACAATCACAATACTAGAAAAAAACTCAAGTAGATAAAATTATGGGCAGCCCTATCGCGTGTTTACGTACCGTCCGGCTGTAGGTAATTATTTCAAGGAAAGGGCCGAGTCACAATACTGTATATATATATACTGTGACTCACCTGTCCACTATGCTAACTTCTTAACTTACATTTTTTAACTGCGTAGCGTTTAATGAACGGATAGTTTAACAGATACCCTTGCCATCTCTAGTTGTTAAGACTTCAAGTTATTACTATTACTACTTCTAACGTGTTATTAAAACACATTTGATAGAGTTCCCATCTGACGCTAGTTGTGCGAGCTTAATATTAGAAATGCGAACGTGAGTTTGTTTGTTACGCTTTAACGCCTTAGCTACCTACATCACCGATCATTGTTAAAATTGCAGATATGTTGCCAGGGGTACATAAAAAGACATAGGGAACCATTCTATCCAAGACAAAAGTACTGTACCCTATAGTATATACATATATATAGAGATAAAAAATAACCTCAACGCGAACGAAGCCGCGGCCAAAGCTGGTACATTATATATTATTTAAAAAAAGTGTGCGTGTGCAATTCACACACATCAGAAGTGAAACTTCAGAAAAGTAGCCTACGAGAGAATGAGAAATATAAACTAAAATCAACACAAATAATTTAGTAATGTTAATAAATTTAATTTTAGATAATTCATATTAAAGTATATTAGTCAAATTAACACAGATGTGTTAAATAATTAACATTTATTAATTAACCAACGAATTTTAATTCACAAATGCACAAAAATGACACCACGTTGACATTGACGCATTTTCTGAAGGCTTCGTAGTACGCAGGCGCAAAGAGCAAAGACAAAGATTATAGGAAATACGATATACTTGTATTCTATCTCATTCTCTCGTAGGCTAAATCCTATTTATGAATATGTTTATCTCTTTTCAATGATTATAGGAAACACTGTAAACTTGTATTCTATCTCATTCTCTCGCCGGCTATAAATCTTATCTATGAATGTTTGTCTTATTTGTCTCTTTTTAGTGTGAGTTTTTTGTTTCATTGAATTTCAAATCACAACGATTCTAAAGAAGTTTGACTTCAATAAACAAAAGAGTAAACATTAGTTAATAAGTTTCCTACAATTAATGGTTGCTTACATAAGTATAACTTGACATCGTCTCCTACCAACCTACTTCCTTAAAATACGTAATTGCGTAATGATTATTTTATAAAAAAAAAACGAATAATGACGTAATCGTTTCGATAACACTAGGAAGTGTCATTACTCATTACACAAGTGATTCCTTTAACAGGTGAATTTAATAAGCTTTTACTTTGCGGTTGAATACACCTCGAAATTGCATTTCGTGAATCAAGCGTAGCTAATAGTACAGTTTCGTAATACGTACAATAAGAGAAAATAGATTTGTTCGGATTCATGAACCTAAATTATGTTTGCGATTCTGCGTTTGATTCCTAGATCCTCGGACATACTGTTATTGGGTTTTTGTGTTAAAAATGGCCAACTGGTGTTCCTGTCCAAGTGGCCTCTCCAATCACAGGTAATACAATACATAGTGGTGCGCGACCAAGGCCTCTGCGAGCTACTGCAATCTCATGCTCTCCCTACCCATTTTTCCTTATACAAATTTACCTTCTTAAAACGATTACATTCCCAAGGCGAGTTGGCCTCAGGCTGGCGGCAGGTCATAAAAGGCAAAATCTTTTTGCAATATTACACATGCCCGACCCCAAAAGGAAGAGGGAAAAGGAAAATGATGATGTGGTACGAAAAATCTCCACCGGCCGTCTCTTTTACGTGGGACCAAAAATATAGGTGGTCAAATGTATTTGTGTAACTTCTGTCAAGTACTTTGGGGGTACATTCCCAAAGCCCACGTAAAAGAGGCAAGCCGGTAGAGAATTTCTAACGACGGCGACGGTAAGGCGTGAGTATATAATATGTGAGCTCAAAACTCTTACCGAAACTGGAAACCTACAAATAGGAAATTTGGACAGCAGTTCCTTTATAAAGTTCATCGTCTACGATTTTAAACAAATGGACGTACATATGAGACTTGTTTACACTTTCAGCTTGTCACACAAACACCAATGCTTAAAAATAACAAGTTTTAATACCCCTCCATCTAACATAGGTCCAGCAATCCTACACACCGGCAGGCATACAATACTAGTAGCATCGGTATGCCTCAGGAACGGCCTCGATACCGGCCATCACGGAGCATCATCAAGACTAATCCCTTATACTCCCTCTAATAGTAGGGGAGCCCAATAGATTTTGGGATTTATACAAGTGTGGTAGATTAAAATAAGGTGGGATACCTTTCACCATTTTGAGTATCTCCACCATATATAAGGCCTTTATGTAGACTCGTGCGGCTGGGGAGCCGATCAGAAAAGTAAAAAAAACGGCCATTAGAAATACTCGAGCGTCAGATTAAGGTAAGGTAATTGTAACATGTTGAAAAGTGTGCATTTCAATAAAATGACGACTTGGGCGTGATAATATAATGTTATTTTCGTACAACAGGATACTTGATAGGACAAGGGTTAGGAGATTTAAGAACAAAAAATAGGAAAAGACCTAGGAAAACGAATGCAAACATTTTGATCCTAACTGGTGGAATAAAACATAGGCCTACGTTTGATTCCAATGCAAGGGGCACAAAAATGCTTGATAAAAATGCACTTATATTTATCGTAATACATATACCTTAGAAATCAAGTGGGCATGATAAGGAAAAGAATGGCTATTTGAGAGATTTCTGGCCTATTAATATTTGTTTAAAAATGACATGGATAAAAAAAAATTGTTTACTTAAAATGGCAAATTAAATGCCTAAATTGACGTCCATCCCGATATGTGGATACTGGAAGTATTTACATATTTGCTTTCGGATTTACTTGCGATTAGGACCCTTTCACGGACCCAAGAAGGTAAGTGGTAGTAGTTGAACAAAGATAAAAAATGTCGCTGCTATGCTGCCGTTTTAAGAATCTTCGCAAACTAGAGTCTAGACTACGCATCCCCTCTATTGGACACTAGAAGAAAAACGTAGATTGACCTTTATTACATTAGTAAAAACATCGAACCAACGCTTTAAGAAAAAGTAAGGTTTAAAGTCAAATGTAGCCACTTTCCTTGTAGGCTAAGTCTACGTGGCACATGATCTCTGTAATTGTCCTGTTCTTGATATTTTGTTACATATTATATTCACGTGGGCGGAAAGATCCCAATTATCGTTAAAATTCTTGCTTTCATCATTCTTATTCCTTTTATTAAGGAATAATGAAAGCAAGAATTTTGCAACGGTTGGCCACGTTGCAATTTAATAATATAAAATTGATTTATTAAGACGCCGACATGAAACTTTTTGGTTAAGCATTACGGTATGGCGACCGAGGGTCAATAAAAAACCACGACAGAATCAAGGTCAATGCAGCTTTTAAACTGGTCGTACTTTTATTTATTAAAGAACAAAAACATTGTTCTAATTATATTTAGAACCCTATTTACAATGTCTCAAACAAAATTTCCTCTCCTTAGAATGTAATTATTTATTTTTGTTAGAGCACAATCAAGCACCCTTGTCACTCGCAGCCCTCCTAGTCATTATCAACAAAATATATTCATTTATTCAAGTGTTCCTCCGTAGAACTTGTTAAGCGATCAACTTTACAATATTTTAAGAACCTCTGATGTTTCCCAGTCTATTTAACATCATTCTCAGACTCTGAACTTTCCTGCTAAATTCAAAACTGTTCAAACTCACCTTTGTCGCTATTTCCACCTCACACTTTAACTCCAAGTATTCCAACAAAGTGTTCCACCGTTCAATAATTCACAAACTTCCACTTCAGGACTTAGACACGATAAGAAATCACCTCGGAGATATGAAAACATGAAATCTCCATAATTCGCAACATTTCACAAATCACATTTAACTCGCCAAGAGTTGAGAGCATGTAAAAGGCTGTATTGATAAAAGTTCTCTCACACGCGGCTGCCTACAGTAATGTATCACATTAAAAGTTCACGGTGCAAACTTTGCCCGTGTACCTATAACTCAAGTTATAATGAGTATTATGGAGTTTGCAACTAAAGAGTTCGTTATTTGTGAATATCCATTTATAAGTCGAATGGTTATGCGGGCTGTGCGCGGGCGCAATGACGCGTGCAAGTTGTCCGGGAGGAGGGCAGAGACCTCAGAGCTTGTGGTAGCGCAGGCGCCGACTGCGAGTCGCGAGTACCGTTGCACGAGAGTGGCAGCGAGGTCGCCACGAGCCGCAGCCGGCAGACTTTGACATTTCTAAGTTATTTTGTTACTTCATATCGATGTCATGACTCGCTTTTGTTATTGTTCTGTTAGTCTATTTATCCGGAATTGTAGCATTTGTGGATTGCCTTGATAGGTTACTTTGTGATGCAAATTTTTAAGTGAAAGGTTTCATTCATTAGCAATGAGAAATATGTATTAGAATTTTGAGCTGGTTTTAATGCATGTGCCAGTCGAAATAAAGGTGAAGTTTACTTAAAAGCAATTTGGTCACTACATAATAAAATTGCGAAACAAATAAGATAGTTCTTTGGAGAAACAAGGTTTCATGTTCATGTGTAGTGCTGCACATTAAAAAATAAAAACCAACTTTAACACACCTAAATATTAGGATATACCGTTACAAATTATGAAACATCTCATTAGTTTTCTTCTGATACAATATACAAACATACAATACACTCAACACCCCAACTATAATTTAGTCCCACTCACATAAGGGGCCATCCATAAATTACGTCACATGTTAAGGGAGGTAGGGGGTTAACGAAGTGTGAGATTGTGTGACAAGGGGACGGGGTCATAAGCTTCGTGACGTCACATGTCAAAATCTAAATGATTAAACAAAACATTACCTGTAAACGGAAGACTAAAAAAAAATTAAAAACTTAAAAAAAAATTTAGAACTGCTCTTTTCAGTTCTGGGTGTAAAATTTAAAAATATGTGTCGTCACACCAGGGAGGGGGGATCCCACAAATGTGACCACCTGTGACTAGGACGCGGGGAGGGTCCAAAAATCATGAAATTCGTGTGACGTAATTTATGGATGGGCCCTAATGGGAAATTAAAATAAATTAAAGATGGGAAAATTTAAAGTAGGCAAAAAGGGAAGGCAATTTAAGGAAAGGAAATTGCTTAAACTGATGGATTGGGGAATGTAAGCAATAGCACGAGAAGATCAAGATCAGGTCATACCTATAATTCAAGCTGGCCGTTGCCCGAGTCCGGAGCCCTCTAACCTAACATACGTAAGGTTCTGATAGAACTTGAAATGTATTAACAAACTAGGACTAGGGGACGATTATTCCATAAGAAAAAATTCTCAAAAATCATATACACACAAATATGTGAAGAATTATGGCAAAAGAGTTCTAGTTCTTCACCTTTTTTATTTTGTCTCCTTTGTTTGTGTAAAAACACATGGTCCATTGACGGTAAACGGCAAGAGGCACTCGAATATCCTTAGTTAGTTAGTGAGTTTCCCCACCGGAGCTCAGATCTTTGTTGCCAATGCCTATCGACTTAATCTGTCTATATTTATCTATATCTAAGTTTTTTATCAATTGTAAATCAGACCATTGGCCCTATATTTGATTTAAAGCCAGATTAATAAGCTGTATAGTCCTGTTTATAACATGTACTGATACGTTTGTCTAAAACAAGAAGTACATATCTGAACACCGCCTTAGTCATAAACCTTTAACAGTTTACGATTACAATAAAGCAGCTACGTCTAACATATTCACAGTACATTACGGTTACAGCAATAAATCTCATAATCACACATGTCTTATGTTGTGACAAGTGGTGCGTACTCTCGTATAAAATCATGTACTAGATTAAACTTGACAGGCCTTACATTTTCAACGAGATTTATTTACATACTCATTACTTAGGTCTAGGGAATATACCAAATATCTGCCCATTATATAGTTTCCAAAGAATATTCTTTAAAGTCACAAGGAATTTGGAAATGTGCCTCATGGACGACAACAAGCTTGACTCTTATTAGGTGATAGCAAAAACATGGCTAGTGAAATATGGGTATGTAATATACCTTTATTTATGTATGTACGTATATAAAATGTCAGTATGAAAACAAATATGTATGTATACCTCTATTTATTAACAAATTCTTATAGATTTTGGCAAACAGATTTTCAATCACTTGCCTTACGAGCAGGGCCGGCCTTGGGCATTGCGAGACCCCGGGCGATAGATCTTTGCGAGGCCCCGGGCGATAGATCTTTGCGAGGCCCTTGTCCTTTGAGGAATTTATGTGAATTGAACCTATATGGAATGATGATGCTTGACGAGAAATGCAAAGAAAAAGTTTTGAAATAGTAAACAGGCCATATTTTCCGCCAAATCTTTCAAAACCTCACATATTATGTATATCGCTTAGTTGATATTTACCGGCCGTCATCGATTTTACCCTGTATTCCCACCTAGTTGCATATAGCGGTTTCAGGGTTAAATATGTAACGTGTGCTTTTAAAAAAAGCCCATCTTTGACAAACAGATTTTTCTACTTGGATTGTTGTGCGAGGGCGCGAGGCCCCTCCAAGAGCGAGGCCCCGGGTTGTTGCCCTGCTTGCCACCCCCTAAGGCCGCCACTGCTTACGAGCGTTTAACTTCTCACCTGATCTACCAGCGCCATTCCCAGCGCCATGCGCAGTTCCCAATTCATCTATTTCTGGCGAACGCTTTCGAGTTACCAACTCATACGAGGCGTATTATTGAATTTGAATACCTTAATCTCTTAAAACTTATACTTTATATAGGATATTCGGTCTTTCCTTCCCTTTCTTGTATGCAATGCCCCTAAAACAAGTACGCTAAATAAAACAGGAAATTCGTTTAGTCAAAGTTAAATCGGTTTATCCAAATCCTATTGGAAGCATTAGTGTCGATTTGCGAGGGAAGCATTCCGCGTTTCGCCTTCGTTAAATTATGTATCTGCTTTTCTTTTCAGTAAAAAATTTTCCTTTTCCCCTGTTTTTTAACAGTTCAAATGCAGATAGAAAGATCCTATATTTTCTATATCCTGAATAATCTATTGGAAAATATGTAAGTGCTAAGTCACGTGAATACTTTAAGATTAAATAAAGGTTATCTCAATTTATCACAATGACTTTTCACAGCTTTATGTATTTTTAGAGGTAGCTCACGTTGCCTTCCTCTCGATAACAGATTCCCCTTATAGAGACAGGTAAAGTGTGTAATAAAGCTTCAGATGAAAAAGGTAGAAAATACCTAGAACCAAACTAAGCCAGGAATTATAATAGGGTATCCAATTGTTAGCCCTAACTTCAATGAAACTAAAGTAAAAATCTAAAAGACTTTAATAAGTTCTGCTGTTATGTATTTATTTGAAAGTTCCATCAGTTGCAATAAAGTTGCAGCCTCTACAGGTACGAAGCGATGACTCTCGCAGTCCATCTGACATGTATATGTATTGAACTTTGAACTTTTAGTCCATTCTAGAGCTTTTGTATGCCTATTATTAACTTTAGTTTTTTATATTAAACTAGTTTAAAAGGTTCACAATAATACAGCATAAAAGCATAAGCTTATTAAAGTATAAGTCTAAAATCGATTTAAAGGCAAATGTATATTTTATTTAGGGAATATGGTTCGTAGTATTTATTTTAGTAGTGTAGATTCGACATGATGGATTTGCTGTCGTACGTGCGTCCGACACCTTCGCATTTATTTTTAATAGTGTTGACGATATTTTTTCTTAGAAATTCGATACAAGATTGATTGGCTTGAATATTCTGTTGTCGATTGAGTCAATGTTTTTATTTTATAAAACACCCTAAAGAAACATTAAAGTAACATCGACCGGGGCAATCACGGATTCTTTCTTTGTAGTTAGTAGTAGTAAGCGTTCAAATTCTATGAGATAATATTAATATTGAGTGTCTTTACTTACTTATGTTTGGGTTGGATCACGACGACTTAGCTATAAGTTCTGGAACTCCTATTAAATCGTCTGTAAAAACAAAGGGTCACAGAGAAGAAAAAGTAGACACTGGCCATCAAGCTAGTCCTGCCTGGCGGAATTTACCTGTGTTTCAACACCAGTGATGATACTTCTACGTAACCACAAAGGATTGGAGTTCGGGTGACAAGACTACCAACAGGAATACCATACTACGCTAATAATGCTTCTTAACCACGGTCTCCTACGAGGTTGAAGTATTGCTACTTCTGATAAATACGTAGCTACATAAGTTGAAGTTCTTGATGATTGTTCACTTAAAATATGCTTGAATTTGTTTTGTTTGTTTTGATATTTGATTGCTTTTAATAAATCAGCGTTCGTCATAGACACGATAACATGATGAGGACAAAAATATAGTAAAAAGACTGCATGCCAATAACTACCTAGTTAAGATATTTCAAAGTTTTTTAACACCCATGTAATATACACCCATGTAAA
Organism: Euplagia quadripunctaria; assembly: GCA_963859945.1. NCBI lineage: Eukaryota > Metazoa > Arthropoda > Insecta > Lepidoptera > Erebidae > Euplagia > Euplagia quadripunctaria. Next base: position 5,637,083 of record OY982571.1, on the reverse strand, counting down.
ATTGCGAACTAGCGTGTTTAATAAAAATACACAGTTATGGACTCGTTAAAATTACAAAATTGTTTTTATTGGTACATTTATTTTGAAATGTCTGTTTGTAGATAAAGTATTGATTTGGGTTACAAGTGAAGCATAAAATCTCGAGGTTCTTATCAATTCACAAGCGTAATCACGGAAGCTCAGTAAAATTTTTGTATGATACGACTAAGTGGTATAAATGATATACTAGATGGTGATCTAAGTGATCTAACCCTCATCCTCGTGACGATATACCCCTCTAACACTCTGAGCGGAGTCCATACAACATTGCGGAAACTATTACTCTCATGCGTTATGCCATGCAATCATTAGATTGAGCTTGGGACCTCTAGGTTTTATTTAAGTATTTTTGAAGTTTGCAATTACGCCATGGAAGCCTCACTATTTGCCTTAAGAAACCTTCATTCACCTAAAGATGTCAACGCATAACTTTATAATGCCTGAAGAATCTTACCCCAAGGCAACGCCCATTCCTTTTGACGAAACTTTAGGCCATACGTAGGTAAGAAATATCAACATTTCACGATTTTCGTTATTATTGAAAAAACCTAAAAAAGGAAAGTCATTAAATTAGCAGTCTTTTCTAGAAAGCGACAATAAAATCTATGAGTTAATTATACCTTTCAGTACGCGGTCATATTAGGTAGTCAATAGCGAATCTACTTAAAAAAACTTTATGAACAAACCAGAGTACAAGTAGCTCTTGGAACTAAGTACCTCGTTAAAGTGCGAGAGGGATGGATAGACTCATTTATTATGGATGCAAATTCCTTCCACTACTTAATAGTCCACGGATGGACAAGAGACGAGGTGTGAGAAAATGTCGGCGAACTCATCTAGCTACTTGCTGAGTACCAACGCGCTAGTGTCAACGCCTTCTACTTATTCTGTAGTTATTTTGTGCATGAACATATATACAACAAGTTAAAAAAACCTTTTTAAGGATAGCAGGCATTCAAATTAATAGCTGTGTAGGATCAACTATCATTAACTTAGTGAAAACTTTTGCAATACAGGTTTTTGCAGTTTTATTTGCAACTTTTGCAATTATTACATGTTAGCTCTCTTGTGGGTGAATATTTTTTATTTTTTATCTTTATTTTTCTGCGTTATTGACCTGCAGACATGTAATAACGATACTACTAACGAGTAATTGTCGTAAAATACTATATTATTTACATCAAGCACGTTTCATGATTACAGTTATTTAAATATTTTTAGTTTATTTTATAAGATTATTTGAATTTCTGAAGATTTTTGTGTTTCGGACAAATAAAATAATTTGATTGTAAAAAAGCGTGGGGTGCTTGACATTAAATATTACAAATAGTTCAATGGTAGCTATTTAAAAAAACTTCTTTCCACTTTTTAGCTCGGTTTGCTATTAAATTGTGTTCTTCCAACTATAATATATTTCCCGCTCTCCTTTCAAATTAAAACACAACGAATACAAGCAGATGTAATAGAACTGTTTAAAATCTTTGTTTCACCACAAATTACTATCGTTGTAATGTCACTCACATTGCAACGATAGTTTGTAAAGAAGCTAAGATTTGTAAAAAAATATATTTTAAGACAAGCTTTTATACGAACTACTTAAGTTTTATTTTAGTGTAGATTTGATGTTTAAAAAAATACTTCTCAAAACGAATCAATCGTGCCCAAACTCGATTGGTTTATCTTTTTTAGTTCAGAAGTTTCTATGGCCACCTCCCGCCTCCATCATCAGACCCTGGACATCACGAACCCCCAAGGTACTCAACAAGACGAAACAAATGAGCCCAAACTCGATGGGTTTATCCTGTTTAATTAAGAAGTTCCTATGACCGTCTTCCGGCTCCATCATCAGAACATTTCAATGGTACCATATTATTGTATTGTCACCGAAAATACATATGTACACCAAATTTGAGACCAATCGGACATTGGGGTGTGGTTCTAATTTAACTTCCAAGATTCGTGCCGAACACACATACATACATACAAACATTGCAAGTTAAATAAAAGCTTATAAAATAGGATTAGAGACTCGAAGTAATGAATTCGACTCGACGACGACCCGAGCACTCTTAGTAACTCATTCTAATTTAATTTGAATCGTTATTATCTAGGGATATTGCTATAGGACAATAAAAAAAATATTAGAGCTTCTGAGTGCTCATCTTATATTACTATTTTTTTATTTGATTTACAATCAAATAACCATTCGATTGCAAGTCGCGAGCCCAACTCCCAACGCACGTCCGTCTTCGCGAACCAACCCCCAACACAAGCACTTACCCCAGTTAAGGGACTAACAAGAGCACCCACATTACTACCTTAATTGTAGCATTCCCACTCTTAATACCGGTACAAAGGTTGCCGATTTAAAAACAGATACAATAGCTGCAATATCTGTGATGTAGTACTAATAATTAAGTAGAGCCCAAGATGACTTGGTTTTGACGGATATACCATTAGATTTAAAATTTAAAACACCCTCGACTCGAAAATCCCTTCAACAATTAGAAAAGAGCTGATGACCTTCGAAAGGCTGAACAGATTTTCTTGAATTATATCTAAGAACACTCTCGATCAAGTCACCTTTCAAACAAAAAAAAACGCACTTAAATCGGTCCATTCGTTTAGGAGCCACGATGCCGCAGACCGACACACAGATACACAGACACGTCTTAATAACTTATAACACCCCTCTTTTTGCGTCGGGGGATAATAAAAACTCCACAGATTGTGCAATTGTTAAAATGGGCACATCATTAACTGCCACTGCGTTGAATGTTGAAGTTCTGATGCCTTATTTAGGACAATATTGTCGTTGAGATTCATAGACATTTGTTCTGAGTATACAAGTACTTTTTTTCGTATAAACTTAATTTAAAAAAACGAAGTCCAGCGATCCAGGAATAACTTCTTAGTACGGGAGAAGAAACTTCACATTGGAAAAATTTCGCCTCCTGAAACTGTAATAAGTACAGCTAACAAAGTAAGAAGAGGATGTAATGGCAAAAGAATTTCAATCTCACTCAACTGGCCCATTTCTAAGAAGAGTTGGCATTAACGTGTATAGAGGCCTCGATGACCCCGATCAACTAAAACAATGGTCAACTAAAACAAAGACGACGTGGTAGCGCAGATTTAGGTACATAAGTATAATAAGCAGTTCACGTTTTTTTGCAACCTAATACGATTTTGAGAATCGCATATAAAGATTAATGATGTTTGTCATCGTTATTTTCATATTTTCTGTTTATTTTAGGTAATGTCACTACTTACTTTATCCTTAAAAATAAGCTTTAACTATTTAAAGGGACTTTATTTTATACACAACTACGGCAAGGCCAAAAGTAAGGGTTATGATTTTAGTTGTCTTTGTATGTTTTTATTTACGTGTGTTCCACCGTATCTAGCGTCTAAACTACTGAACCAATTTTTGATGAATGAAGTATCGATAGATCCGTAATAATGGCCCGGGTGGCAAAGGCTGTATAAATTCTAACTTAATTGAATAATGGTGGACTTTACACTTAAATATCTGAATTTGGTATATAAAAAAATAATAAAATATAAATATGTTTAAATCTACGGTTTAAAGTGTTAACAAACAAGCAAAAGAAATGGTGCGTTCAGACCGTGGTTCAGACGCACGCCGCGCAGCCTGGCAAGCAGCCCGGAACGCAGCCTGCGCACTTACATGTGCCAAACAAGCTATTCACACGCTCGCGGGCATGCTAGTCAGTGCAAACATGGGAGACGACACGCAGACGTAGATCTCGTGGGGGCAACTGCTTTGAGTTTGATGTATTTTTGTTGGAAAAAAAGTAGCCCGACATATAATAAGCATACGAAATTTGACTTAAAACTATTAGATTTTACTTTCCAAGTAGCCACACAACTTTAAATTAGATTTTTTTAATTCCTTGAGCCATTGCATTGCCGAGTGAGCATTATCGTGAATGTTAACATTTTGTGATTAAAGACTATTTTAGTTGTTATAAAGAAGTAAAAATAAATAAAACTATACATTCTTTGCATGTATATAATCAAAGTATAGATACTACACCATAAACCCGCTTAAAAAAAAAATTCAGGGTTAGATGTGCCACTAAGAATCACGACTAATAATGGCTGATAATGTAATGATATCTTTACAGTCCAAAGTGTGCGGTTGAAAGACAGAACTGAAATATCTTAAAAACTCCAAAACCTAATTAGCAAGATTACTTGCTCAGATACTTGGCCATGTACAATAGTACTCCCCTTTCCGTTTGACCATGTACAATAGTAGGTACTCCCCTTTCCGTTACAGGAAAATCTGCAGAATTATTAAACAAACGTCAATTTTGAGACCAATGACGTTGTAGATGTAGTTTGATGATACCGATACCGGGTGTGCGAATTTCCATACTTCCAAACGACTACAGTTTCAGGAGTGTGCTGCATGTTATCCTGTGCCCTCACACATAAGGATTCGGGTTTAAGCGTTTGCCGATGTAGGGTGTCCAGCAAACTGGATATGGACGATAGCGAAGTCTTAATATCTTCGATTATTGATAGTTAGTTACCTACGTAGACGAATGTTTCTGTTGAAATCTCTATTTCACCACCAGCCACAATAGTAAGCGGATTATAGTGTCTATAAACACTGAGGCAGAGTGGTGACAATTTCCACCTAACTACTACCTCGTTACACATTCTTGTTTTGTAACAACATCAATTTATAATACTATGCAATACTAGTGTAACTACTAAGAGTGGAGGTCCGTAGTTACCCCTTTAAGCACCTCCCATTTGAAAGAAATCTACTATGCCCTATCTCCTCAAACCGTTGATTCGAGTAGGGTGGAAGAAGTTTCCAAGACGAATAAGTCTAATTCAAAGAGTATTCTGCGAGGCCTTACTTCAGTTTTATATAGGGTAGAGGTGTTTTCCAGATTTTTATCGACACCACCAGACCGTGTTCCTAGTGAACAGTTGTTCAGTAGCGCTGGTTTAATTTATGAACCTCTGCCAAACTGACTCGAACCGAAAAAGACGGCGATGTTACTGTTTATTAAATATAATGCAATTTGCAAACAGCATTTTTTTATTTCACATATTAATAAAGAATTAAGTATTTAATATAAACTAGAGATCCCGTGGTGGTCGGATTTCGACCATGGTTTATTTCATTGGCCAATATTACTTGACCTGTCATTGTATAGACTTTTGTACCATGACAGGTCAAAATATATACTGGACACTCATAGCTGTATGTACCCGTTTTTGCATTTTTTTTTAACTTTGTAGCAAATATTGTTCAAAAATTTTAGCATTCGTCACTTCTTCTCTGTATAAACTATAAGTGTTTTTTATATAACAATTTTCGTAAAAAGGGATCCAAGGTTTTCGCTTCACGTATTAATGTATAGATATTAAAGATTATAAGAAGAATATGCTAAAGATAGAATATTTATAGATACTATATTTTTAATTTATTTCTACCCCCTATAAAAATTGTTAAAAATAAATACTAAGATCCGCATCCGCATACGCATCCGCGGATGCGGAAACCACCGTTGCGCAGATTGTCTTTTGATTTCAGGTTCGTAACAACATATCTAACTTTCATCACCTAGTGACGATGTCATATACAGCATTCGAATCACCTCCGTCATACTTTTCAAGCATTGTAATATAAAGCAAGCATTGGAATAAATACTAATACATAAATAGCATGCTCTAAGTCATTACTATATAATAATACTAGCAGCGCCCCTCGGTTTCACCCGCGTAAGTCCCGATCCCGTGGGAATATCGGGATAAAAATTTATAGCCTATGCGTTAATCCATGTCTCCAGCTATCTACATACCAAGTTTCATCGTAACAAACATCCATCCATTCAATTTATAAATTAACTAGATTCTAACAGAATATAAAAGGTGTTAATAATCTAGAAATGTTTAATAAGGAACGGTACTTTAACAATTTACTCCATAATGATGATGAACACATTACATTTGAATTAAGTACACCAAATCTTAAATATTTCCGTATAAAATTACAAAAAAAATTCTGAACGTAACGTAAAGTGTAAATGTCAAAAACAGCTTATCACTAAGCGTTCCAGTCTACGTTGAAAAGATAGACTTAAAGCATTGAAGTCACCATGATAGTGACAACATAATCTGAGTTTGTTGAAGAAGATAAGAGAAAAGTTATAAATAAAGTCGTATCAAGATAAATTAAATAGAATATACCATAGAAAATTACTGTTTTCACTGTTTTGTTTTCGTTCTTGTTAGTTTCTAACTCCTATAAGTGTAAATAAATAACAATATTCATTTAAAAAAGTATTTTACATACTTTTACTTTTGAGGCACTGCCATAGTTTGGTTTAGATTGAAATTATGCTATAGATACATGCAGGGATAACCAGTGAACTGTTGATTTTGTAGGAGGAAAACTGTAATTATTGGACGTTATCAATTCATTACTCTTATAGAGATTTGTTTGTTATAAATTATTACAAAATGTCGGCGCTACTAACTGCGGATTGGTTCCAATTAGACTCTTATTACAGGTAATTTATTATAATTTTAAAATGATGTAAATTTTACCAATACAATCAAATACCTCAGCAGTAGATAATTTTAATACTTATTATTTTCATTTTAAGCCTTTATTAGTCACAGAGTAATGATTGTGTTCATCAAGACTTGCCATCAGATTCACAATGGTCTTTTCTTATGGGAAAAGCTCTACATAAACCTTTAAAAAATTGTTTGAAAATAAAAACTTTATTCTTTTTTTTCAGTTGCTAGTGTTTTGGCAAGCAAGGTACAAAATTTAGAAATCTTTTGTTGTTAAGAGCAGCAAAGGCAACATGAAATAATAATTGTGAATCAGATGCAAATTTGATCATCTATTAAGTTTGTAAGACATCTCTACTAAAATATAAAGTCTGATCATATGCTAAAAGTAAATATGTACAACTCTTTCTCCATGGTCTGTTAATGAGAAACCTTTCCTTACAAACCTAAGAGTTTTACCTACTTATCTATGAGTAGGGCTGCCATCCGTCCGGGTTTCACCGGATTTGTCCTAGTTTAGAGGGCGTCCGGGCGGGGTTTTCAAAAAGTGTCCGGTTAAACCCGGACACTCTGTGCCAAGGGACAGTTATAATTGTTAGTTAAATAGTTAACAAGCTTTAAATTTTATCGGAGTTCTTTTTTAAGGTGTCCGGGAAAGAATCTCGATTTCATCCATGTGTCCGGATTTTTTTAAGTTTTTGTCCGGCGGCAATTTAAGTGATTAAATAAAGGCCTATCTATGAGTAACACTGTCATTTAACTGTTACAGGAAGTTCGACCTGTATTCAATGAGATGGTCTATGGATGAAGGGTTAGATAGCATGATAGTCAGTGGAGCACCATATGGAGGTCCCATAGCTGTAGTGAGGGATAGGAAACAACTTGTAAGAGTAATGGGAAGTGCCAAACCAGTTATTACCATCTATAATGGTGTTGGAAATGTTATTTCTAAAATTTTGGTAAGAACTTTGTCATAATGACTTTTTAGCTTTTTATTTTGCATCATTTACTTAAAAATTGTTTGACTGTGATATTGACAGTCTCTCCAGTCCCGAATCCATTTTGTTAAATGGAATTGCTATACCAGTCTGCACCAATTTCAAGTTTGCTCCTACAAAGCGATGACGAAATAGACCAATGTGCAGAGCATTAAATCAATACAAAATGAATGAAGTGGGTACTGAGATCCTAAGAGCTTTTGCAGGCATTGAGGCATAACTCCAAATAAACAACAAAAAATGCTGATTAATAATACGCTTTAGGTGATACTGTTCATAAGAATCAATTTTTTTATCATTAGCAGTGTTAAACAAAAAATTTGTAACATAAACAGAAACTCATGCTACTAGTTTCAGTAAAAACATGCTTGGTTGGCAAGTTTCACCACATCTGCAAAACTTTTTGTCATATATTAAACCCAATATGACACTTATACAAATTTTGTAATTGAAATTCCAGTGGAACAGTGGTGTACTCGTCCATATGGGCTGGTCTGATGGTGAACAGCTACTGTGTGTACAAGAGAGTGGGGATGTGCTGGTCTATGACATGTTCGGAGCCTACCAGAGGACCTTCAATATGGGACAGGAAGTTAGGGATACCAAGGTATTATCACAGTCAATAATAGTGTATTCTAAAGATGAAAGAAATGTATGTAAGATATGCCCAAATAGTATATACGGATGCGAAGCGTGGACTATTAAAAAATATGAAATGGAATGTATAGAAGCATTCGAAATGTGGGCTCACAGGCGAATGTCAAGAATACGCATAGGCAGCAAACATAGAGGTCCTGCGTTGAATCGGCACAAAAAAACATCAATGGCAGACCATCAAACAAAGGAAAGTAAGTTATATACTTGGCATGTATGCTTATACATGAAAGTTACGGACTAATTGCAATTGATTACTATGGGTAAAGTGGTTGACAAAAGGAATGTTGGGCGTAGAAAGAAGTCGTGGCTGAGGAATATCGGGGAATAGGCAAGATTTGCAAGTGAAACATCACCTCACAAGAAAGAGGATGCGAGGGTTCGAAGTTAGCTTTGCATGAGCTGATGCAACCTTCGATAGCTGGAGAGGCACATCAAGAAGACGAAGAATAAGTCTTGTCTTTCTTCTTGAGCATCTGTAACCAACAATGCTATTATTGATACTCTTAATTTTTGCTTATAGGTGTGTAGAGCCGTACTATTCCCCAACCCCGTTGGAGTGGGGTTAGCAGTCATCACTACAACCAACCGCATGTTCCTAGTGAGCAATGTCACTGATCCTAAAGTTAGATCTGTGCCAGATTTACCCCGTGAGTACTTTAGCTTAGTTGTGCAGATTTGTTGTATAGCCATCTATGCAATGAGAATCTTGCATTGTGTTTTTAATCCCCCCATAAGATTTGTTGGTGTTCTTTGTATTGTTTGATATAAATCACCAACAAGATACTTAACTTTATATAAATGTAACATGAACTAAGCAATTAACTATTGCAACCAGTGGGTTCAATATGTAATTTCAGTTAATCAATAAGTCAAATTTGCAACGGTTTATATTTAACTACATACTCAGTCAGCCTATGTACTTGTTTACCGTTATAGTTGTATATTTATAAAGTTTCTTTTTTTTTAAGTTAACTTAAAAAGTTCCCACATATTTTGTAGATACTTCTGTGTATTTATATCTAGTTAATAAGTAGTTATTGCGTTAACAAGTATTTCGACATCAATTACAATATTATTGTGCAACAAAAATCCACAGAAGCGACAAAATAAAAATTCTTTGCATATGATTACTTAATAACCTAATGTTGAAGCTATTTCAATAGTTTAATAATTTTTCATTCAAAATATTTGAAGTATCCCATTCATTCAAGTTTTCTTAGATGTTAAAAATTAAAAAAAAATGTTTGGTAAATGTAGTTTCTTTTTTATTTGTCAGGTGCAAATGAACCAATATCATGTTGGTGTGTTATTACATCAGCTTTTCTCGTGTGCAGAGAAAAAGAAATTTACAGGTGTCAACTTGGGGAATCGAGAGCTGTGCTTATGGTGAGTATTTGAATAAGGTTCATTAATATACTACATAGTATAAAACAAAGTCGCTTCCCGCTGTCCGTCTGTCCCTATGTATGCTTAGATTTTAAAACTACGCAACGGATGTTGATGCGGTTTTTTTAATAGATGGAGTGATTCAAGGTGAAGGTTTATATGTATAATACATGCATAATATAGTAGAGAAACACTGATAATTTTAGAGATTTCTAATGTGATGTCATAAATAAACACATTTTTTTGTAGGGTTCAGCCAGCGTTTGCAATGTAAGCACATTGCAAACGCTGGCTGAACCCTACGAGATAGATCAAAATAATGTACAAAAAAGTCCGCGAGGGTATATGTCTATCTCTTAGGGATAACCCACAATAACCATTTTATATCCTTTACTTTTTACGAGAAATAATGGCTTATTCACGAAGCGATTTTAAGCTATACTGCATTAATCCTTATCCAATTAAGTACCTTAAATACATTGTACATTTAATATAGATGAATATGGCCCTTTACAGCATGCAATTTAAATGAATATTTTCGAAGATATTACAGATTTAATCTAGCGAGGAAAATAACAATTATCACTACATATTATAAAACAAAGTCCCCCGCCGCGTCTGTCTGTTTGTTCGCGATAAACGGAAAAACTACTGAACGGATTTTCATGCGGTTTTCACCAATGAACAGACTGATTCAAGAGGAAGGTTTAGGTGTATAATTCATACCCGTGCGAAGCCGGGGCGGGTTGCTAGTCTACAACACACCAGCGTTAAAGTTTCATGTATTAGACGTCATACTTGATGTGAACACATCTATAAATTGAACTTAATGTGTGCCAACGTCCATACCATGTTGAATACACGGGCAACATCGGTCGTGGTTAGTACTTAGATGGGTGACCGCCTGGGAATACCTGATGTTGGCTTTTTGTAACGTATCGTTTTTCTTTTATACTATTATCAAATAAAATCTTTTATACTAATAACATAAAATAAGAAAAATAAACATTCTAAAATTACTTTTTACACTTCGGAAAAGCCACTCAACACTAAACTTCATTTTTTTTCACAAAGTTGTTGCCAGACTGATTATATTATTAACTATTTTCTTTGCCAAAAATATTATGCAGTAACAGATCATATTAGACAACAAACTTCAGGATATTTATTATGTCCTAGTTTCGTTTGATGAAGATTACTTTATCTATTACTAGCGACCCGCCCCGGCTTCGCACGGGTGCAATGATGATACTATATATACTACAGAATGTCTTTATATACAACGTTCACAGCTTTTTTGTCATTAGACAATACAAACGTTTTCTTCAGAGGTTGCTCTTGAAAGAGCGACATATAATCGGCCACGTGAAAAACACTCAACGCTCAAATCTAAGCCTACAACATTGAAAGTTTGACTCTGCGACTTATTAATGGTCATTGCAAAAGATTTCTTTACCGGAAATTGTCCGGCTCTCTGGCCGGTACCGCCGCCGCACTGCAACCGCTATGTCCCTGCATTTTAAATCTGTAATATCTTCAAAAATATTCATTGAAATTACATGCTGTAAAAGGCCATTTTGATCTATATTAAATGCACAATGTATTTAAGGTACTTAATTGGATAAGGGTTAATGCTGTATTGCTTAAAATCGCTTCGTAAATAAACCATTATTTCTCGTAAAAAGTAAAGGATAAAAAATGGTTATTGTGGGTTATCCCTAAGAGATAGACATATATCATCGCGGACTTTTTGTAGACCTTTTTAAGGTGTACAATAATGTGGTAAATTATTTTGAGCTATCTTGTAGGGTTCAGCCAGCGTTTGCAATGTAAACGCAAAAAAAATGTGTTTATTTACGACATCACATTAGAAACCTCTAAAGTTATCAGTGTTTCTTTTATTATGCATGTTTTGTACATATAAACCTTCCTCTTGAATCACTCTATCTATTAAAAAAAACCGCATCAAATTCCGTTACGTAGTTTTAAAAATCTAAGCATACATAGGAACAGACGGACAGCAGGAAGCGATTTTATTTTATACTATGTAGTGATTCAGAATCTGTGACTTTTGGGCGAGGCGATGCGATCATTTCAATACTATTTTTTTTTTTTTTTTTTGAGGGTGAAAACAAATATATAGCCCGTTTAATTGTAAGTCATTGGTCACGTATTGCCACTTACAACACCAAAACATAAAAAGAAGGGTTATAAAAAAAATTAAAGAATTACGTGTAGTCCTTTAATTTTAAACATGTCGAGGGGTCTGAGGCGAATTGATTCAAGCGCCACATTGGACGATATTGAGTTAATACATCGTTACATTTAGCGATTTTCGCTGATTGCAACGATGTACATAACTCAATATCGTCCAATGTGGCGCTTGAATCAATTCGCCTCAGACCCCTCGATGTGAATTTCTGTTACTTAAAAAGGTTACTGAATAAATGAAATTTTAATAGTACCTATTTAAGGAGTTGTCCCCCTACAAATAGTATGAAATATATAAATTTTAATGCTTTTTAAGGATCCGTACCTCGAAAGGAAAAAAAGGAACCCTTATAGGAGCACTTTTTTGTCCGTCCGTCCGTCCGTCTGTCTGTCTGTCAAGACCCTTTTTCTCAGGAACGCGTGGAGGTATCAAGCTGGAATTTATATCAAATACTCAGGTCTACTGTCCCTTGGAGCTGTAAAAAAAAATCAAAATTCTAAGCCAACGCAATCAAAAGATACAGCCGTTTATGCCGCAAATTTCGCATAGATAAAGGAAAAATTGCGAAACCCGTAATTTTATTAGTTACATCATATAATAAAAATATTTTACGGAACCCTCGGTGCGCAAATTCGTAAACTTTCGATGAATGTCGTTTCATAAGCGCCTATTATTCATTGACGTCCAAAACGTTTATTTGCAAAGGTCGTAGTTCGCTATGGCTCGTATGTTTATAACGGCACAAAAAATTTACAAAAAGCCAACATCACGTGGTATTCCCAGGCGGTCACCCATCCAAGTACTAACCACGCCCGAGGTTGCTTAACTTCGGTGATCGGACGAGAACCGGTGTATTCAACATGGTATGGACGTTGGCGATAAAGAAGCTGAATTTTATGAACATTTTTCACAGTATTAGCACAAATTAACATAGAAACTAACCTCTTATTGCTCTGCAATAAAATAAAAAAGGTATTCATACCTACCACCGCGTGAACAGCCCATAGGTACTTTTTGTTCGGTAGGGTTGCATGCAATTTTGGGTTATAAATGTTAAAAAATGCGGGTAAAATAAGTATGTTCAATCTAAGTTCGGTGTCTATATATAATAGCAATTTTGGCATCTTGGAAGACCACGAGAAGAAAACAAAACGGTCCTGTAAATTATGTTTGTAATTCAAATAGTTACATAAGAGGAATAAAAATAACGCCATTGGTACACAATGGTATAAACACTTTCAGTATATTTTTTTAAGTTGTAGATTTTTTTTTTTAAAGTGCAACTCCCGCTTTAAGAATTACCCCTGTGTCGCGGGGGACTTTACAAACATACAAACAACGGACACGGATTTTACACTTACCTACCATACCTGCGACAGATAGTAAGGACTAGAATATTGCGGGCTATTTAAATAGAGTAGTATTTTTTTTTAAATAGCTAAAAAGACCTTCAATAGGTTTGGATTTCTACCATCTAATAATGGAATGAACAAGTGAGCTAGCTATCAAGCCCCTACCAGTGTTAACTGATATGAAAAATATTTGTAATCTTTTCAGCGTCCAGAAATCACAAGCGCATACACCCAGATATTGTCGATAGTATCATCTCAGAACGGCAAGCATGTCGCCTTCTTTACAGACTCGGGCATGCTATGGATTGGTTCATCTGAATTTAAGGCTAAGCCTTACTCAGAAATTGACACTGGTTACATCAAACAACCTAAGGAGCTTATGTGGTTGGTATATTTCTTTCTTTATTTCAATTTCTTTCTTTATTTCAATTTCTTTCGACAACTTTTAGGTTGGGATTCCCCTATCTAAAAGCGAACTGCACTACATATCGCTCGTTTGCGAGAATATCGACATAATTCAAAATTCAGTCGAATAAGCGGCAGTAGCCTAATGGCTAAGGCGTCGGACTTGCGATCAAGTGGTTACGGGTTCGAACCCCACCCAGTGCACTACCGTCGTGAACCCACTCCTAACACAAGCGTTAAGCTTAGCTGGAGGGGTTAACGAGATTACTAGTAATGTGTGACCCACGTTAATAGTAATCTTAAAAAAAAAAGAAATTGATCTAAGTATGTCAAACGATCATAAATATTTGATATTTTATGGTGAACAAAGATGCAACGCCGATTTCGTGCTAACGTTCGTTAGAAAGCGACAAGTTCATTATATATTTAAAACAAAATACTCTAGCGGAACTCAAAAACTTTGCCATTCTCTAAAATCAATAATTTTTAGTTATGTCGCTATTGTCGCAAACGAGCGAATTATTATAAAACAAAGTCCCCCGCCGTGTCTGTTCACGATTAACTCAATAACTACCTGACGGAATTTTGGTTTTCACCAATAGACGGAGTGGTTCATGAGGAAGTTTTAGATGTATAATTCATAAAGGTTTCTGTGTAAAATGGCTGAAATATCACGATGGTTGTTAAAGATGTAAAAAAAAAAGTTGATGAGTCCAACAGATTGGAGTTGGTAACGATGGTCTGGTGATGAAGCCAGGAGTTGGATAGCGAATCTATTTTTTATTTTTTAAGACTGGCCTGTTGGCCTAGTGGTTGGTGATCCTGACTGCTATGCCACAGGTCGTGGGTTCGATTCCCACCCGAGTCTGGGTGTTCTTTGTGTCCGTTGTTTGTATGTTTGTAAAGTCCCCCGCGACACAGGAGTAATTCCTAAGGCGAGAGTGGCATTAAAAAAAAGAAATTAACTTTTTCATTCCGTTCGCCATTAAAGCGTGTTTTTTAGTTTCACTAAACTATAATTAGTATGTCTTTAGAAAGTCGTTTCATTATTAGTAGGGCTATTTCTATTTCTCTTTTTCGAGTATAAATTAAATTTTAAATCATTTCAAGACATCACATGGATTTTAACTATAGTAATTATGCTCCTCATCACAGATCAGACTGATCTATGTGTGATCACACTTTACACACCACTTTGACAATAACTTTTATAGGTGGATACCTATAAAAGTTATTGTCAAAGTGGTGTCATAAAGTCGGACTACAGGCGCTACAGGATGGTCTTATCTCTTATGGCAGGTGCGGATCAGAAGCCGTTGTAGCTCATTGGGATGACACAATGTGTATTTACGGCACAAAGGGCAACTACTACTCTTATCCATACGATGGCCCGTTTCATTTGATACAAGAAATGGATTGTGTTCGAGTTGTCTCCGAGATGACACACGAACTGATACAGAAAGTGCCGGCTGTCGTCGAGAAAATATTTAGACTCAGTAGTTCCGCTGCCGGCTCGTATTTGGTCGAAGCTTCTAAACACTTTCAGGTTAGTACTTTGCTACAAATAGGTTAGAAATATCTTCTATACAACATGACAAAAATATTAAATAATATAAAAATAGACACAATTTAATGCAATAAGTCACAAATAATACAATTATAATTAACGCTCACTATTGAAATTATCACTTATACTCCGCACTTATATTTAAATTTCTCTATTCACGTGTTCACTCGTATTAATCGTTGTTACTCGCAGTATCGCTCAACTAGAACTCATTTCATACCGCAATTCATGCGTCTTATATACCCGGAACGTTATTTGTAGAGAGATCGTGATATTTCCCGAAAACTCAACCATTCTGAAATTTTCTAATATAATGTATTCTATAAATAGGCTACTAGTTCCGCTCAATGTCTAAAGATGGCGTGCATCTCAATTTAGGTAATCGTAACCCTTTAAGACTTCCTCTACTCGACTGGCCATATTATATACCACCGGTCCTGCCTGTTAAAACGCCCACAGTAGCTTATGGCACAGAATACATAATAGTACCAATACAGAAGGACCTCTCCACAAAACCGTTTAAATAAATAGCGATTCTTGCCCCGACACAATAATGTGCAATTCAGATCGCACACCGCTAATTACCTACAGGTTATATTTACCTAAAACTTGCCTCTCTATCGCGTTACTCTTACCTGTTCTGATGACGTTAGGGTTGTCTTCTGTAAGAATAATTAATCTAAATATTTAATAACCAGTTATGTACCTATTACTTTACTTTTGTGAACAAATGAACTTTTACATAAACCTAGGCTAGGTATTTACTTAGTAGTATCTATGTAGATGAAACTTATATTAAAGAAAACAATTTTATTTGACAATCTCTGCATAGATACTTTAATCTCTAAGAAGATAGGCATTTGGCATACGTTAGTATGAACACCTTAGAATGAAACTAACTCTTTTAGGTGTTTAGGTAGGTATATGCGAATCAAATCTGGAATGACATACGAAGCGAACAAGATAGAGCCAACACCAAAAATCATACTGTTGTTTCTAAACTATCTTGATTACCGGAAACTATTTATACTTATAATTGATATTTCCATGAACGATTATGGTATCATAGTGTAAGAGCTGGCCGGGGAATTTTTACGTACCCAGTATATGAAATCTGAGACCGGATTCTAAGGTATTCGGTCCAATATTGACGATCGGAAAGTTATCTCTGTCTTACATAGCGAGACTCATTCAGACCATACCTATTTCTAATTTATTTTGCTATATTAGTTATTACTAGTTGTGCCCCGCGCGGCTTCGCTCGCGTGTACATACTGTACATATTTATATTTTTTGCGTGGAACCCTAATTCTTTTTTCAGAATAAAATTAGTCTAAGTTACTCTTTATAACACCAGCTATCTGTCAGTTAAAGTAATGAAGTAAGTTAAAGTGGAAATTGGAGATTAACCGGAACAGACAGACAAAACTGTAATTTTTTTATTTTTGGTATAAATACCGTGAAAACATTCAGATGCATTTAGTAAAAAACTGTCATTATGACATTACAAACGGACACTTCAATTTTTTTTATTTGTATAGAAGATGTGTATCAGTTGTTGTGGTCCTAATAAATAAATATACTTATCAAAGCTAAACTTGACCTTAACAGAACTTGTAAGTTTTTTGTAGAACTGTAGAACTTGTAAGAACTTGTAAGTAATTAGGCAGTATAGTAGGTACTATACCTACCTACTATACTGCCTAATAATATAATCTAACCACGTAAATACGGGAAACATCATTTAGGACAAAAAAGTCAGCATTTGGTAGGTACCTACTAATTACCTATAGGTAGACGTGCATTTCTTTACCTTTCGATATCCTTTGGAAGTGTGAAAAACGTGAGCCATACCATGCAATATGCGTTTGCCTTCATTTAAGTTAAGTAATTTTTAGTACCTAGGTAATATAATTATCGTAAGCGACGAACGGACGAAGCGACGTGGCGCGTGAGTGAGTATCAAACTAACGTGCTACCTGGCCGGCGCGTGGTAGTGGCAGCCCACTGAATTTCGCACGACTCATCGGCCCTGCTAGATACCTGTAGCTTCATACCTACTCAGCGGAGGGACCCTGGTGTGTTTATGGTTGTAGCACCAAGTATATTACGAAGGTGTTGTTAACCCTGTAAAAATCGCCTCCCTTTTATTTTTCTTTAAAGTCAACGTCACTTTTGATGGTAAATTATCATATGTCTACAAAGTCAATGAAATTCAATTTATAAAGTAAATAAGTATCCTTATAAAAACAAAAAAAGTATAAAAGATGTATAAAAGTAAATTTAATAAAAAAAATCGATTATGATTTTAATAAGACGTAATTTTTAATGTGATTTAGTTTTATTTTTACCTATTTTACGCAGCTTTAATTTATTGTGGTCATTTTAACGCCTACCAAGAAATAGTAAGCGTTATAATTTTTCCATAAAGTACATAATGATTTTGAATTAAATTTTATTTACTTGAGTCGGACAGAGAAACGGTATTTGACAAGACCTTATTTTATTAACACTACACTTACTTTCTCAAAAATATGTTTAACAAAAAGTTACGTGTTGTGAATAAACTATCTCTGAAATTTATTACAATCTAACAAAAACTAAAAATGCAGGGCCATAAAATTATAAAGCCAACATCACGTGGTGTTCCCAGGCGGTCACCCATCCAAGTACTAACCACGCCCGATGTTGCTTAACTTCGGTGATCGGACGAGAACCGGTGTATTCAACATGGGATGGACGTTGGCAACTGAACCGTTGAATTTTATGTATAGATATGATGACAAATGACGGACCTTCTACAATGAATTCTTTGTGTGATTTTAACTCTTGGTGTGCACATTGTGTATTTATGCTTTTGGTGGGGTGGCCTCTTACAGCGGTAAGAGGAAATATTTGATGGCCCACCGGCTGAAACCTTGGCCGTCGACTCCGGCAGTGAAGAGGAGGACGACGAGGAACTCACTGAGGAGCAGCTGTTTGAAATCCTCCAGGACTCCGAGGACACGGAACAAGAAAATCTTTCGGATCAGTTTCACTGGAGCGACGACTTCTCCACATTTGTCGATAGAAGGGAGCCATTCCTAGAAGAAGTTGGCCCCAAAATTAAGGGGACATCGCCCTCTTGACATATTTTGTCAATTATGGGTCGAAGTCGAATAGATATGCCTGGCAGACAATTGTCCAAGCTTCGGAGTCCGAAACGGGCATCTCTTCCCATTCAAGGGTGAATGTTTGGGTGGAGATTGAGACGTCCATTTCGGAAATTTATTGCTTAATAGCTATGACTGTATTGATGGGCATTTGTGTGCTGAGTCGTATCGACGAGTACTGGAGTACTGGGATCCTGGGAATGCCAGGGTTCCGGGCAATAATGAGCCGAGATCGGTTCGTATTAAAGTTTATACATTGGTGACGATTGTAAAATAGGCAAAATTAAACCTATAATTTGATAATTTGAATGAAAAGTTCCAAGCCGCTTACAGCCCTAACAGAGAGCTTTCTATAGACGACTCGTTGCTGCTTTGGAAAGGTAAATTAAGTTGGGTACAATGTAACCGAACCAAAGTAGCACGATTTGGCATCAAAAGTTACGAACTCTGCGAGGCTGTAAGCGGCTGTCCTAAAATTTTTATATACGGGGAAAGAGTCGACCCCATCACAACAATTGGTGGGTTCTCCAACTGCACTACTAAAGTCATACTCAAATCAATTAACGATTATCTTGGAAAAGGCTACACCTTATTTATGGACAATTTCTACAATTCCGTAGACTTGTGTAGGTACCTCAAGAGGCATGTTACCGATGTAGTGGGTACTTTGAACAGACGCAGGTAAACACACACCTGCGGATGACAAAAATTTAGAGGAACGGGGGATTGCACGAGGGATGGTGGGGGGTAGGCACTGTGGTGACATTTCTATCACTGCATGGAAAGATGTAAATTAGTTACCACAGTGTCTACCTACCACAATCCCGATCTTGTCGAAGGCCGACGAGCTGGTCAAAATTTACTGAAACTTACGGTACACTGGTTATCCATCTATAAAAAAAATAGGTACCTAGTTGTATGACCACCAAACTTTTTTGTATTTGTTATTGTCAGGAGAAGGTTCTTACGAAAAAAAAAAAGTTGCGCGGAAGACCAGAAAATTTAACGACCATATTCTCTTTTCTAATGTAACCTTAGCGCTTTTGACATAACTGTCATAGTTAAGACAGGACAACGTCTGTGGGATCAGCTGGTGTAATATAAATTTTATCGTTGTTACAAAACGGAAATCTATTTGTGATACCATCACAAACAATTTAATTATAGGAATAAAAATGAGCCAAAGTCGAATGTTAGTTCACAATTGAATGTTCAATAAATAATGAATGACAGCACAGTTACATACACTCACGCTTATATATCGTAAGGGGAAGGTAGAGGCGTATTAAACAACCACATTTTGTCAAATACAATTTGGTCTCACTCACGTAATAGGGGCAAGCCTATTTTTTTTATGGTAACGACGCCGATGGTAGGGCAAACGAGCAGACGAGTCACCTACCAACAATCTGTGGAACAAATTGTCGCCTGCGCTATTTCCTTTCTTGCAAAGATTGCCGTCCATCGGACATTTTGGGAATTAAAGATGAGAAAATTGGTAGTAGGTATATTGAAAAGGAAAGGTGCTCGGTAAGAAGGGAAGGCAATTTAAGGGAAATGATATTGCTCCGCTGCGCCGGGTGGCGTGGGTTCAAAACCATCACGGGACAAAAATTTGTGTGATCCACAAATATTTTTCTCAAGTCTGGGTGTTCTTTGTGCCCGTTGCTCAAATGTATGCGAAGCTCTCCCTGCGACACAGGAATATTCCTAATGGGGGAGTTGTCTTTTAAAAATAAATTCAAAATTAAAAAGTGCTTGAACTGGCAACAGCTGGGAAACCCGAGCCTCTAACTTATATAGTAATTGTAGTGGTTAACGCATCGAGATATTATGTACTAGAGAAGCCATTCAGAACAAAATACTCAAAATTAAAACTAAAAAGCGCTCTTTATATTTTACAGAAACGCAGCCACAAAGCTGACGAATACATACGACTAGTGAAGCCAGACCTACCGATTGCTGTCCAAAATTGTATCGAAGCCGCGTCCTTTGAGTTTAACCCCGAGGTCCAAAAGACTCTGATACGAGCCGCACAATTCGGCAAGTGTTTTCTCATGGACCCAGAGTTAACGGACCTCTATGTGAAGACCTGCAGGTGGCTCAGGGTGTTAAATGCGGTTCGTGATCCAAAAGTGGCTATACCGCTTACTTCAGACCAGTATCCTTTTTCTAAATTAGATTAATTGCTATACAGAAAAAAAACAGTAATTTCACAGTTCGTTTATTTTCGTTACTGACTAGCGACCCGCCCCGGCTTCGCACGGGTTCAATGATGATACTAAATATACTACAGAATGTCTTTATATACAACGTTCACAGCTTTTTTGTCATTAGACAATACAAACACGTTTTTCAGAGGTTACTCTTGAAAGAGCGACATATAATTGGCCATGTGAAAGACACTTAACACTCAAATCTAAGTCTGCAACATTGAAAGTTTGACCCTGCGATTTATTAATGGTGATTGCAAAAGATATCTTTACCGGAAATTGTCCAGCCCTCTGGCCGGTACCGCCGCAACCGCTATGTCCCTGCATTTTAAATCTGTAATATCTTCGAAAATATTCATTGAAATTACATGCTGTAAAGGGCCATTTTGATCTATATTAAATGCAAAATGTATTTAAGGTACTTAATTGGATGAGGATTGCTTAAAATCGTAAAAATTCGTAAATAAGCATCTCTCTAAAGTTATCAGTGTTTCTCTCCTATATTATGCGTGTATAAACCTTCCTCTTGAATCACTTTATCTATTAAAAAAAACGCATCAAATTCCGTTACGTACTTTTAAAAATCGAAGCATACATAGAGACAGACGGACAGCAGGAAGCGACTTCGTTTTATACTATGTAGTGTATAAAATATCAAAAATATCTGTCAAGGATAAATATCAGCACACAAATCGCCCTGACCATCTTTTTTTTTAACGAGGTATTAGGCAAAGGAGATGAGAAAATAGGAGCTACATTCGACTTGGATTCAAAATTCTCTAATCTCTTCCTTTGTTTTAAAATTAAATATTTTTATAAAGAACTTTAATAATGGTGGTCACACATTTCTAGTATTCTTGTTAACCCCTCCAGCTAAGCTAAATGATTGTGTTAGAAGTGGGTTCAAGTCCATAGTGCGATAGGTGGGGTTCGAACCCGTAACTATTTGACCCACGCCTTAGTCATAGTCACCTTAAAGCCGCTTTTGTATTAAAGATATGTGTATGTATATAAAATATAAGGTAACTTTCATTTTTAAAATATTGAAAATCCATGTAGTTCTGTTTTTTTTAATAAACCTTAACCCGTCAATACAGAATAAAACACCTGGGTGAACGAGTATTTCTCGATCGATTAATATGGAGGCGGTTACACTGCTTAGCTGGACACATCGCTTCGTATCTGCAACTCAAAGACGGCAGAACTAGAGTACTGTCACACTGGGCTTGTTACAAGGTAAGAGAGATTTCCAATTACGCTGCCATCCTTTATCCGGGTTTGGTCCAATTGTCAAAAAAGGTCCAATTCGCGGTTGTCCAATTCGTGTTTGGTCCAATTCGCGGTTAGTCCAATACGTGGTTGGTCCAATCCGCAGTTAGTCCAATACGTGGTTGGACCAAATCGCGGTTAGTTCAATTCGTGGTTGGTCCAATTCGCGGTTAGTTCAATAGGTGGTTGGTCCAATTCGCAGTTAGTCCAATACGTGGTTGTTCCAATTCGTGGTTGGTCCAATTTGATGTTTTTTAAATAGAACGACAACATATTGGTACTTTTATCTATACTGTATTATTTATAAAAAAAAAAATATCGTATTCGTGTTACACTGCCATACTTAGTCTTGTTTGTTCCTAGCTTAGCTTGTAAATAAATATATAAATGTAGGTGAAAACCTAAAAAAAAAGTCTTGTCGGGAACAATACTCTGTCTTTGAAGAATACAAATGTATACAATATTATTTTCGGCAATATTTCTGTCGTACTCTGAACTGAACTACCTGAGATTTAATGTGATACTGTTCTAATAATTCAAATTTCTTACATGTTCACAAATAAGTTATTAACTGGCTAACTGATGGTAGCTAATATTCAACATTATTGTATATATAATTATTGTATTTAAATATGTTTGCATAGGTTACTCAACCACACCTGGACAATGAGAGTGCTGCTCGTGAGATAGGTGAGAAGCTAAGCAATGTACCCGGCATATCCTACACAACAATAGCAATGAAAGCCGCCGATAAAGGCAGGAAAGCACTCGCTATCAAAGTAAGTACGATTACTGATTTGAAAGTTAAGTAAAACTACTTTGGAATTCTACTAATATTATAAACGTGAAAGTTTATGAGGATGTAAGGATGTTTGTTGCTCTTTCACGCAAAAACACGTACACGTACTGTTTATCCCGATATTTCCACGACATCGGCATCATCGACATCATTTACGCGGGTAAAACCGACACATATAAAATAGACACATGCTAACTATGATAAATTCACGATAAATGTAAACATATTTTATTCAAATGTTTTAAGTTTTAACATAAGTAAATTAGTAAAAACAGTTTGATAAATATTTAATGAATACTTAATTTGGTTCATTCGTGTTAAGTAGACACCGTATGTCCATACAATGATTTAAGTTAGATTTTGTTCAAATTGTGATAGATGATCGTCTGAGAATACCGCGTATTTATTTAGTAGCTACACATTTTTTTGTTTTTACAGATCTTGGAATACGAAACTCACAGTAAATTACAAGTTCCTTTACTTCTGTCTTTGGGAGAGGGGCCAACAGCTTTATTAAAAGCGACTGCGAGTGGTGATACCGATTTAGTTTATATAGTACTGCTAAATTTGAAGGAAAAAATGGGAAAACGGGAATTCGAAGTAAGTAATTAAAGAAGAGTTTAAACTAAAATGTCAATTAACTGAACCTTGTAGGTCCTAAAAAAATGAACGCTTATCTATATATGCTATATAGTTCGCATAATATCTGTTGTCTATTGACGCAGTCTGTTGACTGTCGAAAATAATATTAGGTCTGTGAACAAAAATGAAAAAATTAGATATTTCAGGGAGTCTCTATAACTTTAAAAGATCATGAAATTGAAACTAGAAGTAAATAAGATTATCTAGACACGCGGCAGCGGGGTTAGATAAATTCAATACGACGCAGCAGCCGTGTTATATTACACAAGCCATTTGGAAGACCGCTTAATAAATCATAATATATTTAACATAAATACTTGATTTTTGGTTTATTCATTAAAACCCCTTAGATTAACTAGAACCCCAAATGTCATAAATACAGCTCAAACAGTCATCGAGATTTTATCGTTTAAAAATCCGCATTTTTATCACTGGCTGACTGATATATAGATCAAAAACCTAATCCACTTCCCGATGACCTAGAAAGTTGAAATTTGGCGCCCAGGTGGGGAATTGTGCGTATGCAAATAATAAAATCAGAAAACATTGAATTTTTACGATGTAAAAGATTTTCCAAACAATCTATTTTTATTAATACCTAGCGCCTTTCAAAGTTATAATAGCATTTTTTACTGTCGCAGGAGAATAGGTTCCATGATGAAAGGTAGCTTTTATCTACTAGATTATTCATAAAATTTAGACAACCAATAATAACACACGCTGCAACTGGCAGCGCTGGCTTATCCAACTGACAAACATTTGTAAGAATTACGTTAAAGAAATACATTCTTACACAATCTTACTACTTATATTTGAAAATAGTAAAAGTTTGTGATTTAAAAGAGTCTAAATTTACTTCCTATTGTGTATAAACTTTTAATATACAGTTTGAAAATGTATAGAATCACTACAAAAATGTAGGTTACGTAAGAAAGGATTCATCAGTGAATTTGAAATGCGTTCTAATATTTATTTCTAAATTACAATATAAATACGTACTGTATTTATATTGTAATCAAAATCCCTCCTCCCTTCTTTGCTTGACTCGGAGTTCACTTCACTGTTCTGCGCCCGCTACTGCTACGCTTAGATAGTTATAGTTATTTTAAGAGTACCTACATAAATTTGAATGTAATTTGTACTGTAGATATGTGTTTACTATACCTATAAAGCTTAGTTTTATCAACTTCACTTGATGTAGCATCTGTTGCATTTTTACAAACCTCAGTGGTTTATAAATGCACTAAAAGTAATATTTGTAATTATCTTTGTAAAATGGTAAACAAATAAAAAAACAATTATGTTGTAAGGTCATCATATCTTACTCCCTATATAGTAACTTGCGTATAAAATAAAGAAGATAAGTTGTTTAGCCAAATATAAGAAAACTTGGATGTGCGAATAGCTATATTCGCACTTCTGTCTGGCAAATTAATACAACAGATGCTATAAAATGTACAAATGTCAACTATACTCAACCTAGTTAAATAGCGTCTGGTGATGGTTTAGAAAGCCAAACTGTATGGCAATTGCCAATTGATGTTACTAAAAACGCAAAAGAAAAGAAAAAAAAATGTCTTAAAATTATTTTAAAATCAGTAATTTTTACCTGCAGGAAAGAGAGGCACACTGGTAAACGCAACCGTTCTCAGAATAGAGAATACATAAAAAAACAGCTGTTTTAAAATAAACTTTTACCGACGTTGCTCCAGCTCTTAGATCAAATAGCGCCATGATTTTTTGTTTCCAGTTGACAATCCGTGGTTTTGCTCTAGCCCACGCTTTGTACATCAAATACTGCGCTTTACACAACCGTGAAACTTTGCGTCAAGTTTACGTACAAGAGGACGACTTCCAAGGTCAAGCCGCAACTCACATCCGTGATGCGATAGAGCAGACCAATCCTGGCAGTATTGAAGCATCTCTTATATCCGCCAGGGAGTGTTATAAGAAGGGTAAAAATGATTTAGGTAAGGTCACATTGTTACTTACGTAGCTGTTCGTGGGAGAGCCATACTTCGGCACCTATGGGCCGGCTCGACAGGAGTGATACTATGGCCTCACAGAAAATCGGCAGTGAAGCAATGCTTGTATTGCTTTTCCCACTCTTCCCTCTTCGCCCTCCCCCTCTTCCCCTCTTCCCCTACTCCCGCCTTAAAGGCCGGCAACGCACTTGTGACTCTTGAGTTGTAGTCATTTACCATTAGGTGACCCGTGTGCTCGTTTGCCCCTATAAAATTTTAAAAAAATTCAATAAGAAGTTTGAGGAGTATGGATACAATACGGTACCAAATATAAAAGTCGAGTGTGTAGTGTATCACTTTAGCACGTGTACCCGTGAACACTTCCCTGGCTCGGTAACTCACCATAGATATCAGGCTAACACGTGCACTCTGGCCTGTGGCTCACGTAGTGACTGACGTGCGACCTCCACAGTGAGCATGAGACAATGATTATTATAACCATGATTTAGTTCTACACTATGGGGGTCTTATTTACTAAGCTATGATGATTTCCTTTTATAAAAAAAAAAATAATACTAGTAACATGGGTCACACATTACTAGTATTCTTGTTAACCCCTCCAGCTGACCGAAGTGCTTGTGTTAGGAGTGGGTTCACGTCGGTAGTGCACTGGGTGGGGTTCGAACCTGCAACCACTTGATCGCAAGTCTGACGCCTTAGCCATTACCCTACTGCCGCTTTAAATTACCATGCCAGTCAAACAACCATGAAATTTCTTAAAACAATACCACTTCTTGATGCGCATTCCCAATTGTAAAATATGAAAAAACTGCGTTTCTAGGTGTATCAATATGTGAAGACGCACGCAAATTGTGTAAGCAACAATCGTCACTCCAGGACAAGTATGGCTCCAGCTTTGTTGGCAAGTCCCTACACGACTCTGTGGAAAAATTGCTTGACCAAGGTGAAGTCAAATTGGCCGACAAATTGCGCGCAGAGTATAAGATGCCCGACAGAAGGTAACGTAGACAATATTTTATGGCTATTTTATTCATTTGCGATTCACTGTACTTGTAGTATACAGCATGGGCTCAGAATATATAATAAATAATATTTACGTACGTTCACAGAAGTTGAAGACACTTAACGCATAGTAGTACTTAATACGTAAAAATTATCTTGAAAATAATAAACTCAAGATTAAAAGTTTTTAAGCCGAATCCCAGTGCAAGAGAGTGTGCCCCCCCCCCTCCCTTAATGGAGCCGCAGCATAGCTCTTCGCTAAAGCCACTTGCGCAAGCAGTGTTCCGTGTATTGAGGGTAGTTTTAAGACAAGCCAAGAGTGCCGAAGACCATTATACTATTTATACTATATATATATTATATTGTTTAGACAATTCACTAAAATCTAATCTGGAAATGTATCCTGAAGTAACAAGATTACATATCCTATTACAGATATTGGTGGCTCCGTATACTAAAGTTGGCTGAACAGGACGACTGGACGGAATTGGAAAAGTTCTCTAAATCGAAAAAACCGCCTGTCGGCTACGAACCATTCGTGGATGCCTGTATCAAGTATGGCAAAACCGACGAAGCACTCAAATACTTGCCGAAGTGCAGGGATGAGATCAAAGTCATGTATTACGTGAAAGCTGGGTAAGTTAAAACCTTCTAAGTCGTTCAAAACGCAGGATCCAATTTTTTTTACATTATAGGGTGCAAACGAGCAGACACGTCACCTGATGGTAAGTGACTACCGTCGCCCATGGACACCTGCAACTCAGGAGTCACAAGTGCGTTGCCCCCTTTTGAGATGGGCGTACGCTCTCTTCTTGAAGGTTTGTAGGTCGTATCGGCCCGGAAATACCACAAGCGACAATTTGTTTCATATTTACGTTAAAAAAAAAAGATAATTATGAAGATGCGATGCAATAGCAGCATGTTTCCAGTAAACTGACACTTTCGTTCCGTTATTACTTTTTTGCATGTGATAACCGTCCACGCTCAATAAACTAGTACCTGGGAGACCGAGATTCTTGTTATTGAAAATAATATACCCTAAGGATTGGAATACCTAATGTTGGTATGATCCAAGTGCGTTAACTTACAGACCCCGCCTTCTTAAAACAATATTTTTCGTTACAGTTTCTACGAAGAAGCAGCCGAGGTGGCGTTAGAACAAAAAGACGAAAGTGGACTTCTCTTTGTTCAAAAGAAATGTCCTTTGATAGAGGTCACCAAACACGCCAAGATAGCTAGCATTATAGAACAATTCAACACTAAGAAATGACCTGGATTTTTTATGTAAACCGTAATATGTTTAGGTTTATCGCCACCCAAGAACAGACAATTCATGAAAATATGTAATTTATAGATTATTACGCTTCGATTTCGAACAAATCGTACATAGATTTGTTCGAATTCATTTTTTCTAAAATGAATATTCCGCAATGTTATTTCATTCATTCCATCTACAACTTTTTGTGCCTGAATGCATGAACATTGCTTTATCTAAAAACTATATTAGTGGAAACAGCTTAACTAACTAAAAACTCAAGTGACACACAGTGTCGTAACTATACCATCTGAGGCCCGTGGCTAATTCATCGGATGAGGCACAAGTTCACTCTTGGTGCCTCGTGTACTTACGGCCTTTAGGTCGGGGCCGGGGGCCCCCTAGGGTCATGGGCCCGTGGCATTTTGCCCGCTCTGCCACCTTATTGTTACGCCACTGGTGACACAGTATCTGAACCAAACCTGTATTTGTGTTACGACCTTACTTCTTGCCAAATTTCAATTAACGTAAACATAGAAGTTCAAAATAATTAAATACTTTTATACAAACAAATGGGACGATTTATTATTTATTAAAATAACTGCTATTAACAGTCAATTTTAGTAATAAAATAGAAAATGATTTATTAATACAAAATAAATGTGTAGTGTGATATAATTATGCAAAGAAGATGAACACGGTTTACGCGTAATTGGCTGTCAAGAAAGTAAAATTTTAAATTAAATTGCATCACTGTTGATGCATATACAGCATGTGAAAAATTCAGGAAACGTAAAAATTAATCCAGTCATTGAATTAAGATTATACCTAGTCAGGACAAGTTTACTTTTTTACGTGATTTGATTAAATATATCATTATTAAATCAGATACTGACACGAACAGATTTTATAGGTGCGATGGGTGGAATAACCAGAATAGTTAGAGCACAGGTCAGCTACGAAATTCCAGCCAAAAATACAGTTATTTTATCATTCATTATTGCTCTATTTGCGGTCACTCTTTAGGCATACTATGCATAGGATCAAATGTAAGGTTCTAGAGTTAAGGGAGATCTGAAAATGTAATTATTTATACAAGTATCTTATTCTTTTTTATTTTACTACAAAAGACAGTACTTGCGTAAGTGTAAGCAACCTGCATTTGTGGTCCCGATGTACAATATAACTTATAAAAAAGTAAGGAACTGAATCAATAATTTATTTACCATTTTTATATGTATTGCTTTATATGTAGCTGTACTTCTCACATATTGGGCTCATTTATAGTATTATCGTACGTAATTATTATGCTTATTAAGAAAAATATCAGTATAATTTATTAAAGAAGCTAAAACAATGCATTTGTTTAAAATTATTTAGGCAACTGCCCTGTCAAAAAACTAATTAAAGAACTTTTTTGTTACTTATTTGAAGTGCCACTTAGGATGCCCATACATCCAAGTGTCTATTGGCTCAGGCAGTTATGATGGAATACAGAAACTTACATACATACATGAACCCTGAAAACATTACACTCATTTTTTGGGCAGAAATTACTGCTCGCCAAAACAAATACTTCCTATCCACATCTAGCTGGGCTTGTTCCGTGTAATGACCTACCTGGTGAAAAAGGAACAGTACCAACATAACCAGTGATACCAACATGACCAATACCAATAAAAAAAGAGTTCGATTTGACATTTTTGATTATTTTTATACTTACATTTTCGATGTTCTAAAATAATGGGACTCTTAAAACACATATGTATTATTTTTCTATTCGAAAAAAGCTTTCGTGAGTGGTATACATATTAATCCACCCACCCGGACAGCTTACAAACCTACTTAGCTCCCCAAAGGATATGGATCCACTAGGGGCCCCTGGTGTGTACTCGAGTCCTTGTGACTGACTGACCGGCTTGAGGTATTGGTGAGACTCGTTGGAGCGTCGCAACTAGGCTACATGAACATAATATATGCCGTGTGCAACAGATCGTAGCCGTTTTGACGAGAGAAAAATATGTCGTACCGCGAAAAATACGAGAAGCAATCGAAATAAGCCGTCGTCCGAACATCAACAGAGACAATGGGTGCGCATTGCCTCCAGCCTGGCGACCGGTCTTGAAACATACGGTTCACGACACCGTTTCGGCTCCAAATAGTGATACAGTTAGTTCAGTATGTACTACAGTGCCTGTGATAAACGACTTCGCAACACACAACGCAACAGAAACGCAGGCGTCCACATCCCGACGTTTGTTACGACAAATGAATCGTTGGAAAAGATGCCAGGTCCAGACAGGCGCCTGCAACCGACGCGGTAGCACGCCTGACCCCTTGATAAAGGGCCCCCGTCGGGTCTGAAACTAGTCGAACATCCCCGAAATATAAACGCGAGTTAAACCGTATATCCTTATTTATTTTTCTAGTCAAAGTGATAAAAAAAAATCAAATAAAACAATATAGACAGGTTGCGGATTGCGTTTATTTGTTAGATGGAAACAATAAATCATTAATGTAGGCCATTGAAATCGCACTTACATCCTATACATCGACACATTGTTTAAATTAATGTTCCGACACCAAGATGAATTATATCGATTTAGGTACAAAATACTTTAAAAATAATATATAAATATATCTTTAATTTGAAGAAGCACACTAAGTGCGAGACTTGGAAATAACAATTAGTCCTTTAAAAAACGAATTTATAGTGTAACTACAGAGGATATGAAATTACATTAGCTTTTTTTCTTTTCTATCCCATTTCAAAAAACATTCTAGGCTTCTTAACCTAAAAGTTTGCAACTATTCAAAAAAAGAATCTTAAAATGGATTCACAATACACAAAGAAAGCCTAATTGATAATCTAATAGATGATTAAGAAGAGATAGATCCTAACTTCCTGTCTCAATTAAAAAGTGGTTTTAGTAATCTAGTAAACAGTATTTTCAGATATTTCCACAGTTGACTTTGTCTTAAGAGCGAATCAGGCGCGTTAAAAATTATAAACAGAGTTCAAAAACCCTACATGATCGCTCTCGAAAATAAAGAATGCAACATTTTTTTTATTATGTACTAGTAGTTTAGGCTTATATGTATATTTTGTATATACGTAGTTTTTGTATAGGTAGCGTGCATGCAAGTGTATGGTGGCCGATATGCACATTTAGACAAAAAACTCAAAAAATTAGGAATAATCGGTGTACAAAAAAGCATTAAAAACGTAACAAAATGAGAACCTCCTTTGAGTTGAGATTGGACCCAATAGGTGGCGCTGTAACCGGGTTCTAGAATTATTTTTATTTTTTTACGGAAATTATTTGGCGTGTGTTTGACTAGACCCCGAGACAGTTTAAATTCACAATTAGACCCGGTAGATGGCGTTACAATCGGATTCTAGAAATTATTATATTTTTTACGAAAGTTTTACTGTTATTTTGTTAATATTTTAGTGTTTTTATTTTAGGGTATATGTTTTATTGTCGAAATCACTGAGGACACCTAAAACAAAACCCAATAATTGATTTATACTTACGTTGCTGACAACATCTATCGGGTCCGCTAGTTATGTATAATTTAGAGTATCATTCAAAATGAAGTAGATGGACTTAAGAAGTCTCAAGTAAGCGTCTCATATTTGAGTGAAATGTAGAATTGTAAAAATAGTTCCATAAATAAGCCTCCACTGCTATT
Source organism: Euplagia quadripunctaria (assembly GCA_963859945.1). NCBI lineage: Eukaryota > Metazoa > Arthropoda > Insecta > Lepidoptera > Erebidae > Euplagia > Euplagia quadripunctaria. The sequence goes on along the minus strand of OY982571.1, from coordinate 5,605,884 downwards.
TCGTGTCCGATTCGCTCTTTTTAGACAGTCTTAAAAGCTATACGGATTTTAATAACTTTAAAACTTTCGCGATACATTATATATAGAATTACATACTTCTATGTTCTCACTCCGGTTCCAAGGGCCTATGTCACGTGGTTCAAGCGTCAGACAGTTCAAAGGTGTATACATAGGTACCACCCCCGCCTTATTTCCATAAACGTATGTAATTGTATATACTTACAATTTTTTTATGTACCAATTATAATTACATATATATAACATCTATTATTTGGCATTTTAATTGTATGAAGCCCGATGAACGGATGGGATCAAAATTAAAACTTAAAACAAGACATGGACTTGGATTTGGCTCACTCAATGACTATAACACAATGTTTTGACGGATACAGTTAGCATATGAACCAAGACAAGTTTTATTTGCGATGTTAGTCAAACACACAGTGGTCAACATTCTGTGAAAACAGGTACGTAGCTGCACTATATGAGTTTCTTTCACTGACTGCACATGTCAAATAATCGTTAGATATGTGCATCATACACATACATACATACATATTCACAACCGTTTATGGGTCCGATACATCGGGATAATGAGATTTAAGTGTTGAGCTTTAAATCACAATTTGCAATGGATATCATCAACACAAAATATCCTGTGGTAGATTACAAATATTATTTTAGAAAAACTTTCAAGTTTTTATGCAATCTAAACAACAATGTCAAAATTGGTCTTTTCTATTAATTGACGCCACGCCATTGAAATGTTGATAATCGACTTTTTCTATAAAACGACTACGAGACAACTTACTAACTTTAACCCCTAATCACTACATATTATAAAACTAAGTCCCCCGCCGCGTCTTTCTGTTAACTTAATATCGCGATAAACTCAAAAACTACTGAACGGATTTTCATGCGGTTGTCACTAATATATAGAGCGCTTCATGAGGAAAGTTTAGGTACCTATATAATTTGTTAAGGTTTTGTGTAAATTGGTTGAAATATGATGATGATTGGTTAAAGATGTCTCTGCTACCCGTGCGAAACCGGGGCGGATTGCTATTAATGATAAAGGTATCACGAATATTTCGTACGATGTCATGCGCATTCATAATTTAATGCCAAATAAAATTATAAGGTAGTATACAACAGTGGGTAAGTACTTTTAAAATATAATATAGCATTCCCTTTTCTTTATTATTGAATATTTTATGCATTACAGCAATGAACCATTTACTATTAACATTGGCTATTATATCGCTAGATATAGCCAATGTTGGTCTTTTTAAACTGCGCGTGATAACATTTTCTAAATAGACATTTCACCTTTTAATGAAAACCCTATGTTCGATTTCACGTGTAGAAACCCACAGAGATATTAAGGGTTAAAGAAAGTTTTTGAGCGTCTGTAAGTAGCTTAGAGGCATTTAATGTCTCTATGGTTTTTTTTTTACAAAAGTAGAAGACATTTAACCCTCTATTTGTAGATGTAGATGGAAAAATGTATTCTATAAGAATCAGAAGACAACCGAATCATTTATTTCGATCGCTTTACTTTGTTGTTAAATAATCGGCACAAATATAACACAACTCAAGGTACAATCACCTTCACAATATAAAACGTCTTTCATTGCATAAAAAATAAATAAGGGAGATAACATCTATAAACCAACTATCAGTCTTAAATTAAACATGACTAAAGATGTTCAATCAAATTATTACCAAAACGAAATTGCAATAAAATGAGCGGCTTACTCGATAAACATACACAAAGTTATTTAAATATTTTAAAATCTAGATCTACCAAACGTGTGCAATCTCGAAATAGTCGTACAGGTCGTTTGAGTGTTAGATACATTGCATTATCCACACAAAGCTAATTGCTACAAAGCCAGCCTATATATTAGCCTTCAACTAAATGGTGGTTCACGGACATTCCTGCATGAGCAGATATTTTAATTTTGGTTCCTTGTTAAATTAAATATTTTAAGAATAAAACATAAGTAATGGAACTAAACGTGAAACGGGCGACCACGCATGGATCGTATTTAAATATAATCATTGTTTCAGTGTCAAATCAAGCGGACGGAATTTTAAAAGTAAACTTGTAAGTCACTAATTTTGATACAATAATCAAATTTGAAAAACAGATATTTATTTCAAATATAAAGCGGGTTGTAAATTCAACGTCTCTTGTCTTTAACATGTCTTATAGCGACACGAGGAATTAAAGCTAACAGTAATTATTACAATATTTTGCAAGTAACCGACGCATCGCGTTAGTTTCATACACAAACAACCGAAAGCCTTCTCATTAAGTACGAACCAATTCACGAAGAAAGTTTCATTTTACCATAGCTGTTAGGAAAAGCCAGCCCATAACCGCTACAGTTCTATTTTAATTATAAAGGAAGAAACATTAGGGCTCCTAATAAGCAATCGGTTAACCAAGCTTTATAATAAATAAATTTAATAAATTACAATAATTTTACAAAAAGGGTCGCCAGTTCTCACACAAAGAAGTCCCTGGTGTTGCAAGAGGACAGAGGCTACGCAGACCCCCAACCATCCGGCAGGCAAGTGCCATGACGAAGTTCGACGTGAACACCAGTAAACAACTTTGATAGACCTGAATATAATGTCATTTTTTCTTTGGTAGTCTTACTATTACATACTTTTATATTCAAATATCACACTTTTACCCGTTAAGCACCGTGGTGATCTATCTTTACACATAATTTCGCGTTTGGAACATGCGTTATACATATACCTACTTTATTCTTCAATCTATCTATGTGCCTTCTCACTTTTTAGCACCGATCCTTTCTAACAATACCGAAAATTTATTTTTTATAAATCAAATATCTACCTATTTTGTGAGAATATTTTAATTCCTAACTAAATGTCTTAAGAATGTTTGCTACAACGACGTACGTCATACATGAGAAAGTTTCTCGCGCCTGTATATATTTAAATATAATAAAATTTATTTATGGAACAGCATAATGTTTATTTAAGCATTTTTACCTCAACTCTACCTTCAGTTTAGAAACTTGTTAGCTATGCATATATATATATATATATATGTTACGTATCAATCTTTGTCAAGCGATTTAGTTTAAGGACGAGATTCGTTTTAATTCGTGCAAAAATCACGTGCAAACGTACGTGCACGTTGTACAAACGTACGTACACGTTTGTACAAACGTACGTACACGTTTGTAGAAACGTACATGTCAGAATCACGTGCAAACATACGAGATTAGCATAAAAGGGCACATGTTTTATGACATACGCAGTTGTAGATAACTTACTATAATATACATATTATAATGATAAGCTCTTTTTTTCTTTACACAAAATTTTGCACTGTAAGAAAAAGTAGGCTACGTTCAAATCACAGGCAACAATATACAGGTTTCATTATTTCCTTTACACTTTTACAAAGTCCTATCACCATAATCAAGTGTTTAACGTTTTGTTTTCCCCTCTGCCACAAATTATTTTTTCCATAATTGGATTACAAGATAAAATGTCTTAGGGTTCAGACAACGTAGCACATATATGATATAAATATGAATAATGGGCGTTTGGAGAAACACAAAATACAAACATGCAGGTAGAACTTAGTAATCTTATTTCCACATTAATAATATTATAAAAACACCTTTGCTCTGACAAGTTTTAACGTTACAGCCTAAACCGAAGCTACCAGCCTTACAAACTATCTAAATAAAAGTTGCTTAGCATTTTTTTTGACTTTTTTATAAATATCACATTTACGAGTATATCATTTATTCTATACGATACTTAGGTGATCGCTGTTTTTATCTTTTTTTTCTTAACTATAAAATCTAACATTGTGAAAATCTTACTGGAAATAAGTTGAACATAAAGCGTTTTGCGTGAATTATACGATTAAGTACACGTATGCTATAATCAATGGCACAAAGAGACACAAAGGGTTGTAATATCCACAATGAACGCATGAAGATATTGAATACATACATCCATTAAAATTTTCACGCACAGAGATCACAGAAACTTTAAATATAATCAATGGAGATGACATAAATATAAAATAATCATGGATCTAACTATTTAGAAACGTTATTATAATCAGCATTTTGGTTAGTGCATTTTGACATTTATACCTACGGCATGAAATTCTAATGGTCTCACAACACAGCAGCATCGTTAACATGTCTAAAGCCTACTATTTATTTGTACAAAAAATATATTTTGTACAAACTTACGCGCCAGAATCACGTGCAAACGTACGTGCCCGTTTGTGCAAAAGTACGTGCCAGAAACACATGCAAACGTACGCGCCTGTTTGTATAAACCAATAGATTTCAGCAGTTATAAATTTATATTATCTAAATACCAATGATTACATTACAAGGATCGCCCTTATAATGGTAATTAGTTAAGCAAAATAAAATTAAAAAATATATGTATTTTACTTTTTATCTATAATGTAAATTTCTATTCGTCCATTGGACACATTGACGGAGCCGCCGTATTAAGACGATTAAAATTTTATGATGTTTGATGGGATAAAAACAAATAATTCAATAGCTAGCACACGTAACGTTGCGTGCAATAACGGTGGTGGTCGATTTTTACAATTATGACTGACATGCATCCCTATACGTACGTTATGCAAATTAGGGTTTTGACATGACCCCAAACTTGATAAAAATAACACAGCCGTCTCGATGTCACTGGTCACTTTGTAAAGTAAATACAAAATTACTAGTGACAATTGTTACATCCACATGCACTTGTATACAAATTGGATACTTCATCCAATGACGTGCCTGTAGTGAATTCAGGCTTGTTTAAGTTCATCCATCCAATACTAAAACGATAAAATATTAACATACTTTCGCAAGTAAAATAAAATTAACGTTGCTAAATCATGCAATTAACAATAAAATAAATATAGCTTCAATAACTTACACGTAAAAACTAATTAACATAAAAATCTCAAACAAAAACAAATCTCTCCAATCTCTGAGAAACAATTACCTCATTAAACGAATGTGCAACGTGAATCGTTTGTGCAAAATATATGATAAATGAAAAGCACGCACAAGCTCAATTGTAAAAACGTTGATATAATGAAAATGAACGATCTTTTTTTTCTTTTTATAGGAACTGCATGTTAGACTATACTAATGACTTTAAATTCGTTTGGTTAGGTCGTCGTTGTGACGATTAGTTGTTGACCTCACTCCCGTATATGTTGGCGAGATGTGGGAGCTGTTGTGCATTCTGGACGGTCACTTTGGGGGAGCGGTCGAACTTTATCTTATCGACGGGGCTGGAGCCCGGCGTCAAGCTCGGGGTCAGGAGCCCCGAGTGGCGGGCTTGACTCGCGCTCACGATGTTCAGACTAGTAAGGTTATGTTTCGGGATGGTAAACGCTGGTAGGTCCTTGGTTTTGATAGTATCGTAGATACGGACTAATTTGTTACCGTCGACGGCGTCGATGAGGTTAATTGTGCGCTGAGCAGGCGAACTGGTGACTACGAGGCCCGGCATCTTCGGGACGTGGAGCTTGTGATCGGAGGTGGAGGGCGAGCTTGTGGCGATGTGCTGCGAGATCGAATGGCTCTTAAGCCCTTGCGCCGTTTTGTAGCTTTTGCCGCATTGGCATTTGTAGGCCTTTTTTACCCTGAAAACGATATTGAACCATGATTTTGTATCTCGATTTGAAACAATTAGTAAGTACATGATCATAATATAATTACATTTAGAATACGACCGCAAATGACTAATGCTAAATTAAATTGAATGAGGTCTAGGAACATCTGTTGCATAACATTTTGTTTCTAGCGCGCAAGTACCTAATAAATATTTACGTGGTAGGTTACTGGTTAATAATTACAATACTTTTACTAGAATATAAATATATATCTATAAAATCTACGTTAAAGAGAAGATAGTACCCATTTCTTCCAAAAATATTCCTGAGCAGTAAGACGTTTCTTGGGTCCAGTGATAAACTTTTTATTGTACTGGTCAGGCGTCGCCAGGATCGGATATTTTCTATTGAAGTAAGTTCTTATTAAGGGTCATCGCTAGTTATTAATATTTCGGAACGAAGTCATCCACTCAGTTAAGTTTACATGTACTACCTTTCAAATCCTACAATGTCTACTGTCTAGATCGTTCCAATTGGTTAAACATTTTTTTCATTTAAAGAATTATTAAACATGTTCTCACTAAACGTTTGTACTGCAAGGTCACTCAAAAAATTTATTAAGTAAAACTGTTGATATTAATCATTGTTGTGCAGGAATTGCATTACATTAAAACCCAGTCAAGCAAATCAATCATAGTAATTTTAAAGACATGACTGTATGAATACGGCAGTATGATCCACCAAACCACTAACCACCTTTACTGTTTTAGTAAGCACTTGTCTCAGATCTGATTTTAATTTTACATTTGTTATATATAACATATACCAACTGATTACATTAACTCACAAGATTTTATAGCTCAGTGTACAGTTCACTCTATTCTAAGTGTGACAGACACTATTTTAGAAACATATATCTATCTGATCGATTTGAGATTGGTATACAGGGTGTTAGAGAAAGATATGGTCATATTTATGCAGATAATTTACACCCCTTGCATATATCTAACTCACAGCCTGGGCATTGACTTCTCATGCTTGAACGAATAAGTGTTTTTGCATACTTAGGCGCAATTCACACATAGAGCGGGCGCGGGTCGTGTTACTCGCGTGAGACGCGCTGTTCCTTGTCTTCACACACAAAATGGGCGCTGGTATGCCATGCTACAGCAGATGGCGACATTTTCAATCACACTGCATGCAGTGTGATTGAAAATGTCGGAGGATTCGAACACGGACGAAGAGTTATTATTATACTTATATTATACGAAAAAGGATCTGGATTCATGAAATTAATAAAAAAGACTGCAATATAGAGAATATCATCGTCTGTGTTTCTACACAGAATTAGAAACGTACGAGGATTTCCATATGTCACAGTCAATAAATTTTTCATTAACATCCATGGCTAGATCCCACAATTTTTTGTAAATATTCATAAAACAAACACACGACACGCGCAGCGGACGACCTGCTTCAGTGTGAGTGCCTATTGGAGAATACGTGTATTACGATACGATTTCAGTGTGTTATCTTCCATATAAATACAAAAAATTAGACCCGCCGCACTCCCGTTCAGACCCACGCCCGACCCGCTTTATGTGTGTATTGCGCTTTAACCGTTGAAGTGAGAGATGTGCGACTTTACGTCGTTAAACCACTGTTCAGTGTTTCTATTCTATTGGGGGTTTTAATTTGACACACATCCATAGTTTAGCAATGCCCATTATAACGCTATTCACCAAGGCTTAACGATGAAAAATAGCAAATTAATGAAACGAAATGAAGAGGATTTCTCAAAATAAAATCACTACAGATTATTTATAAAACAAAGTCTCCTGCCGCGTCTATCTGTCTGTTCGCAATAAACTGAAAAACTACTGAACAGTTTTCACTAATAGACAGAGTGATTCATGAGGAAGGTTTAGCTGTATAATTTGTTAAAATTTTGTGTAAATTGATTGAAATATGTTGATGATTGTTGAAGATGTCTCTGCTACCCATGCGAAGCCGGGGCGAGTTGCTAGTTATTACTAAATTCGTAAGCAGTAGATATGTCAGATTCAAACGTTTTTATTTCGGTTTTATTTTCTGTATATTTTCATTGGAACACTTCTGAAAATAGGAACCTACATCTTAAATTCCTTAAAACCATTTACTTTTAATGTCTGTCTTCTTTATCAAATCGAGATAATAGGTGATAAACCTGAACCATAAACATGAATGAAATTCTACTACGGAACCAGGGGTGTACCGCCGTATCAGCCGTATCAATGATAGGGGGCCTCCGAGCTACAGAGGCCCCTAACGTGTGTAAGCAAAAATTTGTGAAATGTTATCCACAATGTCACTTAATCTCGTGCTTCCCGGGAAAAAAACATAAAAAACTGTCATACGCGCCTATAGAGTTTTCACTTCAGAAATGACAAAAGTCAAAAAAGCAATCTCTTTTTAGGGTTCCGTACCTCAAAAGGTAAAAAAAGGAACCCTTATAAGATCACTATCTTGTCCGTCTGTCCGTGTGTCACCACCGATTTTCTCAGGAACGGGTGGACTTAGCAAGTTGAAAATTTTGATTTTCGCGAAAACTTGTAAGTACCAAAATTTACCTTAATTTTCAACTTTTTTTACTTTTCGGAATTTTTCCTTTACTTGTGCTGTAAGACTTAGGTAAGAGGCAAGGTCTGACAGCACAAGTGAAGGAAAAAATCTGAAAGTCGTTAATTTGTTGTTATAACACATAAAAAAAGTTTTTGTGATTACAAACTTATATTTTGCCGTTGGATTGTTCACTTTTTCGTACATCGCAACAAAGTTTGTCTTTCGAAAAAGACGGGCAAAAGTCTTTGAGAAGTGATTCCCGAGATGGACGTATACAAGTTTGTTTGCTTACGGAACCCCCGGTGCACGAGTCAGACTCACACTTGTCCGGTTTGAATTCCGGGTTAAGCGTGCGCCCAAAAGTTGGCAACATTCTACATCGGTTATTGATTCCCCCGTTTAAACCATTTTTGTTTCTTTTGTGAGAAATCTTTACCCTTCATTTGGGCCCCCCAACTAATTTTGATACAGGGCCCCTCCAAGGCACGCTACGCCACTGTACGGAAGGCCAAACCTACTTAGGCTTTTACTGATTGGCTGTCCCCTACAATCGAGCGTGTCGGGAGGCTGTTACGATTCCACATACAGGCTAACATACGGCTAGCCGCCTCTATTTATATTATCTCTATGCCTATGACAGAGAATAAATAATAGTTCCAGTGATAAAAACAGTTTGTCCATTATGATTACAACATAGTGCGAAATTAATGACAGTAACTTGGCGATATCAATTATATAAATGAAATAAAAATACAAAATAAATGAAATAACTCCCGCATACCCTACACCCGGTCAATAAATGACAGAAGGTAGGGCAGAGCAGACTTTTAGGTAATATTTGGTTTATAATAATTTAGGTAAATTTGTACAAATTTTGCAAATGCAGTTTTATAAATGCATGCATAGCTTATGCAAAATATTTGTTCTTGAGCACAACTTAAAATTGCTAATTTCTTAGGCATGTCAATCTCCTCGCGAAAGAGGAACCTATTGACATAACAGAAATGACAATGACAGGTCATTACTATTTTACCAACATTAGGGAATGTTACAAATTGTAACATTCCCTAATGTTGGTAAAATGCTAATGCATCAGTGTTAATGACTCATTCAACTCATTGTAACTTACAATGAGTCATTAGCACTGATGCATCGCCTCCACGTGAGTGAATTATGATTGCAATATTTTTAATAACCTACGTCAATAATTCTCTATCTGTATATTTATAAGAATACTAACTTGCCATCTTTCTTGTGTCCGTTCTTTGAGTGATACTTGATGCCGTTGACGTTCTTGTAGCGTTTCTTGCAACCAGGCACAGGACAGGCAAACGGCTTTTCCTGAGCGGCCAGTCCCAACGCTCCCGATGATGCGCTTGCGTTCATTCTGCAATGATTAAAAGTATATTTGTCTTGAAAAAAGTACTATTCTTGTCAACCTCTCCAGCTAAGCTAAATTCTTGTGTTAGGCGTGGATTCACGGTCGGTAGTGCATTGTTTGGGGTTTGAACCGGCAACCAGTTGATCGCAAGACTAACGTCCTCGCCTATTACCATGACGTATTTTTCTATTCCTCCTATATTTTGCTACAGCAAATCCAGATCAGACACATTAGCTCCAACTCCATAAACTAGTGACGAAATAACATACAATATTTTTTATCTCCCTCATTCTTATACGGTGAAATCATAAAAAAATATCTTAAGGATACAAAGTGACACGTAGTCTTTGATTGGGCCTTTTTATATTGTTAGTAATTTTCCCAAAAACAACAGGTCTTTTAAGTAGCTGGTTATTTTTAATCTCAGTAAAAACAAAAAAAAAGTCAAACAAGCAACAGGGCGAGCAAAACTTGCAACTGTATATCCGTAAAGCAATTTATAGATTAGGTTGAGGAAGTTAGCCAATTCTATTTATATGTAATTAAAATAGATTTAGTTCTACGTCTTTTGACAGGCACAAATTAAACCTTAGTGATTTAAGTCTAGTTTTAAGCGTTTTATAATAGGACAGAATTAGCAGCAATACTTTATTAGACCAGTTATTATTATTGCTTTAAGTGCCTAGTGCTACCTCGACAATTTTAGATCTTTTGTAGCGCACTGTTGCTTTGTAGTAAGCGGCGAATTTACACATTTACTGCCAATAGGCTATTAAAATTTTGCCGCCCCTACCGATCGGTCTATCTAATTCGATACCCCAAGACAAGACATAAAAAATTATGTAGGCACCAAATTTGCCGCCCCTAAAATCTGCCACCACAGGCTTCAGCCCACTCAGCCTATTGGTAAATCCGCCACTGTTATAGTTCACTGCTTAGACTTATGGCTTCGAGACCTCCAGATCTTGTGTGCAGTGATTGTTTGTACGGTCGATACTTTGGTACTGCATTAGTAGGCCACAAAAGTATAGAATATCGGCAGAATCTGCATGTTGTGTTTTCGCCCAACTTAAGGTTGAACATATATTTGTTCAGTTTGCAGTGTCCGGTAAAGATGAGAGTTATTACACAGGTTCTTTCGGGCTCCAGAAGGTCTTTTGATACTCTGTTATCATAGCCCTGAATTAATAGTGGGAGAGCCATGCTTCGGCACGTATGGGCCGGATCGACCGGAGTGATACCACGGCCTCACCTCGCCGAGTGAGTGAAGTTACCCTAATCCTTTCCTCCATCCTCTTCCACCCTTCCCCTACACCCACTTTAAAGGCCGGCAACGCACTTGCAACTCTCGAGTTGCAGGTGCCCATGGGCGGCGGTAGTCATTTACCATCAGGTGACCCGTCTGCTCGTTTGCCCCCTATACAATAAAAAAAAGCTTTGCTTTCGAGTTCCTTAGACCAATGTTGGTCTTGCATCTCTTAATTGCCATGGCTAAGCTCGCGGTTTGGTGATGCCGCCGAATGGCTCTGGTCCATGCTACCGGTTGTCATTTGCCTTCCCCATTGCCATCAATACCTGAGTGGCCTGGTAACCATCTTAATGTAATTTTGTTTCATTGTCCCAGTGTGTTCAGGTTTTCTTTGCAATTTTGTTTTAGCTTTGAGCTAGTTTCAAAATTGTATCGTTCCAATAGTGTCGCTTGGCTGTCAGAGTAGATGTGTTGATGACATTTTGATAATCTCCACGCATTTATTATTAGATCAAACTAAATATTCTAAACAGAGGTTATGCATTCAAAAACTTTATACCAGCAAATTACATGTCCTTACTTGACACCGTATCGCAAAATGAACTCCGAACTGTATTCTTCAGCCGTGGTCCAGGAATCGTTGCTGTCTTCCGAAGGACTGAGCATCTCGTCTTCATCCATCTCGCTTCCTATAAACATATTTTATTTATTTTCCACCACAGAGTACATAACAATTATATACAGATAAAGTGTAACAGTTTCTACAAAATATTTAGTAGATGTGAGGGTAGACTGGGGCCTAAACTAGGGGAACCCTGTATTTCAGGCCTCCAGGACACACAGTGGGGCCGATCGCCGAAAAACTGGCCAAAAGTCGAAAAAAATTTTTTTTTTGCGTGTAATGAAAATTTTAAAATCGTGTTGACAATTGTTTGTGTACGTGATGACCAAACTAAATAGAAACTAACATCTCAGACTTTTGGATAAGACAGTAAAAATATTAAAAAGCTTACGCACAAGATTTCTGCGCGTATAACTGGTATAGACCCAAATTTAATTTATAAGTTTTATGTTATTTTACAAACGTTATCTGGACATGACGTTAATATTGTTGAATTCGAGAAATATTTACTAAAGACTAACAAAGATTTTATTCAGCTGTATCCATGGTACTACATGCCGGCTACTGTACACAAAATTTTGATTCATGGATCGAGTATCATGTCTCGTGCCCTTCTACCTACAGGACAAATGTCTGAAGATTCTCAAGAGTCGTGCAATTAGTACTCTAAAAAATTTCGTGAAAACTTTTCTCGCAAGTGTTCAAGAACAAAGACCATGGATGACATCTTCAATAGATTTTTAATTTTTTCAGATGCATTCATCTCGAATTGTCGGAAATTGCCTGCAAAGCCAATGAAGTCTTTGTCAGAAGATGTAGTAAAGATGTTATTACTTAATTAATTTTTTTTTTAATTTTCGTACTTTTGATATAAAATTTGTAATCTGCGACCAGAAAAACCTAGAAAATGATAAGTAACTCGATATCATTATCAAATACGTCATATTTAATGATAGGGGATGGTCGATAATGGGTGAAGGGGGTGAGTTTCTGCACATTTGGTATGACTCGTACTCCCAAAGATGTAATCAGTGACCACGAAAACCCCCGAGTAAGAAATTTTAAATTAATAACATAATGTTTTGATTTTTGGGCAGCTTTTTGGTGATCGGCCCCATTGTGGGACACTCTCCCGCGATTAAAGTTTAAATTAAACATGTATTATTGCCGGGATTTTAATTTACGAATACTAAGTTGTCAGGGACACAAAAGGACATAGAGGACCTTTCATCCCGAATAATAGTAAGTACCTACTGTTTCCAAGGGTTACATAAGTCATTTGCACGCGAGCGAAGCCGGGGGTTCGAACGCAATAAGATGCCTAATTAAGCATATAATAACCGGTAGGTGTGCTGCTGCGGACTGACGGTGTTTTCGGCGCAGACAGAAGACGGCGGCGAACATCAGGTGCAGGGGCAATACTTTGGTTCTCCCGCCTGGAAGCCTCCGTGATAAATTTTAGAACATAACTCAGCGGTATACATGCTGGCTGCGAGGCTTCTTTTTGTTCCACTACTGCTGGGTCTAAATCTGAAAAAAAAAACAATATATCCAAAATTTATGTTTACCGGTAGGAAGGCCATCTGTTGACACATTTTCGATCACATGCTCCCAGCACAATTGTTTACGACACTTAAACGCAGATGGAATTTAAAACAGACGAAATTAAAAGCAGCAATCTTAGCGAAATAAATCCTTAATAATACTGAAGGTTTTGCATTACATACCCTACACATTTTTATATTTGACGCAAAAATACCCTCCAGTGGTGACAACATTGGGACATTGATAAGGCGTAAATTGGGAGGGTCGTGGATTACATTACATATGCAAAATAAGAACTACTGCTTAAATATACAGATCAATTCTTAACACTTACCGATATGTACATCTTCAATGTGTTCGATCAAATCATTTAATCTGGGAAATGTTATACCACAGCCATTATATTTACAGATGTTTATCATGAACACCGCCATTGCTATTAATGTTAATGCACTAGTCAAGATCATTACTGTGTTCACTCACGTTTTTGGTTTCATCATATCACTTAATGAAATAATATCAACAAGTTTGAAATTAATACGAACATTAATAAATAATTTAAGAAATATTATACTACAAAATAGTCAGAACACGTCTGTATTAATCACTTTTGAATTAATTAGTACAAAACATTTCTGTCAGTCGCGCATATTGATCGACAGTTGGCGGCGCTGAACGGAACTGGCAGCTATATCGACCAATAGTGATGCAGCTTTTGTATTCTGTTTCACTTTACCATTCAGAAATTGAACATTCCAAAGGCCGGTCTCCTTCCTCTCGGTATTCTTTGGTAAGTGCGGGGCAGAAATTTGTGTGAAAAGTAATCGCGGAAAAGTGTTAAAATTGTTAGCCATCCCAATAATTAAAGTGCTGGATATCCCCTTCGTAGGCATATAGTGTGTGATAGTGCTAATATTTATTTGTGATTTTGTAAGTTGTCGCAGAAGAATAAATTGTCAGTAGATTTGAAGTCAGTTCACTGATTCGGCCATTTTCGGTAGAATTCTAATTCATTCCATAGCAATAAATACGCTTTGCTGGCTCACAAATTCGTGTCTGTAACGATATCCCAATAGTATATTTCTATTGGAGAACATCACTAACCCGGCCTCTGTCTCGTTACGTAGCACCGTAAATTACGTAACTCTGCGATCGTCGGTCAAACTGTCAATTCCTTCTTCATTGAACATTACTTCAGTATTTATCAGTAGGTAATCAAGTAGTGTCGAGTAGCTAACTCAACTCGTTCGGTTTCTTTCAGTTGTCGCTTGCCGCACATAATCAAAACAAAATGCTGTCCGCTGCCCGATTGATTGCCCCTGCAGCCAGGTCTGCTGTAAGTATTCTTCTAGATGATACAATATATTAATTAATACAGAATTTTATCCCATCAGGACTTGTAACTACTACAAAATGATTACTTAACCTTGTGTAGGTACCCAACTGAATAATTGCAACCATTACATACCGGCTTAGACATTAATGAAATTGCTATTTTAAAACCTTTTTAACATAACTTATTAGAAACTTAGTGTTATTTAATTTCAGAAATTCTAATTTTTCAAAATCATATAATTACATAATCATCTTCAATTTGAACATTAGGTAACAGTTATTTCAGCTTATTGATGATCAGCTGAGATAAATTAGGAGATTATGATATGTAAATGTTCCAAATATGTAATGGTTTTTAAGTAATTGGGTTATTGATTTTATGGGTGTAACCTGCCGAGGTATACCAGTGAAGTTTAACTGCATGGGTTGTTATATTCCAGATCTTCAACAACACAGCATTACTCAGGCCACTCGCTGCAGTTCCCTCGCAAACACATGTAGTACCTGTGGTTCCTACTCAACTATCAGCAGTTAGGTCTTTCCAGACTACCTCAGTTACAAAGGACATTGACTCTGCTGCTAAATTCATTGGTGCAGGTGCAGCAACAGTAGGAGTCGCTGGTTCTGGTTAGTTTTCAACTTCAGCAAAACCTTATTTTAACATGATAGTAGTTGTCTGTTTTTTTTTTCTATTCGTGTTTAATCCCCAAAAGCATGAATTTGAGCGATGATTGAACCTCTATGTATTATCCAGAAAATCACTAGGTAACGGTCTAGATGTTATACTCTCATTTAGCATCTGTTTTGCTGAAAGAATAAAGTTAATTAGTTGAGAAAAATTGGCTAGCAAAATGGAATTGCTAAAAGCTTCTGTGATTGCATAACACAAGATAGTGCATTATTGATTTTCTTTGGTACTGGGATATCTTCCTTGTCTGTATTTATAGATAAAGGTTCAACGGAAAATAAGAAAATGTGGAATATTAAGTGCTACTAGTACTATTACTGTATTATATAGTGCTAGTAATACATAAAGAAATTTAAATACCTAGCACAGAATAAAATAACTAACAAATTACATTGATTGTCTAAAGATTAAGCTTAACTAAAGACTATCAGTAGATAATGTGATTAATCAAAGACACCCCCTAATTGTAAAATAATTTTTTACTCAGGTATACTACCATTATCATGCTGGTAGACTCCTACTTTAAAAAAAATCCTTACCAATAAATTTTGGGTCAGTCAGATCTTTTTAGAATTATTATTTGTAATATTCAAATCTCAAAAGATTACATTGGTCAAATTTACTTAGTAGAGATTCCAACGGAGTCTTGTCTGTAACTAGCTATGTGGCCTCATTTGACTTGATCTATTATAGAAGACAATAGTGACATTAAAAAAGTAGTGTAATTGAAAGTTAAAATAAGGATCATTGATCATATCTTGACAGATTGTTGATGAATATTATTTGACATAACACAGGGTTAAACTGGTTTTTTAGGCAACACCATAAATTGATTCCACATTTTCTGAATAATTGCTTGCACTTCCTACTAACATTCCTTCATTAACACTTCCTGTTTAACTGCACACTTTTATCATTTTTGTGTTACCTACAGGTATTGGTATTGGTGTCGTGTTTGGGTGCTTAATCATTGGCTATGCACGCAACCCCTCACTGAAACAGCAAATATTCTCCTATGCTATCTTAGGGTTTGCATTAACTGAAGCCATGGGCCTGTTTTGTTTGATGGTGGCATTCCTGATGTTGTTTGCTTTTTAGAATATCTATACCTATATTGTATATGGCTTTTTGATACATTGGTCTATGTGTATAAAGTGAATAATTATGCTATACTTATAATATGAAGAGCAAAGGACAATCTAACATTTTACATGAATATTTTTTTAAATTTTGATTATTATAAATGTTGAGCCGAGACTCAATTCTAACCACCCTTGCCAGGTATAAATCAGGTGAGATCATTCTGTTACACCATTTGTAGTTAGCCAGCAGTAGAATTAGTATTTTGAGATTACCTTGGTTGATTGTTACTATGTTTGATGTTTAAAGTTTTTCACATTACATATATTGTCCTTTATAGTACAACTAACATGATGTAAAAATGAACTAAAGCCGTTATGTGAAATTTCAGGTGCCGGTATCGGAACAGTGTTCGGCTCCCTCATCATCGGTTACGCAAGGAACCCCTCTCTGAAGCAACAGCTGTTCTCATATGCCATTTTGGGTTTCGCCCTGTCTGAGGCTATGGGTCTGTTCTGTCTTATGATGGCGTTCCTGCTGCTGTTTGCTTTCTAAGCTAATTACTTTTAAGAACTCTACTACTGCCATCCCACATGATGAGGTTTCAGTGTATACTATCTGGAGTGGACGGCCATGGAATCGAATGTGTGGAAACCTCACCCGCATAGTAGTGATGAAGGGACTGATGTGTGTAATAAGTGTTACACTTTCTAGTGCGCGCGTCATCAGGAATTCACTTTATTTAATAATGTAGTATAAAATACAAATCTGCAAATAAAATGTACGTAATACATACACAGCTGATGCTACAGTTATTTCTATTCCTGATAAATTTAGACTTGTATTTTGAATCATATTGTTACATCCAATCTAATGTCAAAAGTCGGCGGCAATATTTTTTTGTTAAGCCAGTGACTAACGTATAAATTGCGTGAGTATTGTCATCGGTTTTTGTAATGTTATCCTGTTCGTGAATGTCAGCATCTGTAATGTACATTTTTAGGGCTATTAAATGATACAAAACAATACATGCGTTTACTGATAAAACTATCTGGTAATTATTTGAAATGTTTCCACTCAGTGTCGGAAAAACGCATATTGCCAAACGCGCAAATGACGCTCAAAACAGATAAATGTTCCAGTAGCCTTCGCAACGCAACTGATCAGATACAGGGTATTACAGAAAGGTGTGGTCATATTTTAGGGTCGTATAGTAGAACCCGTGAATAACGTAAAACGATAAAAAAATTGAAAATTCGTGATTTTAATACAGAAATCTTATCTTGACACTAAACAAGTTAAAACTTGTTAATTGACCTATAAAGCTAATATTTCGTAAAAGATGAAACTATAGGTATTTAATACAAAGGATTTTGATAGAATATCCAGATTTCTTCTGAAAATGCATAAAAACAAAGTCGTTGAAATTGACAAAAAATTCAGTTTTTAGAAATCTAAACCATTTTCCGAAAAAAAAAAATTTTTTTCAAGCGAAACCAACTATTTGTACATATAGGAGCCGCTCCTAAAATTTTACCACACCTTTTTGTAACACTGTATAGTTAACCAGCATAGGAACAAACTTCAGAATTTATTTCATCGTAATCAACTTTGATACGTCTGCGCCAAAAGCTCGACGAAGCGGAGTCGTAATTAGTCATGGGTGGGTGATCTCTTCAGAACATGGACAGAACCATGGTTTTTGGCTAGAACCTTTTACTCCGATTGCCGTTTTGAGACCAAGGCGGAGGCGCCTTCGCTTAGCACTACTAAAGTGTTGGAACGTCCATTGTAAAGCACCTCTAAGTGCACTTATGACGCGTCTATAAATATAATTAACCATATATAATTTTGGACCTAACAAGTGACTGGATGGAGAACCATTATCTTGTGATAACATACCTACACGTATTCTGGCACTATGTTTAAACTATTATATTTAGGTAGGTACCTATTTAAAGACTAGCTGAACCGATGCCTTTTTCTTTTATTCTTAAAAAAGAATTCCCGCATTAGGAATGACTCCTTTGCCGCTGGGGACTTTACTAATATACAAACAATGGCGGCCTTAGGGGGGTGGCAAGCAGGGCAACCGCCCGGGGCCTCGCGCCCTCGCACAACCACCAGCGGAGAAAAATCTCTGCTGGCTCAAGTCAAAACTACTATTTGAAACTACGTGGGAATTCTGGGTAGAGTCGATAGGCCGTTGAATATCAACTAAGCGAGATATATGTGATGCTTAGATTATATATAGGTCCAGATGCCTAATCCGTGCCTCAAACCTGAAGCCCAAAAATATAAGCGTCTAATATAAATACAAGCGTCTCACTCGTCACACGCGAGCGAACGTTCGCCGCTGAAGTACGTCTCGAGTCGCTACTTATAATATTTAAAAATGCCTGCTTGTGCTGTCACATTCTGTAAAAATTATACAAAAAAAATCTTAAGTGTCCGAACATCACATTTCATATGTAAGTATTCTATTTCCTAATGTATTTATAAACAATAGAACAAAATTTCAAATTAATAAAATTACGACGCCATTACTAGAGATGTTGCCAGGACGTGAATTTCATTTACCCATAACGCATTCTAGCAGTATATATATTTTTCTTTGCCAAACTTGTTATTTATAGAAAGACGAGAAATATGCTTAATGTTAATGTTCGCGAAACTGGAATCCTTCAAATATTCTTAATTTCTAAACTCTAGCACCCGGAGTTCAATGTGTCCGTCAAACGATACTTTAGCCGTGGGATTGTACTTGTATCATAACTTATTATTACTACTCCTAACGAACACAGCTATAGAGCACTTAGGACTTGTAAAATTTTGCTAGTTTCTTGATACTTTATAAAAATAAATATATCCAAGTCCTACAAACCAAGGCAAAACATTTACTTTATTTTATCAAAATACCTTTTGTTACTCTGTTCCTGTGAATAAAGTTGCATTTAATTTTATTACTCAAAAGTGCTTTTATGTTATATTTACCATAAAAAAAAATTACTCTTATTCTCATATTTTTTTCATACGGCCTTACTTAGATTATATATAGGTCCAGATGCCTAATCCGTGCCTCAAAACTGAAGCCAAAAAATACAAGCGTCTAATATAAATATAAGCGTCTCACTCGTCACACGCGAGCGAACGTTCGCCGCTGAAGTACGTCTCGAGTCGCTACTTATAATATGTAAAAATGCCTGCTTGTGCTGTCACATTCTGTAAAAATAATACAAAAAAAAATCTTAAGTATCCGAACATCACATTTCATATGTAAGTATTCTATTTCCTAATGTATTTATAAACAATAGAACAAAATTTCAAATTAATAAAATTACGACGCCATTACTAGAGATGTTGCCAGGACGTGAATTTCATTTACCCATAACGCATTCTAGCAGTTATATTTTTCTTTGCCAAACTTGTTATTTATAGAAAGACGAGAAATATGCTTAACGTTAATGTTCGCGAAACTGGAATCCTTCAAATATTCTTAATTTCTAAACTCTAGCACCCGGAGTTCAATGTGTCCGTCAAACGATACTTTAGCTGTGGGATTGTACTCGTATTATAACTTATTATTACTACTCCTAACGAACACAGCTATAGAGCACTTAGGACTTGTAAAATTTTGCTAGTTTCTTGATACTTTATAAAAATATATATATATATATATCCAAGTCCTACAAAACAAGGCAAAACATTTACTTTATTTTATCAAAATACCTTTTGTTACTCTGTTCCTGTGAATAAAGTTGCATTTAATTTTATTACTCAAAAGAGCTTTTATGTTACATTTACCATAAAAAAAAATCGATTCTTAAGGAGGAAACTCAAAAAAAAATGTCTTGAAAACAAACCAAAAAATATTGTGATAAATAAATAGTTCCTACTAAGTAGTTTTATTTTACATTTGTCTTTTTAACTAAACGAATTAAATGAAAAAAACGAAAAAATGAAATAAACGAATATTTGTAACTGATTTAAATACATTCAAAATGTATTTATTTAATATTACTTACATCAAAAAATATGTTTAATAAAAAAGTCCCTGAATTTTGGGGTAACCTCTATGCACTGGTAGTAAAACCGTCAATGCACACAAGCATAAACATTGTACGTAGACACTCGCGTTGGGCGGGGTTCACTCACACAGCACCAAAAAGTGGCTTCAAAGTAAACGGTGACTTTTGTACTAGTCACGGTATCTGGACCTATATATAATCTAAGCGGCCTTATATGAAAATCGATTCTTAAGGAGGAAACTCTAAAAAAAAACGTCTTGAAAACAAACCAAAAAATATTGTTATAAATAAATAGTTCCTACTAAGTAGTTTTATTTTACATTTGTCTTTTTAACTAAACGAATTAAATAAAAAAAAATTGGTTGCCTGTAAAGTCGGTATACGGGCGAAAGTTTTACGTGACAACGACTTTGAGTGGTAAAATAATTTTAATGTGAATATTCATTCGTATAGTAGGAAGAAGGATGAAATAATAGTAACAATTTAAAACATTTATTTATACAAAGAATTATATTTAAAGGGACGCGTGCCTTTCACTTTTTATGTCTGTCTCTCTCGCTCTTAGGCGGGCTAACCATGCCCGAGTGGAAGGGACGCGTGCCTCTCACTCGCTCTCATTGTGAGCGCATAACGTGAGCGGAGCGTAACGCAGTTTCTTGAAGTGTCACCCGGCAAACCAATTTATAAGACGTTGTCACGTCAAAATGAAATAAACGAATATTTGTAACTGATTTAAATACATTCAAAATGTATTTATTTAATATTACTTACATCAAAAAAAAAATTATGTATAATAAAAAAGTCCCTGAATTTTGGGGTAACCTCTATGCACTGGTAGTAAAACCGTCAATGCACACAAGCATAAACATTGTACGTAGACACTCGCGTTGGGCGGGGTTAACTCACACAGCACCAAAAAGTGGCTTCAAAGTAAACGGTGACTTTTGTACTAGTCACGGTATCTGGACCTATATATAATCTAAGATGTGATGCTTTGAAAGATTTAGCGGAAAATAAAACAGATCGTCAATTGGTTAGTGAATACCATTCCATAGAAAAGTGAAGGAAATTAACATAAAAGTTTTGTCAATTTCCTATGTACAATTTTTTTCATTAAGCATTTGCATTAAATAATTAGGTTCAATTCACATAAATTCCTCAAAGGACAATAAGGGCCTCGCAAAGATCTATCGCCCGGGGCCAAGCAATGCCTAAGGCCGCCCCTGAGTACAAACAACGGATACAAAGAACACCCAGACTCGGGTGAGAAGCGAACCTATGGCGTAGCAGTCAGGGGTGTACGTTATCCCAGCATAAAAGTGGCTCCTCGAGTGATATGAGTGGAACGTATAATTAGTACGTAATCTGCTGTGAATGAGCGCCGCGTAAAAAATTGTGCATGTCGTTTTAGACACATTCCTGCTGGAGTAACGTTCCAGCAAGAAAATTCTAAACGAATTATCGGCGACAGAAATATTGTGCATGGGCAGAGAGCTTTTGCATCTCCGTACAGTCGCGTTCAAAGGTTTGTTGACATTTATATGACCTAATTTTGGGGGCTGATTAAAAAATACCTATATTAAATGCACCTTGTGACCATGTCAAATGAAAGAGCTTGTTGATGTGGAAATTATTATTTTTATTCCTAAAGTAAATGTGGCACCAAATCATAAATCAAATTACCTACCTATGAAAATAGAACAAATACTTCAATCAAATTTAAAATCACAGTAGTTTTTAATTTTTCATTTTGAATCTTCTATTAATGATGAAAAACTTAATGTTTATTTATCTAACCTACGCGACGGCTTAGATCAGTATACGTTATCCCAGCAGGAAAGTGGCTCCTAGAGTGGTGTACGTTACCCCAGCTGGAAAGTTGCTCCTAGAGTGATATGAGTGGAACGTACGAACGAGCTTCTACGTTTTCTCGTTTAGGCGCTGCGAGATTTTTTTGGGTTTCCAAAAAAGCACGATTACTTGAAAATTACAAATATTTTCTTAAATATTATTCTGTCACAAATTAAGATCTACTCGTGTATGTTTATTCTACAGGCGCACATACAATAGTTTTTGAGACACGATTCTGCAAAACGTTACCCCAGCAGGAAAACCAATTTCTCGAAAACCTGAAAACGCACAAATTATATTTTCGGCCCACATTTTAGCACAAATATAAGCTCTCTGCCCCTCCACAAAATTTCTCTCTGCGATAATTAGTTTAGAATTTTCATGCTGGAAGAACGTTACCCCAGCAGGAATCGTTTTTTCCGTTTTTTCTAAAACGACAACAGGCACAAATTTTTTATGCGGCGCATATTTACAGCAGATTACGCACTAATTATACGTTCCATTCATATCACTCTAGGAGCAACTTTCCAGCTGAGGTAACGTACACCCTAGAGTGATATGAGTGGAACGTATAATTAGTGCATAATCTGGGCTGTCTTAAGTTGGCGGGGATAATTTTTTTTAACCGACTTTAAAAAAGGTTTTCAATTCGACTACATGTTTTTTTTTATGTTTGTTACCTCAGAACTTTCGACTAGGTAAACCGAGTTTGATGATTCTTTTTTTATTTGAAAGCTGGTGCTTCCCGTGTGATCCCATTTCAATTTGGTCCAGTTCTGACAATGGCATGCATGAGAAAACCATATATAAGCCTTTTATGGAATAGTTTTTTTGTTGAAGTCGGTTTTTTTTTTTAAAGAATTATTTTCATTTTTATTGTTATTTCAATAGTTCGTTAACTGTTCGTCATTGTTCGATCTGTTTCTTTTTTAAAAATAAAATAAAATACCGTATACCGTAATAGAAATTTATTATTTATTCTACAGACCCACATACAATGATTTTTGAGATACACGATTCTGCAAATCGTTACTCCAGCAGGAAATGCAATAGCTCGTACCTGAAGACGCACAAATTATATTTTCGGCCCACATTTGTAAGCACAAAAGTAAGCTCTCTGCCCATGCACATTATTTCTCTCTTCGATAATTCGTTTAGAATTTTTCTGCTGGAACAACGTTACTCCAGCAGGAATCGTTTTTTCCGTTTCTTTCTAAAACGACAATATGCATAAATTTTTTACACGGTGCACATTCACAGCAAATTACGCACTCATATGTTATACGTGCCACTCATATCACTCTAGGAGCCACTTTTCTGCTGGGATAATGTACACACCGGTATCTGTCTTTAATCAAATATTGCAAGTTAAATTTGACCCACTTCCTAGAACAATAATCGTAAATAAATATACCAAGCCCACTATGGCATTTACCGACAGCGGGATGGCATGACATGACTAACATGACAAGTACTGTGATTATGTAATTTTAAAAATATATGAAATACATTTTGTTATTTTCAGTAGGCTCTTACATAACTGTGTAATCGTGACTATTTTGGCGAATAAATTTAACTTTATTGTAAATAAATAGGGGAAAAACAGCAATAAAAAGTTAGTTATCGATATGATCTTGGAATTCCTGTGATTTTTGTTGGTATTTGAGGTGAATTTATGACTTAATAAACCTAATAATCCCCTAAAAACCCGCCCCGGGTTCGCACGGGTAGCAGACATCTTCAAATAAAAATCAACATATTCAATCAATTTACACAAAATCTTAACAAATTATACACCTTCCTCATAAATCACTGTCTATTAGTGAAAACCGCATGAAAATTCCTTTATTAGTTTTCAGTTTATCGCGAACAGACAGACGCGGCGGGGGACTTCGTTTTATAATTTGTAGTGATACTTGTCGACCCGACAGAAGCTGTCCTTTTTTTTGTGCGTATTGAAACCCCCTCAGGCTGTCACCCTACCGGGGTTTTCGGTGGGATGGTGTCGGAACCGACTAAAACCACATGGTGCGCTATACTGCGCCTGAAGTAGCAGTGATCCGGCAACAGGGCCTGCCCGCAATAGCGCGGGCACCCCCTTTGTGTAAAACCTCTCCGTTAGGCGACGTCCAGCCACACGCGGACGCCGCCTCCTCGCGGGTAGCCGCTATAGCGAAAATAGGAAGTACCCTATTAGTTCTGATTTACCTGCGAAATGTTCAAATTAGTTAAAATCTAAGGCTTAATGGCCGTATCTTTCGATTGCGTTGACTTAGAAGCTTGATTGTTTACAGCTTCAAGGGACCGCTGACATAAGTATTTGATGTTAATTTCAACTTGATGCCTCCACGGGTTCCTGACAAAAAGTCTTGACAGACAGAAAAGTGATCCTATAAGTTTCTTTTTTTACTTTTCAGGGGCGGAACCATAAAAAGGACAGTATAGTTAAATTGTATGATCGACTAGATACTTTACGACCGATCCGTTAATTAGTTCAAGTTTAATCATTTATAATGGCAACATGAGTCTGGAGCAAGACACATCGCTTGTACAGCACACATGATGCAAATTACGATTCGACGCCTGCCTCCGAAAATCGCTTGTTTGCGTTGTGCCGTAGTTCCATTGCGGTAAACGTGTAACTCAACGGTGATACCATTTACGCAAACGTGGGGAAAAAAGACTGTTCTCTCGGGTAGTCTATAGGGTGTAACATGATTACCAAAAATGCAGTATATACTTAAATGACAATAAAAGAACTATTTATATCAACAAATTTAATGCAAATAGTTTTTTAAGAAATGTATTTAAGTGAATACCTCCGAATATAAAAGAAAATGTCAAATATTGATGTAAGCAGAGGTAAACTCTTAAAAAAAGGTTCAAATAATTAAACATGATAGTCGTTGTTGGTTAGGGGCATTCATAATGCTTTTTAGTTCCAGGAATTTTACAAATATTTTTCAATCAGTACCAAAATGAATCCAAACCAATGACCTGTTCGGTATGCATTCACTTTGCGTTACAATAACACAGTAAAATAAATTACCTCAAAGAAATGTAAAAACCAAATTAAGTCACAACAGTTATTAGTCATAAAATCATTTGGTGTCGATTGTTTCAAGTATCACTCTTTTTAATTTCTAAAGCTTTTCTCATTTATTTTAGTCTGCTACAAAATATTATTTAATACATTGCCATAATCACACAATATCTTAGATCCCATTAAAAGACAAGGAACTACCTAACTCAAAATTCAATGTCTACACTTCCTTGAGAGGTACAATTTCAAATACATAACACAATTTTTGTTGCCGCATCATCAGTGACCATCCTTACACAATTTGTGGTATCAGGGTTCAACAATATAGCAAATTCTATTTCTTTCTATGATTGACTATTTAAACAAATAATTGTAAAACATCTTTACAATAATTTCTTAGCCTAGAGCAAAACAAAATAAGGCATTTTCTACACATGTCTATCAAACATAATTATCCGAATAGAAACTGTTCATCACAAGTATATCGAATCCATGGAACCTACTACTACTGTTTTACACATTAACATGCATTGCAATTCGATTTTTTGTGAGATCAATACTCGTAATATTATTTGGTCCAATATTTAAAAAATAAAATGATTCCATGAATTCGACTCACATGTCCAACTTACACAATATTTTTGGCTCAACGCGTTTCCCGTGAAGTCCATAACTTTACAACTAAACATCTTCTTTATCCTCATAAAATCTTTTTTTATGAACTAGTCTTGATATTTTATTTATATTACATTTTGTTATAAATAATGTATTAGTAGAGGTAATTAAATCGCTTCTGTTTCGAACTGACTACCCCTGCAAATAGATATAGGCCCATATGTTTCATGCTGTTCTATTTTCAACACTTGATGCTTTTTCAATACAAGTAAACTGTAAAATTTTTGTGCCACCTGCAAAAAAAAAAAGGATGACAGTTTTATAAGAAGTAATTTAAGTTTGGTGATAGCTGTCACCTATTGGGATAAGATATTAACACTGACCTGCTTTCTATTATTGTGTCTG